>CM055655.1:16332032-16788813 GCA_029378335.1 Agrilus mali | reverse complement strand
TAAGTTATTTTATTGATTAAGCGAAAATTTACCAAGAAACAAACGATCTTCTTAAAAAGTTTCTGATTGACAAATTTTAACCTAATCATTCAAGTATTAGAAAATAAAAGATAACGTCCATTAAAATTTTTATTACAATAAAACAAATGATTACAATACGGAATAAACAACAAAATTAACAAAATCAGATTCTATAATAGTTATATGGGAATGAAAAGTACTTGTTAAACAGAAATATCAAATTACCTAAAGCTTAAGTCATTTCATCAGTTACCCATAATTTTAAAAACAGATGCAAAACAAATGCAAATATGAAGAAGTATCGATAACAACATTCTTATGTAAATTTTTTATGGCTTTTTTATAGTTAGTAATTAAATGACTGAATGAACTGTTCTAAAACAACAACGTTGTTCGAGTAATATTTATTTGGGATATTTTAGAAGCATGAATATCAGACTCGCAAAAATACTGTTCATAAGTAGGTATTTAAATACAAATACAATTACTTTTTCTTTATGGAGTATTCGGAAACAAATACAAATAACTTATTTTAATATATATTTAAATGAAAATATAAACACTCTTGAAGTATTTTAAATATGAACGTCACATACTTTATATTTTCTTGTGCAACATTTTATCTTTTCCTGTATTATTTCGTATTGTAACGAATTTTCTAGTCAAACTATTTATTTAAACAATTATTTATTTAACACTGTTTATAACACTTAAACACTAACTTAGAACTACCGTTTATATCACAACAATACTCTTATTTATATAACAATTAATTTATATCACTTTGTCTATTATCGGTTTTATAATTCGCGCACTGATGCTTTCTTACAACAACTGTGTCTCGGTCCAAAGATGATCACTATATATACACCTTTCGAACTTTCTAGACAGGAACTCGAAGAAATCCTGAGTATTCCCGAATGATTAGTAATAATTAGAAAGTCCTCGATTATTCCAGAATTGAACTTGTTACTTGTCGCCGGAGAATGATTTACATCTTGTAAGTTGATAACCATAAAAGTACCGTGTGCGGTGGGTGTCTACGCCGTAAGCATGTTAGCGATAACAAGTACATGCCACAAATTGTTATCGCACACACGTACTGTGTCACTGGTCGCTACAATATTGTATTATTTTAATGAAAAGTTTTTATAATATAAGTACAAATTATACTATAGAACTATTTGTAAGTATTTGTATTTCAAAATAATTTACAAGTGTGATTAACATGTAGAAGTCTAACTGTCGTTTTCGAATTTGGTTTCAAAATAATAAAAGAACCATAAAAATATTAATTAAACAGTTGGTTGTTCTAGTGGTATCAGTCAAATTGATATACAACATAAAAAACCAAGTTTGCATGTAAATACATAAATTTTTATAACTTTTTTTAAACAGTATATCTAGTAAATAAAATAAATATATAAAGGAGACTGTGGTATTAATAAACAAAAAGCAAAAAAGGTCTTACCCCTGACTCACCACAACACTGTTTCTCTCAATTACACTTAGGTTTGGTATACATATCTAATAGATGTTTTAAAAAGAATGTGATTTGTCTTCTCTCTCATTGATATCTTTATGATAATGTGCACATGAATTATTTATATACGAACTCAACTGAAAATTTGGACGGATATAAGGGGCCATCCATAAATTACGTCACACGAATTTCAGGACTTTTTAACCCCTCCCCCCGTCCTTGTCATAGGTTGTCACATTTTCAAAACCCCCTCCCCCCTGATGTGACGTCACACATTTTTCAAATTTATGTATATATTTAAAAATAATCAAGAGAAAACAGTTATTTTTATTTTATTCTTACTTTTATTATATAATCTTTAATAAAATTAACATAAAGTCAAATATTTTAGATAACAGAAAAACAAATGACTAGTTAGGAAACAATAAACGACTAATTATGTTAATTAAAGATACAAAATTTTGATTTTTAACACGTGATGTCACAAAGTTTTTGACCCCCCCTGCCCCTTGTCACACTATGTCACTTCCCGGTGATACCCCCTCCCCCTCATTAACATGTGACGTAATTTATGGATGACCCCTAACGTATTTGCACGGAATTCATAGTACATACTAAGTAGAAAAAATAAGATTGTCAATGATTTGCTAATAAACTGCAGCATTACTATCAGTCTTGCAATTATTTCAGTATTGGTATTTATCTTTAAATATGTAGAAAAGGTATTAATAGAAATATTGAAATAACTAGAAATACAATAAACGTATTTACATTTGTACTCAAATACTGTTTTTTTGTATTTTACGCAAGCGTACAATTGGATTCGCACTCGGGTAGATCTCCCAACGAAATATCTCTTATATAGACCATTTTCATTTGCATGAGGAAGTATTACTATTTATATAATAAGAGACTACTTACCGGAAGTTATGTACACTGAAGTAGACATGATCGTTCTACAATTACTAACTGATTCTCTGCGATTTCCATAGTCACCTGAAATAAGCGGATAACATGTATAAATAAAGGAAAGCGCTTATAAACCATCCCAATATATTATACTTTGTTACATATTATACTTATTACTAACAATTCCATCAATACACAATCCACTTGCCGAAGGAGGGGTATACCTACGTACATTACTTCACAAAATGTACCGTGTGTCATATAATAGAACATATGTAAAAAAAATCACTGGAATTGCAAATGCAAATCCAGAAGACCTAGCATGACAGCCACTGATGTCTTATGGAGACCTCCAGCATATCAACAAAAATACGTAGTAGTTAAATTTATGTCGTAATGGTATACCTAATAGCAGACTTACCCCCCATACACCACAAACTTTTAAAATCCACATTAAAGGAGTTGTTAACAAAGTTTGTGGTGTATATAGGTGAATTTAATTGGTATTCTACAATTTACAAATGTAATATCATTTTAAGGCTAAACAGGAGAGTACATATACTACAATATTTTCTGTTTTTTTTGCAGAAATTGGACAGTTATATTGCAATATACACATATAATATATATGTATGTATAGATAGGTAATAATAGGTACAAGGACATTCTTATGCATTAGTTGTACAGATACAGATCTCAGTAAAATTTCCAAGGTATAGGTAGAATACATAATGAATAAAATACGATATGCAATCGTGTAATTGTGTTGATGTGTACAATTATGATAACAATACTATAAATAATATTAAATACACAACGAACGATAAAAGAAAATAAAATGATTTTATGCCCGCTCAGCACTTCCATACGTATTTGTATTTGATACAGGGTGACCCAAAGTCAACGGCCCATTTCTGAAAAATTGATGGTGGGACAATTTTATCAAAAATCATAAGGTAACTACGACACGTGATATACATTTTTAACATATTTTCAATTGTGTAGTACTTCCGCTTATACCGGAACTTGACACTCACTTCCTTACTTTAAATGGAACACCCGGTATCTTAATGCACCATTGAAAATCTTTATTTATTTAGGTAAATTTCATAACATGACCCTATCGGAAAAGTTACTAATTTCGGAACTGAATTATCATCTTCATATAAGTATATGGGGTATTTATTAATGTTCCTACAAGTCAACACCTTTTCACTGCAATCTACAATAACTTTACTATTTTAAATGAACACTTTGTATTTTTTTTGCATAAACGGATGTAAAATTACATTCTAAATGTTCCGATATGCCGAATGGTGATGTCCACATATGGGTACTTACCCCATGATAACGGGGAAAATTGGAAAAAAATTCGAAATTGTGAACCAACATGGGTGTTGTGCTCTGAACGATTATTTGAACACTCTGTATCATTTCATTTATTTTACGGTATTTCTGAAAGATTCGGGCATCATTGAATACTTTGCACATGGTCGTTTTCAAAGTTGTGTATCTCATTTTCAATAATGGGCATTGTGACTCGACCTTCTCGGAACACTTGCTGGTACCTACGCTACCCACGGGGGGTTTTTATACAATGGCATCATAGACTTTCTCTCACCCTTAATGTTATTTAGTTTTGTAAATAGTTTTCGTTTTGTAGTAGTAGCTCTTTAAACTCGGTTTAGAACAGTTGTATCTTCTGTATAATAAATGCATAAAACCAATAGTTGCGTCTAATTAATTTTAGGCACAAGCAATAGTACAAAGATTGAAATCGCAATCAGTTTGTATATTGCCAAAATACACAGTAACAAATTTGGTCCTTCGAGTCGGATACAGCCGGATTCACGTACAGATAATAATTCAATACGTTAATCAGTTTATTATACAGTGCGATTCATTCATAAAAAACAAGTCTAGTTATACAATCGTGAAATGCAAGTGAAGGAGCTACTCGTGTGACCCTCAGTGGAGTGAATTTCCAAAACCATCCAATTGTAATCATTGTGCGTCTAAAAATCACAACTATATGCAGCAGCCAATCATCAAATAACCGATAAAACGATCGAAGTCTTCTCTTCAACCAATACCAGCTGAGATTAAGTCAGATAAGTGAATATAATCTCCTTTCCTATTTCTTTATTTGATCCTGCTTAGTTTCATCAGTTCAGTCGTGTATATTTACTTCAATTTAACTTCTTTATCGTAATAATCAGTTAGCAAAATGTCGGCAGAAAAGACAATAACTAAATTAAAAAAGCAACGAACAACATTAAAAACAAAATTAACAAAATTTACAAATTTTTTGGATGATGTGCAAAATCAAGAAAGATACGGAGATAAAAATGCGCTTAAAGGATTTTGAAGGGGCATTAGATAAGTTCGCGGATATTCAAAATGAGTTAGACGAATTAACATCAGAAGATTCAACTGATTATGACGATTTTGAAAATCTTTATTATAAAACAATTAGTCATGCACACGATATAATTGAGAAAAACAACATTAATCAAAACGTTACGCATCCAATAAATATGTCAAATGAGGGCAATTATTCACAACACAATAATCTTAAATTACCTGCGATAGAATTGGCCACGTTCGATGGCTCCTATGATAAGTGGTTAAATTTTTATAATCATTTCAAATCAACAATACACGGTAATAATAATATTCCAACGTTAAATAAATTTCATTATTTACAAATTTTACAAAAGGCGAAGCGTCATCCGTTATAGAAGCATTAGAGTCATCCGAAGAGAATTACGCGATTGCGTGGGAGATGTTAATAAAACGATACAACGACAAGCGTGCAATTGTTCAAGAGCATGTCAAATCATTAATGGAACTACCCAGCATATCAAGGGAATCGTCAGGTGATTTGAGAATTCTAGTAGATAGGGTACAAATGCATTTACGTTCATTAAAATCACTCGGCGAACCAGTAGATTCGTGGGACACCTTATTGATTTATGTAATTACCTCAAAGCTTGATAGAACAACACATAGGGAATGGGAAAAGGAAGCGAAAGGTTCAGAATTACCTAAAATGTCCACATTTATCGAGTTTTTAGAAGATAGATGTCGAATCTTAAAATCCACGGCAAGTAATAACGCAGTTCATTCGAGTAATCATCATAAATCACATCAAGCGAACACTCATAAGCGACACGTTTTAGCTACTACACAAAAATCTTATTCATGTTGTATTTGCAAGGGTTCTCATAGGTTATACGGGTGTGAATTATTTTTAAAAATGAGTGGTAAAGAGAGGTTTGATAAAATTCGATCATTAAAGGCATGCCATAATTGTTTAAATGTAGGTCATAGAAGTAAGGAATGCAAATGGTCTGGTTGTAAGACATGTGGCAAAAAACATAATACACTTCTTCATTTCGAAACAATTGACAATCAACAAGTAGACCAAACTGATGAAATAAACAGACATTCAGAAAATTCTAATCTTAAGGTACATAGCGCCATAATTCCTACTCAAGTTTTATTATCAACGGCATTAATACATATAAAGGACAACCAAAGTAACATATACAAGCTCGCGTTTTATTGGATAGTGGATCACAAAGTCACTTTATAACCAAAAAATTAGCTGATAGATTAAATTTACCACTCAAACCCATAAATTTGCCAGTTGAAGGTTTAAATCAAGTCGAAACGCGGATCAAGCATTCAGTAAAGACAGAAATATATTCTAAACAAACTAATTATCATGAAAATATCGAATTCTTTGTTATACCAAAAATATGCAATAATTTACCTAATCAATTTATTGACAGACGCGGATTAGTAATACCACACAATATTAAACTTGCAGATCGAAGGTTCTTTGAGCCAAGTGAAATTGATGCACTATTAGGTATAGAAATCTTCTTTGATTTATTATGCATAGGACAGGTAGACATAGCTAATCATAATGCGAAACTACATAAAACGAAATTAGGATGGATTATTTCAGGAAAAATAGGTAACGATCACAATTCAAAGCAACACAGTAATTGCATGTTGAGTTTTAATTCACTGCTTAAGGACATTTCAAAATTTTGGGAAATTGAGGAAATTGAAAATAAAATATTTCTGTCTGAAGAAGAGTACCAAGTCGAAGAGCATTTTAAGAAAACCACAAAACGAGATCCACCAACCGGAAGATATACAGTTCGTTTACCATTTAAAAGTAAAATTCAAAATTTAGGCGAATCTCGCGGAATAACCGAAAAACAGTTTTATTCGTTAGAACGAAAACTTTCAAAAAATCCAGCACTAAAGGATGAATACATTAAGAATATGCGCGAGGCAATTAGTTTAAATCATATGATAGAAATTAAATGTAAGGAAATTCAAAATAAACATTGCTTTTTACCTCATCATCCTGTTATTAAGGAAAGTAGTAGCACAACGAAAGTCAGAATCGTATACAACGCCTCATCGAAAACAAGTACCGGGATTTCGCTAAACGATTGTTTAAAGGTCGGCGCAGTCGTTCAAAATACTAGTTGGGATATCATTCTTAGATTTCGCACTCATCAGGTAGTCATGCTAGCGGACATAGAAAAGATGTATAAACAAATACGTTTAAATACCGAAGATTCCCAGTTTCAATTAATTCTATGGAGATAAAACGATACAGACCTATTAAAATCCTATATGATTCCAGTAGTCTTATTTGGTAGTGCATCAGCGCCCTACTTAGCAACTCGCGTATTACAACCATTAGCGGACGACGAAAAATTAAAATTTCGTATAGCTAGTGAAATTCTTAAACGGGACTGTTATGTAAATGACGTAATGACAGGGACAGACAAAATAGAAGATGCAGTGAAAATACGCGACGAACTCATAGGTTTGACTGGAGCGGGAGAATTTACATTAAGAAAGTGGACTTCTAATCACCCCCAAATTATAGAAGGCGTGTTAAATTATTCTACAAATATTCATTTATTAGTAGAAAAGGATTCAGAAACAAAAGCATTAGGAATCCAATGGAACAGTACAAGCGATCAAATCACGTATAATGTTAGCAAAGAATTCGATTCGAAATGTACAAAACGAAGCATACTGTCCAACATCGCTCGTTTATACGACCCAGTAGGTTTATTGGGACCAGTAATAGTGTGCGCAAAAATATTAATGCAAAGGCTATGGCAATGCCAAGCGGGATGGGATGACTCATTACCACATAACATTTATACCACATGGAAAAACATACAAATTCAATTACCTTTATTAAACAAAGTCACATTTGATCGTATAGTAGAAAATGCCGATCAGATAGAAATACACGGATTTTGCGATGCCAGCGAACGGGCGTATGGCGCGTGTCTATACATAAAATCTGTTGATAACCACGGCACCATTTTAACAAACCTGTTGTGTTCCAAAAATAGAGTTGCACCTTTAAAAACTATATCGTTACCCAAATTAGAGTTATGCGCCGCATTATTACTTTCCCGTTTAATAAAAACCGTATTAAATGCAATAACAAAACCCATTAACAATATTTATTTATGGTCTGACTTATCAATTGCTTTACAATGGATAAGTACCCCGCCTTACTTGTTAAAAACATTTGTCGTGAATAGGGTTGCGGAAATTCGAGAAACAACAAATACCATGCAATGGAGACATGTTCCTTCACAGGACAATGCTGCGGATACACTTTCACGTGGTCAACTACCAGCGGACTTTGTCGCAAATCAAATTTGGAAAACAGGCCCAGAATGGCTTAAATTAGATAAAACACACTGGCCCAATGGACCCATTCAGTTAGTTCCACTTTGTGAATTAAAGTCAATTACAACCTTAACTACAACCGAACACAAAAGTCCAGTATTAAACAAATATTCATCCCTACGTAAATTACAGCATGTAATAGCGTACATTTTACGATATAAAAACAATTCATTAAAACCAAAGGCAAAATTTACCGGCCCTCTCACGGCCAAAGAACTTCATAATGCACTAATAAAAATTTTGAAATTAACACAAGAAGAAGGCTTTTTGGACGACATAAGACAACTAATTAAATCAAATTGTGTACTTGCAAATAGTAAAATTCGAGCACTTACTCCTTTTCTATGCAAGGACGGGCTTATTCGGGTAGGAGGCCGCTTGAAAAATTCCGATCTTTCCTATTATGAAAAATACCCAATAGTACTTCCTAAGAGTCATCATGTAACCAATCTAATTATTGAGTATCATCACCTTCTTAATTTACACAGCGGTATTCAAACTACCCTTAATTCAGTAAGTTAAAAATACTGGCCCATTAATGGTAAAAGCATGACAAAAACAATTATACGCCGATGTGTAACATGTTATCGAGCAAAGCCAAATGCTGACAATTCATATTTTATGGGCAATCTTCCACGTAGTCGCGTAACGCCTGCACGACCTTTTCTAAACACAGGACTTGATTATTGTGGTCCGTTCTTTGTAAAGGAAAGGAAATACCGGAACCGTGGTAAAATAAAGGTTTATGCTTGCATATTCGTGTGTTTTGTAACAAAAGCTGTACACATAGAGTTGGCCTCAGATTTGAGTACAGACACATTTATTGGATGCCTACGTAGATTTTTTGCACGCCGTGGATGTTCAATTAATTTATATTCAGATAACGCTACAAATTTCGTCGGTGCCAAAAATGAAATTAACAATTTATATAAAAATATTCAATCGCAAGAAACGAGGCAATACTTAGCCGACAAGGGCATAATGTGGCATTTTTCGCCGTCTAAAACCCCATCACTTCGGTGGACTTTGGGAAGCTGCCGTAAAGTCCTTTAAGCACCATCTTCTTAGAACTGTAGGTGACGCTCTTTTCACGTTTGAAGAGCTAGAAACATACGCGACTGAAATTGAAGCAGTCTTAAACTCTAGACCCATTACCCCTCTATCTACCGATCCAAATGACCTGCGTGCCCTAACTCCTGCTCATTTTTTGATCGGAGATTTATTCACCACCATACCTGATGTTGATGTACAAGCACCAGTCGGTCGTTTGTCTAATTGGCAGCATATTCAAGTTATTAGGCGAC
Source organism: Agrilus mali (assembly GCA_029378335.1). Classification (NCBI taxonomy): domain Eukaryota; kingdom Metazoa; phylum Arthropoda; class Insecta; order Coleoptera; family Buprestidae; genus Agrilus; species Agrilus mali. The sequence goes on along the minus strand of CM055655.1, from coordinate 16,779,348 downwards.
ATTTTTGGAAGCGCTGGCATAAGGACTACTTAAATCAACTTACAGTATGATCCAAATGGCAACAATCAACCGCTGACAATATCAAGCTGGGTACCATGGTTCTTTTAAAGGAGGATAATGTTCCTGATACTTTTGATAGTGCAACTTTTGTGAAACATTATTTAAAACTTATTTTCAAAAATAATAAAACAAAATAGTTTCACTAAATAATTTATTTCGATGACTCGACAATATTGTTTCGATCGAATGGCGATCATTATCAAGAGTAAGTTCTACTAAAGCTTAACACTAGTGACAACATATTTATACATAAATTACAAGTTACTCAAAAGAAGTGGGGAGTTTGTTGAGACAAGTTCTGTTTGGCTATTTACTAAATTTAAATTATTTTGAATGGCTCTTTTGATTTCCAAATTTTCTAACATACATAACTTTTTTCTATTGTTGATATCAGAATGAAGTATTTTTACATTGTTGCTACAAAATGAATGTTGTGAATTAATGCAATGCTCTGCAAAACCTGTTTTATTAAGTTTTCTATTTATGCTATAAACGTGTTCTTTTAAACGTGTCTCAATAGCTCTACCACTTCTTCCCATGTAAGTTGCATCACAATCATTGCAAAATAATTGGTATACACCACTTTTTGTTACAGGAGGACGTTTTGGTTTATTTTTAATTAGTAAAGTTTTTAAATTAATATTATTGGTTTCTATTGCGGTGACTTTATATCTTTTTATTTTATTTTTGAACTTACATCTAACCTTATTAATGAATCTAATAGAACAATATTGTGGGGAAGGGTTTTGTTCTGTGTTGTTTACTGTTGCGTTATAAATTGATTTCAAAATTAACTTTTTAGATTTTTTCTTTATTAATTTGTCAATAATAGATGGGCTGTATCCGTTGTTTTTTGCTATTATTTTAATTGTGTTCACTTCATTTAAGTAATTTTGTTTTGAGAGAGGGATATTTAGGAGTCTATTGATCATTGAATGAAAGGCGGCGTGTTTGGTTTGTATGGGGTGTGAGGAACTAAAAGGTATAATGGTGTCTGTATGTGTAGGTTTTCTGAATATGTTAAATAGAAGTTTATTTTTGGAACGATTGATTTCTAAATCTAAGAAATTTAATGTATTATTTGTTTCTTCTTCTACTGTAAATGTAATATTTGGATCTAGTGAATTTATAAAATTGGTAAATGAGCTTAATTGTCTTCTGGTACCTGTCCATATGGCGAACACATCATCTACATAACGATGCCATGTGTATATATGATTGATGAGGGGTTTATTGGAATTAAAGATAAGGTTTTCAAAATGTGACATAAATACTTCTGCTAATATTGGTGACAACGGGGAGCCCATTGGAAGTCCACTATTCTGTTTGTATATTTTGTTATCGAAAGCGAAGTAATTTTGTTGAAGGCATGTATTAAGTAAGGTAATAAGATCCTTGCTTTGTTTGTCATCTAAACCACTTTTTGAGATTAATTTGGAAATAACAGTAATTAACGTATTTACCGGAATTGAAGTGAACAAGCTACAAACGTCGAAAGATACAAGAATTGAATTTGTAGGTATATTTAGATTACTAACTTTATTGACAAAATCTATTGAATTTTTAATGCTGTACGGAGAATAACAATTTAGATTATTTAACAAGACTGTGTTAGTTAACTGACATAGTTTATAGCATGGAGCTTGTATATAAGACACTACTGGTCTCATGGGTGAATTTTCCTTATGTAATTTAGGAAGACCATATAATATTGGAGCTGCTGGGTTTAGGTTTTTGTATTTAAATTTTTGATTTTTATCAATCCAAACATTATTTGATTCTAGAATGTTGTAAATAATTTTTTGAAATTTTGTGGTGGGATCTGATTTTAGCAAGGTGTATGAATCATTTATCAACAAGTTTAGTTTATTAATATATTCTTCTTTTTTCATGATTGTTAACGTGTTGCCTTTATCTGCTTTCGTGATAAGTAAACTATTATTAATGCATTTATTATTTATGGATTTTATAAGGGAAATTTCGTTTTTTTCTTTATAATTCTGTTTAGAGGTCGTACTTTTATTAAATTCTTTAATTAAGAGATCAGTTAACACATGTTTTTCTAAAGAAGCTTTGTCTGAATCTAAATTCGGTATTCTGTTAATTGTTATGTCTAAATCTATTCCTAAAAAATTCTTCATTCTGATATCAACAATAGAAAAAAGTTATGTATGTTAGAAAATTTGGAAATCAAAAGAGCCATTCAAAATAATTTAAATTTAGTAAATAACCAAACAGAACTTGTCTCAACAAACTCCCCACTTCTTTTGAGTAACTTGTAATTTATGTATAAATATGTTGTCACTAGTGTTAAGCTTTAGTAGAACTTACTCTTGATAATGATCGCCATTCGATCGAAACAATATTGTCGAGTCATCGAAATAAATTATTTAGTGAAACTATTTTGTTTTATTATTTTTGAAAATAAGTTTTGGATAATGTTCCGCCACTTCATTGGTCTCTTGGGCGGATCGTGGAGGTCTTCCCAGGAAACAACGGAAGAGTTCGAGTAGTTTCCGTAATAACTAAATCCGGTATTTATAAACGTTGTATCAGAAGTGTGGCACCTTTGCCAATTGAGTAAAATATCAGTGCTTATTAATTAATACAAGTGACGTAATCATCAATTGAACGAGGTACGTTCAAGGCGGGCGGGATGTTGTGCTCTGAACGATTATTTGAACACTCTGTATCGTTTCATTTATTTTACGGTATTTCTGAAAGATTCGGGTATCATTGAATCCTTTGCACATGGTCGTTTTCAAAGTTGTGTATCTCATTTTCAATAATGGGCGTTGTGACTCGACCTTCTCGGAACACTTGCTGGTACCTACGCTACCCACGGGGGGTTTTTATACAATGGCATCATAGACTTTCTCTCACCCTTAATGTTATTTAGTTTTGTAAATAGTTTTCGTTTTGTAGTAGTAGCTCTCTAAACTCGGTTTAGAACAGTTGTATCTTCTGTATAATAAATGCATAAAACCAATAGTTGCGTCTAATTAATTTTAAGCACAAGCAATAGTACAAAGATTGAAATCGCAATCAGTTTGTATATTGCCAAAATACACAGTAACAATGGGAATAAATTAAGAATATTTATTGCTGTCAGTAAAAAAGTGACAAACTGGTACAGACCTATCTATTCATTAGTTAATTCGACTACTCAACAAAAACAATAAATTAGAAAATAAATACAAATATACTTACTTCATACTTTCAATATTGTAAAAGATTTACCTATCGAACCAGAATGTTGTGACCGGAAGTAGCTATCAATAGAATATTATTCACAACAGCTCTAACAATTGGTCTTTCAATCGTTTAGTATACGAACAAATCATCTTAAGGTAAAAAAATACAGCAGTAATTCCTTATTCCTTCAAAAGCATTCTATTTCATTCGTTATTCCTTGACAGATTTTAGTGGTAAAACGGGAAAATATGAAAACAATAATTGTAATAAGAAACCAAAAATAGAATAACTTTATCATTGTATAAACAATACCCAAAATTATTATATGGTATCTATTTGTGGGTCGTGGTACCTAATACCTTTAATATTTTTAACGATTTTACACAAACCCAATTAAAACTAATGAAATTGTATCAAATCAAATCTTTAAAATCACCATTATTTGATTCGAAAATTTCGTCAAGTATTTTATATTCATTGTAAATACACGTATTTATGTACCCACAGTACTTCTTATTTACGTTTTCGAAATATCCTTTCTACCACTTTTACTGAAATCTTTTAAAAAACAATTATTTAAAATGTACCGTTTATTTATACATACCTTTTCAATTTCTCTTTCCTCTGCCTTTCTTCTTTTTAATGACACTTGATTTCACTTTTTCACATATTTTGATAATTTTTATTCATAAACCGAAACAATAATTTGTGTGACCCTTTGAAACAATTTTAAATGTAATATTTACCGGTATTCCGGCATTCGCCGGCACCGAAACATGCATATATATTATATAACTTTTGGGGTTTCCCCAGGCTATGAAATGTCGAGCGACAGCGCCATCTCACCTTGCCCTACATGAACTACAGATATTTTTTAAATTACTAAAATCAGTATTACCGACATACATTACTTATACTTTTTACCTTTTTAGTGAAACGACAACAGATCACGCGACGGCACTTGTTGTTGTAATTTGTTATCAGCAGAGAAATTCCCCATTAGTTGGAAACGTTGCTAAAACGTTTGTGGCGTTACAATTTTTTAATCGTAAAAAATTTTGTTAAAAGTGCTTGTGAGAACTAGTTTTACCTGTCCTGAAAGTAAGTAATGTATTAAGTACGTCAATCATGCTTTACAATAAGTAATTATAGTCTGAAATAGTGCTTGTTAGAAACTTTGCTCTTCGAATCAAAACTAGTTAAATTAATAGGTAGTAATCATTTATTAATCTGCTGTTGATATTACTACAGATAATAAAAAGATGGAAATACACAAGAATATGCTGCGTCGAAGGATGTAGGGAAATTACCCCAAGGTAACAATGAAATGATGTTCAGTATACAAGAGAATACATTTATTTGTTGTAATTCTTGTAGGTACAAGTTTCCCAAACAACCCCATTTGCAACGTGTATGGGTGGAAAGGGTGTTTTCTGTCCCACACAGAACAACATTGCCCGGCAGTTTACATCACTGTGGGGTGAAAATCCAGAAGCCTTACGCGGATCCACTCATTAATCTTGCTGCTGCTAAATGCAGCAATTATAGGTAATTTAATTATTTATTAGTTATATTTATCCTTATTATTGTATTTATGTATTATTTCGCATGTTGCCCAATTTTTTGTTTGGCCCAACACTATCGAACAGAACTTTGTTATTTTTATAACATGTTATTGACGTTTTAACATTTGGCTCCTATTTTTTATAACAAATTGAAATTATATTCATTCTGAACAAAAAATATATGACTAAATACGTTAAAACGTTCAAATTGGGTTTTATTTGATAATAATATAATTACTTTTTTAGTATTTATTAAGTATTTTAATTTGATGTTTTGCTATTTACTCGTATATTGTACTAATTGTACTTATTATTGCATTTATACTTTGTTAATAAATTTGTTAATATAATATTTGTTTTTTTTTTCAATTTCCAATAAAACAATTAAAAATTTGGTTTAATTTTGAAATGCGCGCCTTAAATGATGCTTCGTAGTTTTATATATGGATGGCGCAATATTTTTGAAAGTTTTCTTTGTGATTTCCATTTATATATATTCCAAGTATCGTCTTATTAATGTGGGGCATACAAAGGATGGCGCTGAGTGTCATCCAAAAGAAAACCGAGAGTCGTGCATCTATCCTAGTCTATGGGTTTCCCTTCGACGACAGCATGTAGGTAAATTATAGTTTCAATTTGATTATCTACCAATTAGTATATATATGACCATAATTTTAGTAAACAAAAGCTTATCTAATTCTAAATCTGTTTTATAAAGAAATGCTTCTTCACTTATGCAACCCATCATTCTCCTTTTTAAATTTTTAATTTTTTAAAAACCCTTGGCGCCATCTTTTGTCGTTCACCTCTACTATAGTATATGTATCTCTTATCTATGCACATATAATAGGAAATCCCAAATTTTACGTGCACACTGGTGCGCGCCCTACGTGCATTTATCCGCAACGACAATGAACGACAATTTTTAATCGTCATCACAATCAAATCCGGTAATTTAGAGGTAATAAACAAAGGCGTTTTAGTTGGGAAGACAGATGCTACGGTGGCGTTGTCGTCGACATCCCATACCCTGGGTATGGCATTGTTTTAAAATTTTGTTTCATTCTGATAAGTCGTCGTGACAGTTTCATCAGTTTTAATAAACTGTTGAAACGCATTTTTTAACATATACTTTTCTTGTAGAATTGCATATAAACTACACTATATTGAATATTCCTTAGTTTGAAAAATGTCGTCAGAAAGTCTAAAAATTAAATTACAGAACATGCAAAGATGTTTAGAACATCTTCAAGAGGTAATTTTGAATAAATGTACTTTAATTAGTTTGTTATAATCAATGTTTTAGAATGAAAGTAATAAAATAACCCCATATGTTATGAATACTCATTACCTTTCTTTGGACCAAGTTCTTCAGAATTTGTGTATTTCATTATTATCTGAAGAAGAATTGAGGCTGTTATGCATTTGCTGTGCAAAATATATAGATTGTCTGCATATATTGGCTACAAAATTGAACTCTTACCAATATTCCAAGAATAATAACATTATTCAAGGCCTTCTTAATATACTTATAGTGAGTACATGATTAATTGGAGTATATTTTATATGGTATACTTTTTCATCGAACTTTTAGGCTGCTGCTGAGTTACTAGGTGATTTACGTACTGATTTTATAGAATACTTAGCACCATTCATATTTCAAAGACTTCAAAATATTGGACCACCTTGGTTTTTGAAAATCCTTATGATAACTTTTAAAGTGTGCCTGCAACATACAGCTAGGAAGAAACGTCATAAAATTTTTAATGATAATTTTATTAATTTGTAAGTATTTATCATTTCTTGCTGATTTAAATTTATATTTTCATATCGTGAAAAAACATACTAATTGTAAATTCTAAATTAATTGTGGAGCCCAATTCCAATTCGCTTTCAAAACATACACTAAAATGATTTTTTCATTGAAAAGTTCAATGTTCTATAGTCAGGCTGTCTTTTTGAAAACCTTCTCTCTTGAGATGACTATTATAGACAATTGAGAAAAAATATCAAAAAAAAGATAATTATTTTCAATGTACATTTGGACTGCCTACTTGAATCTGGCTCCAGAAAAGTTCTACTGTGAATAAATTTTAAAATTTAAGAAATGTGGTTCAAAACCTGAAGCAATTTTGTGGTCAGATTCATATTCAGTCACAAGTTACATTGGAGATTACCATTATAATTGTTTGCTTTCTTTTTACTGTTTACTGTTTTTACTTACCCATGTAATTTTTAATATTTTTTTTTAGTTTAACCCTGGCAAATCTTATTTGTTATTGCGGTGATTACTCATATCAGGCTACATTAATAGAAATCATATTTCGTATTTGTTCTTCTGAGCAGATTAAGCAAAATGCAGGTGAATTCTTTCCTAAATCCAATGAATTAAAAAATGCTTTGCTTAATGTTCAGTTAAACAACTTTGACGTTTGTTTAAGAACATTGCAAAATTCTATTAACATAGAGTACAAAACAATTTTTTCTATAAAATGTATTTCAGTTATCTTAGATGATGTTGCTGTTAAAAAACCAGAGGTAGGTAAAATTGCAATCTTTTAACATATTTACCTAATTACCTTGTCTTTTATGTTACATTTTTATAATTGTTGACTTGTTTGTTTGTGTACATAAAAAATGGTAGATTATAATGAAAATGGATATTTATTTTTTAGGGTGTCGATATGTGGGTTGATTTTAATATTGGATTCAATTCTATTAGTTTTTTTTGTGACAGGAATTGTTTATTGTTAGATTCATTTGATACAAACCAGGTAGATGGATGGGAAACTGTAACAGTTATGGTGGATAGCATATCATCAGTTATAAGTTCAAGGTATTACAGATTTGTAGAAAATAGAAAAAAAGTATTATTAGCCAATTCTCTGAAGAAATTTTATCTTTAAATTTTCTAAAAAGAGTTGCTGTTCCTTAAATTTTATGTGTCCAACTCTTCTTACTCCCTGGTCTATAATAAATATTACCATGATTACAAATTCATGATGTCACATTGTATATTTAAAAGTAATGGAATTTGATTGAAAATGTTTGTTTATTCCTGTATTAATTGAGCTTTATTTAAATATATCTATCGGCAAATTTAAAAGAACAAAAAGCCGAAATCTATAATGAGTCAGTGACTCGTCAACTTCAGGCTAAACCATTGCACTTAGAAAGCTGAAATTTTGCACAAAGGTTTCTTTTCTAATCTAAACAAGGAATACTAAAGAATATTTTGAAATTCAATCCCTAAGGGGGTAAAATGGAATTGCCACCCTTTTCCTATGTTTATCAACTGATTTTATTATATTCTTGATTAGTAGCTATTGGCGAGCTTTACTGTTTTCAATGAAAAAATTGGGAAATGTCTTTTTTGATAATAAATAGGTAAAGGAAAATCGATTATTTATGGTCGATTTCGATACAACTAGTGTACAATAAAGTTATTATGTTTGAAACCAAGTTTGACATCTTCGACTTATTTTCTTCATCAACAGGTTGCACATGGTACAAATTTTGTAAAATCCATTCTTATTACTTTACCTAACTGGTTTAAGAGATTATCTGTGAAATATTAACAATATGTATACTGCAGAAGAGATAAATAAATTTTATATCTATTCCTTTAAGTATGGCGGTATGTGCATATGTAAATTGCATTCAACTTACTTTTTAGTTGGAAGTCAATGGATAAAATGAATGTCATTGGAAAAATAATTTGTTTCGTCCTTGAAACACCTTGTTTTTGTGTTTATTCATCATCCTATAAAGCCAAAGAGTATTTAAAACTAAAGGTGATAGAAAGCTTAAAATTAAAGGAGTTAGAATTAAATATTTTACCTCAAATGTTTGGCACTAAGGTTTGTTTCTTGATTTATATGGATTGTATGTATATTACAATTTTTATATGTTTTAGTACAAAGGCACCAAAGACCCTGAAGATTTCAATAAAGTTAGTAAATTAGGTACCTAGTACTTTGTAATATTCCAGCGATTGTATTTATTTCTTTTATTTTGTTTTAGATCATTCTATCTTCAAAGATAATAACAATTTTCACCAATGCTCTGTCAATTTTTCAAAAAATAATGTATTGGATAACAAATTAAATAATGGAAATATGAGTAGATCTGATTCTCGACCGTCATTAAGTCTGTTTTCATCTCCGAATTCCAGCATTTTGTCCAATAGTGACTCTAATGTTGATTTTCAAAATTTATCAAGAGCAGCTACCAATGCTTATTATAATACATATTCAAGAAATAGATTAAACTTGTCATCGCAGTTAATTCCAGAATCTGCAGAGTATAGCTATGAGAGTTCTGGTTTAAAAGAAGCAACTTATACGGAAGAACTTGATAACTTAAAGAGTAGTGAAATATCTACTGAAACTGCTAAAAATAAAACTAGTATTTTGGAAAATTATTTTAACGGTTGTGTGAAAAGTAACACTTGTGAAGTTTCTAATTCAAATATATCGTATTTGACATGTTTGGCTACTATTCATCATAATCAAAATTTAAAACTAGATACTTCGCTCGAAGGTGATGATACATTTTTCAATCTTAAAGATTCCACCAGTAAGTTGCTTAGACCGATACATAAATATAAAATAAACACTGCTGGACCAGTGGAAAAGATATCCGTTTATAAGCGAAATTTATCGAAACCAAAGCTTCATACACCTTTGCCTACGGTTAGAACACCAGTAAGTGAAATAAATGAAAAGATTTCAAAACCAAAAATTACTGTCGATGAAGAATTTACACTCATGAGGGGACGTAAATGTTCAAAAATTCGTGAAGAATGTTTGGATTCCATTTCTATAAATTCCATTACACTGCCACAGCAAAATGATTTGGACACGAAGGACTTATTAACTCAAAACGATAAAGAGGCGTTAAAGTATAATTTGATACCACGAGTAACAGAACATAACAACGACGATTGTAACAAAGTTAACTTGGCAAAATTAAGTAAATTTATGAATTCAACAAGTACTGATTTAATTGCTAATAATAATATCAATAGTAAATTAGAAGATATGGAAGAGACAAATATTACAATTGAAAAAAATAGCGATTATCAAAAATTTGATGAAATACCAAATTCTAAGGTTCAAATGAATGAAATGCCAGGTTCGCCAATTATTTCTATCACTAACACCAAAACACGACATTCTATCGCATGTAAGCAGATTACTAATAATGTAGAAATTGTTAAAAGCGTTGAGAGTGGGAATGAGATAACGGAAAACATTGTTGAAACAAAAAATATTTTGAAACATCGTTCAGCCAGTTTTAATAAATTACAGGAAATAAATTCTTCTGAAAGAACTGAAGAAAAAGAAAACACTACTGTTAATAGAAAAATCACATATTTAGCTAAAACATTGAAGCCGTGTAAGGTAACTGTAATGAGAGAAGATTTAGTCAAAAAGTTGCATCAGATAAAGAATGCACTTAAAGAACAGAACTATGACGATTTTCCAAATGATCACGATTCATTTAAAAGGAAAAATATCAAAGTCGTAAATGATAGCTTAAACGGGGCGATTCAAGATAAAACTGCTTCTCATACTGTAGACTATTTTTTTAAAAAACGCAAATATGAAGTAAATAGAAATATTGACGACCAAACGTACACAAAGCGTCCGAAAATAAATATTATTTCTGATATTAAAATTGTATCCGGCACTGAGAAAAGCAATAAAAGGACTAACTGCCGCAAGCTGTGTAACATAAACGACTTATCACATATGGAACAGAGGAATTCACAAAGCAAAGAAAATGAAAGTTATTTAAATTTAAATAAAATCGATGTTGTAGGTTGTAATAAAAAAGAGAATGAAACATCCATATTTAAGATGCGCAACTTGAGCCAAGACTCATATTTGAATTTTCAAAAACCTGAAACTGTATTTCAAAAAGAACGCCAAAGCTCTATAGAAAAAGAAAAATATAAGAAATATTTTCCCAGCGAGCTCTTTAAAAGTGGATGTGAATCTCCGAAAACTTCCACTCCTCACTGGCTAAAATCAAAAAAGAAGAAAGAACCACCTTCACATAAACTGCAACTTAATTTTAAGCGAATTAGAAAAACAGTAGGGGAAAAGAAAGATTTTGATTATTCTAAAGAAGAAAAAATCACGGATACCAAAGTAAATCGTGCTGCATTAAAATCTAACATGAATCAAAATATTGAAGTGGGGGAACATGATGCGTTAGAACCCGTAAAAGAAAGAAATAATAATGACATTCGGATAAGTCTTAGTGATATTACCAATGATGTGAACAACACCGAACGAAACGAAGCTTTAAGTGGAAATTGTGCATCTACGAAGAAAACACAATCCTGGATTGCTACTGGTACTTTTAATATTTAGTTTTAAAAAACATCTAATTTATAAAAAGACTTTAGAGAGTTTAATAATAGCAGACTCGTGTTAGAAAAATAGAGTATTAATTGATAGTATTTTTAATTTTTAGATTCTGCAGAGGATATGGAGGAAATTCTTAAAAAGTAAGTAAAGTTTTTTGCTGGGCATTGGAAATAATTTTTAAATTTGTTTTTGCTTTGGATTATATGTAGGACACATAAAAGTCTACAAAAACATGTAATCTCGAGAAAGAAATGCTCAAAATTAGATAAAAATATCAATTCATAAAAACCGCCAGAAAGTAATCTTTCGAACATTTTTGGAGGAAGTTTCTCTTTATTAAACGAGAAAAGCATTTCAATCTATACCGTTAACGATACAGTGAGTTCTTACAAAAGTTTGTGGCCTTTGCTATTTATTACTTTTGCTCTTTATTATGAGTTGCTACCTTAAATAATTATCTATCTCTTCAAACCCAAATAATAAAATTTGATTCTTTTGTATCAGATGTTTCAGTAGGGTGGCTAAATCTCAGAAACTACCGAAATTCAGGAAAAGAAAATATTACTAAAATGATCATGAGAAAATCTTGATTATTTTAAAATTCCGCGTTTCACTGCAAGGGGGCTTAATTGATAGAGTGAATCAAATAATTTAAGATTTTTTCGAAAATTCTCATATTAAGCTATAACTTTAATAACATCATTAGAAAGCCTGGAAAATTTCGCATGTTCTAATAGAACCGTACCGGAGTGGGGGAAGCTTCTAAATATTTAATTATTTAAATTGCTGTATCTTCTGAACGACTTATCCAATTTTGGAAAGCCCAGTCTTGCTTAAAAGAGAAATATGTTTGTAAATGCTGTACGTGTCCACTGGTATTCGATAGTTTCGAATAAAATTACTATAGGGCACCATTCGCAATACTTTTTTTAAATTTTGTCGCGAAAATTTAAACCATAGGTACACTATAATCTTGATATTATAATCGGAGTGGATTCAATTTGTAGTTCGATATCTTCATCTGCTGCAGTTACGCCCCCTTATGGTAAAAATTCCATTTTGAAAATAATTTGCAGCCATTTCTCTTGCCAATTTATAAGAATGTTTTCCCAAACTTGTAAGCTTTATCGCTGTTGATATGCAGCCACTATATATTCTTATCGGAATATATTGTATATTCAATTCATATAGAAGTTCTGTAATTTTTTTTTTAAACACGTACGGTTAATATAATTGAATGTCATATTAGGGTGAAGAAACTTCTTAAATTTACGAAAGATATTACCGGGGAAGCATTGGAAATTTTGAAAGGACCCATTTCAGCAAGCAGACAGCCATTATATGATCTTACTTATTTAATTAACACAGAATTAGATAATTATTATCGAAAATGTGATAATACAGAAATCAATGAGGTAGTAGGTAGTAATTTTAATTTAAAAATATAATTTAATTGTATTAGAAAATAAATAATTCTTGTAATTTAATAATTCTATTGTATTTATATATAAACTTTTGTTAAATTAGTTTGTAAGCTTAAAAAATTAAAAAAATATTTATTAAAATAAGTACAACAAATAGATTCAAAATATTAAGCATAAGTATTTACCGTTGTAGAATTTAGTATAAAAGTTAAAAATTTAAAAGTTTAATACAAATAAGAATAAAAGTTGTTTAAGTTTTCTGTTCTGTCTATTTATTGATATATGAGAAACAATTGGTTAAAATTTATTATTTTTTTAAATAAATGTATGAATTTTGTATTGTCATAATAATTACATTAGAAAATAGTCACAAGCCACATAGGTAGGTAGTTGTGTGCCAAAATGGATTGTCCATTAAACAGTGATCGAGTTTATTTTACGATCTGAGCAAATAAAAACACTTGCTCAATTGCTACGTATTATATAAAAATGAGTTTGGTATATTTAAAGATATTTAGACTAATTATGATTATACAGTGTGAATAAAAAATCTAAATATAATAAAATGAAGACTATTAAATTTCTTTAAAAATTTTCACAGATAAAATTAATTTGTTATGTGCATCTTGTTCATAAAATAGTTCACGCTAAATTTCTCCAATTTTTATCCCTTTCTCCCTCCTTTCGTCACGCTGTGTCATACTTTCGACCCCCTCACGAAAACCAAACCCCCTGTAAATAGTTCATTTCGATTAATAGTATACAAATATTCTTATTAAAATATTTATTGCTGAAAAAATAAAATTTCTATAAACCAATAGACATTTAAAATAAAAAGCAGATGAATATGTATTTTCTAGTAAAATTATTTGATGAATTGCGAACGTCACGTTTCCTTAATCTTCTCCTACCGTCTGCCTTGACATATCTTGTCATATTAAGCGATAACACCCCCCTAGTATGCGAATATATTTTATGAACGGTCTCTAAGGGTTATCAATAGCTACTAAACAAAGAAAAAATAAAATCAGTTGACAAACATAGAGGAAAAAGGTAACAAACACGAAAAATAACATTGTGGATTACAATAAAAGTTTTCTAATTAATTTCTAATAAATTTTTGAGATTTTGCTTTAGAATTAATTAAATCACTTAGTTACTGTTGTATAACTCTTTGAATCGGTTCTCTATTTTACTTTGATTGTTTTGTAACTAGAATAAAGTGGACTCTTCAAAATATTTTTAAAATGCTGTTTAAGGTAAGAGAATTCCACAGGCCCTAATTACTTTTTGTTTTCTGGGGTAGGTGTCTCACATATTCTCATTTTTGGACCAATATCTTCATTCTTCCTTTGGTTTTCTAGTAATTATCTTCCCAGGATATGTAAGTTTAAATGGTGGTTAGATTACATCATCGGTAGTTCCGAAAGAACCTGTTTTCCCTCCGACATTTTCAATTTATAGGTCGGTGTCTTCTACTCCATCGATGAATGTTTGCGCTGCTAGTTCTTGTTCGATTTCATGAGTCACGCCGAACCTCCTCTTGATGTAAGGACCTTCCTTCATAAACTCTTCAAACGGTTCCAGAGGATCAGTTCTAAATATTTGGCCTGCGCTTCCTCTTCATTCTATAGAACCAAGCGGTTAAAGTGAATGATCTTTGGTTTTTCATTGGGAATTTTGCGGATGCGATAAATTACGTCATTGATCCTTTTGATAATTTCATAAGGTCCTTCCCAATTCTGTTGTAATTTGGGCGAGAATCCGCGACGACGACGAGGGTTATATAACCAAACAAGATCTCCAGTTTGAAAACTTCGTTCTGTAGCTCTGACGTCGTATTCTTTTTTCATCCTGGTAGAAGAGATTTGCCGTGGCCGGACGGTTTCATCAATTTCTTCAACTCTCTTACGAAGTTTGGTGACGTAATTTTCTCCAGACAGATCATCTCCAGGTTTGCAGACAAATTTAAGGTCACAAAGTAGGCGTAACTCCCTTCCAAAGAGGATATTGGCAGGTGTATTCGAGAGATACTTAATCATCGTTCGGTTTATTCTTTCCCCCATGCCGTCCGATTGTGGATGCAGTGGAGTAGTTCGAGTCTTCTTGATTCCTAGCAGCTCGCACATTCCCTGGAATATAGCCGACTCAAAATTTCTTCCTTGGTCCGAATGCAACTCCATGGGAACCCTGAAACGGCTAATCAGCTGCTTTACCAATTCCTCGGGTACTGTTTCTGCTTCTTCATTCGGAAGGGCATAGGCTTCAACCCACTTCGTGAAGTAGTCTTTAACAACTACTATATACCTACTTGTTTCCATTCTCGGATTCTGGGAATGGGGCTACCACATCGATCGCAATTCTTTCAAAAGGGCTGCCAACATTGTATTGGCGCATTGGTGCTCTCGGTCGTTTCTGTGGCCCGTTACTCCCAGCACAGGTGGTACATTTCTTGCACCAGTTATTCACGTCTTCTTTACAATTCACCCAATAAAATCGTTCACGTACTTTCCCAAGCGTTTTATTAACACCAAAGTGGCCACCAGATGTTTCATCATGAAGACAGCGCAACACTTCATTGACTCTACTCCTAGGGACAATCAGCTGCATCCTATCTTCATTTCCTTCTGGATTTTCCAAAACACGCTTCAGGATGCCATCTTCTAGGGTGATTGAATCCCACTGGGCCTACAACGATTTTACATTTTGGTTACAGGAAGAGATAACACCTTTGCAGACCGGCCACCTCCACCTGCAGAGTACGAGGACCGAGTCGCGAATATCAAACAACATCAACAACAGTACCTCCAGCGCCAAACAACAGTCGACAGAGAAGAACCACAACGGTACGAAGCCCAGCAACTAGTATTCTGTAAGGAACATCATCTCTCCAACGCCGCCGAAGGATACTACGCTGGTTTTGACTACCGTTGGTCTGGTCCCCATCCCATTATTTCCTACATCGGCGGGAATACATACTGGGCTCAGAAGGGAGAGGTCAAGGTTCATCATAATAAGATCTACTCCACACCACCCATTAAAGAATAAATTTTGATCAAACGGGGAGGCGATTTGTTGTAACTATAATATTCCATCACAAAATTTATTCTCAGAAAGGCTACCACTGGTTTTACCGGTGACGTAGCTGACGTTAACGACCTTGCCGCTTATCTGAACCACCCCTTGCTACAACCGAACTTGCACGTAGACACTTAATTATTTATTCTATTATTACTTTGAATTTACTTTTTTCTCTATTTTTTCTCCTGTTTCTATCTGTTTTTCATTTCTTATTCGGTTGTAGTTTCCCTCTTAATTCCTCCTCTAATGTTTTCTGTTTATTTTTCTTTTTCCACAATATTTGTTTTTCTATTCTTTTATTTTTTAACGTAGAATCACGTTTTTTTTTTTTAAACCCTATGTTATAATGCATGACCTATCTTTTTCAGTTGTCTGTTTTTTATTTCTTCCACCGCGAAATTGATTTACAATCAATTTCGTTTTTCTCGCCAATTTTTACCCTTCTCTTCCGCCCCACCTTCAACCCCTCTTTTTCACCACCTTCAAATCAATCCTCGACACGGCCATACAGAGCGCCACAACTCAGACCAGCCCAGCCGATTCAGCAACCGCGTTGGACACGCCCTGCCCGACTGCGAAAATCAGAAGCGTTCTCCTGCCAGTCCGTGCACTTACACGACCACCTCAGCGACTCTTCCGGACTACGGTCGTCCGTTCTCTTGCCGCCTGCCAGTGCGTTCTACGCACTTGCATAGGCCCGCAAAGTTCATCGGGACCGAGTACGCAACGTCCCTTTGAACTCATCGATACAAGCACTACACACACACATACACGCACATAACCGATCTCTCACTGATCAACCTCTCTTAAACAACTAAGTTGTTTTATTTTTCATCCCGTTTGTTTTCTTTCAAATTCAGTTGACCTTGAACTAAATATATACAGTCCATATATATTACCTTTCGTTAGCCATTTTGGATATGGCTACCCCCAAGAGCCCCGCACTCTTGGAGGGACTTTTCTTTGCGGATGCCATCGCGTTAGCCCGTGACCTTGAGTCAAGGTTAACGCAACTCAAAGATTTCATTCGAATGCAATCCAGCAACGCTAAGGCGGTAAGAGCAGCCCCCCCCCCCAAAAGCGTCTTCACACCCCCAGAACCGTTCCAACTTCAGGTGCACTTGAACAAACACTTCAAGCCATTCCTCAAACCATGGTAGCTACCATAGTCGCAGTCCTCCAATCAACCGCCAATGTCTAACAAACCCAACAGAAACAACCTTCGATTAGTTACCTGGAATGCCCAAGGCATTAGAGGTAAAATGACCGAACTCGAACATTTTCTCGAAGTTCGGTCGATCGGTGTTGCCTGCATCACCGAAACACACCTTTCAAACAAACTTAAACTTTTCGTCCCAAACTTTACATCCTACAGAAAGGACCGTGAAAACTCCGCAGGCGGCGGAGTAGCCATCCTAGTGAGGAATTCAATAAAACACAAGCCCTTTTCTTTGGCTACAGATTCCTTAGAAGCAGTTGGCATTGAGGTATCACTCACCTCAGGTCCTGTGAGAATAATCTCTTTATACTCACCCCCCTCCGAACCAGACCTCACAGACCTACAACTTCTTCTCCCCACAGACGCCAAGACCATCGTCGCAGGCGACCTCAATGCCAAACACGTCTCTTGGGGCTGCCACCACAATAATAGCAAAGGCATATCCCTTCTTGCCAAATCTGTGAACTTAAACCTCACAATTGAAGCCCCAACAAGCCCCACGCACTTCCCTGATAACCACAATCACCGCCCAGACATTTTGGACATATTCGTCACCAAAAATGTCAGCCTCTCTGCCGATCCCGTCGTGCTCGACGCTCTAACTTAGGACCACCTTCCAGTCCTAATTGAATTAGGCAGCGTGAATCCAAACGCCCCAAAACTTGTAAAAACATCAGACTGGTTACACCTCAAATACGCCCTAGAAACTTCATCATTCAAGTGCACTCAAATTCGCACAATAGCGGAACTTAACGAAGCTGTAGATCTCCTTTCAAACGAGATCACTAGCGCCGTTGAGATCTCCACAACCTCCCATCCAACATCCCCTACAGGGAAAACCTTCCCCGTAGACATCCTTGCCCTCATTAAGAGGAAAAACAAGACGCGCCATCTGTGACAAAGACAACAAAATCCCGAACACCGTGTCGAACTAAACGCCCTTCAGCGAGAACTCAAAACTCGCCTTACCGAATTCCGCAGTGCCTCTTTTGACGACTACATCGCTCAGGCAGAAACACACCCCAAAAGCACTTGGAAAGTAATCCGCTCTCTTCGTAACAGAGCTCCCCATCTCCTACCATTAAAACAAAACGGCTCTCTTTACACCACAGACGAAGAAAAAGCCGAAATCTACATTGCTCCCCGATCCCCAGCCCTTTGGATCTAGCCAACTTTCACGAGCGCACAGAAAACGTCGTTCACAACTTCATCCCATCTGTCGTTGACTTCAGACATACCACTCCTCACGAAATTTCTCAAACCATCCGCTCTCTTAAAAAGAGAAAAGCCCCTGGCGCTGACGAAATTCCTTACGGTGTCCTAAAAGTCCTACCACGGAAACACCTTACGGCACTATGCAACATCATAAACGCTATCATGCGGCCCCACCATTTCCCTCTAGTCTGGAAAGAAGCCACTATCATCTGTCTCCCCAAAAAAGAGAAGCCTCTCAGCTATCCCTCAAGCTACAGGCCCATCAGCCTGCTCAGTTCGATTAGCAAAGTAGCCGAATCTATTCTTCTAGACCGGCTCCTAGACTACGTGGAGCAAAACAACTTACTCCCCGACATGGTTTTCGCAAGCACCATGGCGCCGGCCACCAACTCCTACGTGTGGCCGAGCATGTCACCGACAAACTCAACAAACGTCGATACACTACAATGCTTCTACTTGACGTCCAGCAAGCCTTTGATCGAGTTTGGCACGAAGGTCTCATTTCCAAACTTATCGCCCTCAACGTCTCACCTTTCCTTATCGGGGTTATCAAATCATTTCTCACAGACAGAACCCTTCGTGTAAGAGTTGGTTCTGCTTTGTCCGCCAGCAAACCTATCACTGCTGGTGTTTCCCAAGGCTCCAAACTCTCACCAATCTTGTTCAACCTGTTTTGCGCAGACATTCCTTCTGACCCTTCAATTTTCACCGCCCTTTACGCCGATGACATCGCCCTTATATGCTCCGATCGAACCATTCTGAATAGCTCCTCAAAAATCAATAGGTTTCTGCCCATACTTCTAAATTGGTACCGGAAATGGAAACTCTCCATCAAAGAGACCAAGTCAGAAGCAATTTTCTTCTCTCGTAGAATTCGAAAACCTCCCCAATTCATTGTCAACAACCACCCCATCAAATGGAGCCAAACCGTCACCTACCTTGGCGTCGTTTTTGACAGACAACTCTCCTGGCGGAAACACATCCTCGTTACCCGTGCTAAGGCCCTGGGCGGCTTCTTCTCTCTCAAGCCCTTCTTCCAAAACAACACTATTTCCCAACAAACCAAAGTTCGTGCGTTCAGCGCCATCAACAGGAGCATTTGCTCCTACTCCATTCCCATATGGGGCTGTGCCCTCCCTCACCGCCTTCGCATTCTGCAAGGCACGTATATGCGGATTCTTCGTTCCGCACTAAACTACCCTTGGTTCATCAGAAATGCCCAAATTCTGAAAGAAACCGGCCTACCGTCACTTCCAGAAGCCGCCATCAGATTCGCGGCAAATCTCCGGACTTCAGTGACAGGTCATCCCAACCCTACCATCTCATCTTTATCAAACTCTGCCCCAAAACCAACCGACTGTTACAGAAGGCCATGTCACCTTCTACCCTGAGCTAGTTCCAACTTATAGCTCTTTCTAGCTTCGCTTTTTAGCGCGAGTACTCATCCAACCCATCAGAGATGTCACTTTCACTCCCACACATACACACACACACACACACATCAAACACCTCCCAAACCTCAAACTTACCCCACCTCCCATCAAAACCATCCCAAATCCCCCCCCACCGCTCCCACTTCCTCTTCCGGGATGAAATAACCTTCGGGGTGATCTCCCAACTCGAGGAGGGGTTTTAGTCGGTAGGCGCCAAGGTAAATCCGACACTACCTCCCTTCAGGGGGTGTCGTTTGAAGATTTCCCCTCCTCGAGTATAATTAAAACAAAAGAAAAAAACTTCATCCACTATCTCCGACATTCCATTCACCAGCGGCAAGGCAGAGGGAGATCTGCCTTTTAACGTGTGCCTTTTGCAATTTTTTTTTCTTTTTCACTATTTGGCTATCTCCGATATTCCACCCACCAGTGGCAAGGAAGGAGGAGCTCTAGCCCTCTAGTCACCAATTCGTCGCTCTCAGTTCTCTTACGTCTTTCTTTTGTACATAAATCTTAATTTGTTATATTTCTATTTGCTCGTTAGTTTGTTTCGTTCGTGTTTTAAATTTCTATTTAGTGTTAGTTTTAATTTGTAAATATTCGTGTGTAGTGTAAATAAACATTTTAAAACCATAAGATTATATCACTGTTACACGTCGAATATTTTCATCATTCTTCTTCATTCGGTCACACTGGTTACAGCTCTCATGACTTGGTCTTCTGGACATGGCATCGGTATTTTTATGTCCTGCTCCGGGTCGGTGTTGTGCATAAAAGTCGTACTCTTGTAGCTTCTCAATCCACCGGGCGACTTGAAGTTTAAGAGCTACTTCAAAGCTGCATGATTGGTGCGCAGAATGAATTTCCGTCCATACAAGTATTTATAAAAATGTTCCAGGCTTTTAATCACGGCCAATAGTTTTCTTCTAGTAACACAGTAGTTACGTTCAGCCTTCGACAATGTTTTGCTAAAATAGTCGATTACTCTTTCTTGGCCGTCCTGCAATTGTGAGAGAACGCCACCCATTCCCACATTACTGGCGTCCGTATCAACGATAAACACTCCATTAGGTCGAGGATAAACAAGCACCGGGGCTGTAACTAAGGCTTGCTTTAGTGCCTCAAATGCGTTCTGGCAATCTTCATCCCAATGGAAGGGTTAGTCATTTTCGGTCAAGCGAGTCAGAAGTTTGGCGATTCCATGGACGTAACGGCGGTAATACGTGCACAAACCCAAAAAGCTTCTTATATCATGGATATTTTCAGGTACTGGCCATTCCTTGACTGCCTTAATCTTCTCTGGATCTACTGCCACACCGTTCGCAGATACCACATGTCCCAAATATTAAACTTCCTCATGGAACAGATGACACTTCTTTGGGCTGAGTTTTAAGTTAGCTTCACGCAATCGCTGGAATGTTCGTCGAAGCTCTTCCCAATTACTAGAATGTCGTTCAAATAAACCAGACATGTGTTTCCAATTTGATCTTTCAGGATCTTCTCCATTAAACGTTCGAAGTACCAAAGTCCCGTGCCTATTGAGAATGCGGTCTTTTCTTTATCAGCAGGGATTAAACTGACTTGCCAGTATCCGCTCTTCAAATCCAGTGTGGAAAACATAATTGAATCAGAAAGCATGTCCAACGTGTCGTCAATTCGAGGCAGTGTAGAACTATCTTTCTTGGTAAAATTGTTAAGCTGTCAATAATCTACACAAAAGCGCGTTGAACCATCCTTCTTCTTTACCAGGACTACGGGTGAAGCCCAAGGGCTTGATGAGGTTTCAATTATACCAACCTCGTGCATCACCTGGATAATTCGTTCGGCTTCCTCTTTCTTAGATATTGGTAATCGTCGGGGCCTTTGACGGATAGGTGTTGCATTCCCAGTGTCGATCGTGTGTTTGATTACGTCGGTTCTTTATTTACTACCGTTACCAGTTAGTTTCAAATACGTCCAGATTTTGACGAAGGAGCCTCTGTACTTGGCATCTCTGGTCGTTAGCCAAATTCCTACAATGTACGTCAATTACTCCCTTTATTTCGGCAGGTATAGTTTTAACATTTACCTCTCCGATTAGAGATGTTTACCTCTTTCCAATAAAGTTAAAGTCTTCGCCATTTAGTCTTAGCACTCTACTTTTTAGGTTCTTCTACGATTTGTCGCACTATCTTTCTTCGGGAATCTTCAATTCCCTTACTTACTTACACTCCTGACACCAAATGTGACGTGTTCAGTCACGGAAAACCCAATTAACAAAACAGAACAACGAATTTATTTAATGATAATGATGAATAAAGATACAGATATAAACAAGTCCACGCAATTTATTTCACTAAAAGTCTCTTTCAATCGCCGTTACCGTAGACACTATCTATCGCACTCTATGAATTCTATTGCCTATGGTTCGCCTATCGATCGCTTCCCATTCGCTTGTAAACATCAGCTGTTGACTGTCAACTAACTCGGTACGAGCCGTCTCGCCTTATATAGTCTTTTCAGCTTCTTTCTAGGGAATTCTACAGCCTTCTCGTAATCCAATTGTTTTCCCATTGATCTCTGCTGGAGTTTTCTAGATGTTTCAGGAAAGCCGCATATATTCATTATCTATTCAGGGAAGATGTTTGTTAATTAGGCTCACACCAACTTAATTGGCAAGTACTCGTGACATTATGGTCTTTTCGAATAACCAAAATATCATTCCACCGTTTATCAGTGAACAACTTCATTTTTTTTTAAACAAAACACACAAAACGGTTTTATCTCTTTCGCCATTTTCAACTTTTTAGAAACAAGCGCTCTTAAAGTCACAACTAAACTAAAATGTTCAATTAGGCGACTACGTAAAAGACTCCTCAAGAATACGAGTGAACAAAACTGGAGCTCCGAATAGTCAATATTGTCTACCTTAGTTCTAACGGTATAGAAGGATAAAAATGATGATTTAAATAATAAAATCAATTTCAGGCCGCTTGAAATTAATAATAGAGTTAGTTTCAATAATGTTGCAAAATAGTCAGCAGAATATTTAAGGGTGGAATAATTGTCAGCTGAATATGACATTTGATTGCCTTTGACTTTTGCCCCCTGCTGACGACCTTACCACCCTCAAACAGCTTGCTGACTTTTTAAATCAATTATTTGATAAAACGAGTCATGTCTGTTAGTTTCACACGACTTGAAATGAATCAAAGGTAATTTTTTTTAATCAGGTGTACATCGACTGCTGACGTGTAATCCACCGTTCTCTATGCTGCTGACTATTTTTGTAATTTTTTTATATTAAGTAAACAATCACTGAATAAATTATTGAGCGGCCTGAAAAAGTTTTTTGATTTTTCTATTTTTACATAATCAGAATTTTTTATCCCGCCCGTCCACCCTCTCGGAGCCTGCTGACTTTCATAATAGTCTATGACTGCTAATAAACATTTAATTCAAACATGAATTAATCGACCTGAAATGATTGTCATTTGCAACGCTACCTCCCGGACTATTATATTACCCTGTCTGTCGGCTAGCGACCGATCTGCTTATATAGTCAATAGTCGTTCTTCTGGAAACAACTCGAGATTTTTGCAGTCTTTCGCGGAAGAATCGACCCAGACGCGGCACGCGTTCACAGGACGCGCGGAGACTATACTCGCGAACTGCTGGACGGTTTCATTACGTTACAATACTTTCTCTATTTGCTGTTTCATTTCTTCTTGTTGTTCATTATCTGTGCTATTTTGTGTCATTATTTAACATTCAATCCTTTATTCGTTTCTTCAATTCGACTTGAGTACTTCTGATTGAAATTTTTCGACTTTTGCAAAATCAGTTTCCTTTTCTTGAGAGGTATCCAATGATATAGATTTTTTTATTTGTTACTCACGACCAGTAGAAATTTTCAGAAAATTCTTGTAAACCCTTCGAGGCTGTTAAATAATTAGGTATCTCACTTGAATACCTCTTGAATAATAAATCACCATGATAAACTTTAATACAATTTATTTAACAAAGAAAATACAAAACACATTTTAACGTGGCAATGGCCATCGAACTAGAATTTACAACTAATCCAACTAATCGATCAACTCACTAAACTTAAGTAGTTATATATTAAACAGATGTCGCGCGATACATATTTATTACCAACTTGACAGATGCCTTCAAATTCATTTTTCTTTCTTCTAGAATTTCCTAACTTCATATGGTTTGTTAAGATTCATCATCATTGGTTGAATTGATTGACAGAACATTTTTTTTTAACTTTGTTCAACTCTTCTTTTGTTTTTCGTTCTCTAATTCTTTTATCTTCTTTAATTCTGTTCCTGACATTATCTTATTATACTGTTATATCCATATATGGTCACGAGTTGTTATTAGGACTACAATCACACTATTGTGACGTTATTGCAATTACTCACTGCATCAGTAATGTTACCTTATATGGTTATGGAAGTGTTATGCGCATCCGACGCCTACAAATGTTATATAAGCTTAGAATTGTAGAAATTGAATCAGTAATCGAAATCAATCAGTAATCGAAATCAATCAGTAATCGAAATTAGATTCATTTGTTAACTTAGAAACGTTATCGGTTGCGAGTTATAACATTGTATCTAGATCAAATAAAAACTCTTCTTTTGAATATTTATTATTGTCTTGCGTGTGTGTACACAAAACTGGCGCTGCTTGAACAGGATCAGCAAAGGACGTTTCTATCGAAGATATATCCTCAAGGCCTAGCTTTGCTTCGTTGCTGATACCACAACAAAAATTTGGAAAACGAACCTCACCACCCAAGACAGTAAGAAGAAGTCAAGATTGGTCAAATATCTGGAGAAGAACTATCAATTGGTGTTAGAACTTGTCCATTGGATTTTGATTAATTTCGGAAATTATAATACCTGAGTAAGTACCATTTTTGATACCATTGCTTGTATTATTTTATTTTCCCTTGACATTTGATTTACAATGACTACCTCTTCAACTGCCGTTTCCCTAAGTGATTTCAAAACAAAATTTGATTTCTTTTACTCACTAATTCCAAATTATGATGGCAAAGAAGCAGAATTATCACAATTTACTAAAGCTGTAGATAACTTTCATGATAATATTGTTACCGCTTCACCTGAATATGCGAATTCAAAATTCATTGCAATTTCAAATAAATTAAAAGGAGATGCCGCTCTATTATTTTCAGTAGAACGACCAGAAAATTGGGCTTCACTCAAAAATCTATTAAAACAAAGATTTGGTCCTATCGAAAATACTAATCTACTTTATAATCAATTAATAGGTTGCGGAATGTTAAATAGCGAACATTATGAAAACTATTATTTACGTATTCACACTATATTGAGTAAACTAATTGAATCTGTAGAAGGTTCCCAAGATGCAAATTATAAAAGGTCACATTTTAAAACAGAAGCTACTAAAGTATTTTGTGCTGCTATAAGTCAACCTTATAGACAACATCTATTGTATAGACAACCATTAACATTACAAGACGCATTAAGCAAATATAAAGAATTAGACAATTTGAATCAAAACGCTTCTATGTATCAACAAATGCAAAATAATAATAAATACTAAACCTACACAAATTAATCAACCAAAACGAAATCCTATTCAAAATTATCAACCGCAGATCCTATGACATCAACCCTTCATACAACGACCGTTTTACACACCTAATCAACAAATAAATATTCGTAAACCAACACAAACACATGCAATATTTCCCACCGTAAATACAAATATTCCTGCTAAACCTTTTATAATGCCTCAAAGACAAAAATACGCATTTCAAACATCACAACAACCCTCTAAATTTAACCCACCTAAAATGAATACTGGCGACGTATCAATGAGAACTGTTAGTAACTTTAATAAGCAACCTTATCAACAACGTTCCCCAAATTATTTCCAAAACCAATATCAACGACCACCTGTTATTGTTGAAGAATTAACAAATACAGAAAATGAGAATTTCGTTTATGATGAACAGGGTAATGCCTATTTACCAGTAAGCACCATACAAGAAGACGAAATATATTACGAAGAAGAAAATATTGAACAACAGGAATGTAATGTCCAACAAGAAGACAAAAAAATTTCCAAAACCAGCCTCGAACACGACTGTTACGTAGATTTAGACGAACTAAATAATATTTTAATTAAACTAACACCTAAACTCCCATACATACAATCACTTTATTATAATTGCAAAATTTTGATTGACACTGACGCATCAATGTCTATAATGAATCCCGAACTAGCTCAATATTATTTTTCTGAATATATATACGAAGAACCTTTCGAAATTAAAACTACACACGGGAAAACAATTGGCAAATACCGCGTAATTGTACCATTTTTGCATGAATTCGACGAACCAACTGAAATTGAATTTCTTATTTTTAAATTTCACAATAAATTTGATTGTTTAATTAGTAATCCAGATTTTAAAAACATGAATGTAATTATGAATTATTCTGATAACACTTTAACTACACCATACGCTACTATAAATTTTATTGAAACAAAAGATAGAGTTATTGACGCCTACACACTTAAGAAAATACCAGTCGCTATAGATAAAGGTAATTTTACGACAACCAGTTCCCAAATATTACCAGGAATCTACACCGCAAATAACGGTTACGCACATGTCTATTGTCTCAATAATTTTGAAACATATGAACCCATGGATGTTGACCCCATTGAAAACTATATAGAATCTGAAATACCGCCTCGCAACAGCCAAGACAATTCTTTCGATATCAACTTAATAAGAACAGATCACATGAACCAAGAAGAACGTGAAAAGATCATACAATTACGTCATAAATACAAACAAATATTTCATGAATATCAATCAAAACTAACAGCTGTAACTAATGTAACGCATCATATAAGAACCAACGATGATGAACCAATATATAAGAAATCATTTAGAGTCCCACAAAAGATGAAAGAAGAAATTCAAACGCAAGTAAGAAGGCTACTCAATGATCAAATAATAAGACCATCAGTATCCCCTTACTCCAGTCCTGCTTGGATTGTACCTAAAAAGATAGACACTTCAGGTAAAAAGAAGTGGAGAATGGTAATTGACTTCAGAGAATTAAACAAAAAAACAACAGAAGATAAATATCCACTACCCCGAATTGATGACGTGCTTGACGCTCTCGGTAAATGTTCTTATTATACCACCTTGGATTTAGCAAGTGGATTTCATCAGATTCCCATGCATAAAGAATCTATAGATAAAACTGCATTTAGCGTAGAAAACGGACACTACGAGTACATCAGAATGCCGTTTGGATTAAAAAATGCCCCTGCGACATTTCAACGTATGATGGATGAACTCTTAAAGGAATATCTCTATAAATTCGTATTCGTTTTTATGGATGATATTGTAATATTTTCTAAAAGTTTACATGAACACATGTTACACCTTGATAAAATATTTTCCAAATTAAAACAAGTAAATCTAAAAGTTTCATTAGATAAATCTGAATTTTTAAGGAAAGAAGTACCTTTTCTAGGACACCTAATAACAACAGAAGGAATCAAACCCAATCCTGATAAAGTAAAGGCAATTCATAACCTTACAGTACCAACTAATATTAAAGAATTAAGAGCATTTCTTGGTCTTTCAGGTTATTACAGAAAGTTTATTAAAAATTACGCAAAAATAGTAACACCTTTAACTAAATGTCTTAAAAAACAAGCTAAAATTAATCCTAACGACCCAGATTATATCAATGCCATTTCTTTAATCAAACAATTAATTGTTAATACCCCTGTACTTGCATATCCTGACTTTACAAAACAGTTCACGATTACTACTGACGCAAGTAATAATGCTATCGGTGCTGTATTGAGTCAAGATAAACATCCAATTAGTTTTTATTCTCGTACACTTAACACCGCTGAAAGAAACTATTCTACTATCGAGAAGGAATTATTAGCTATTATCGACGCCTGTAAACAATTCAGACCATACATTTTCGGAAGAAAATTTGTCCTACAAACGGATCACCAACCATTAGTATGGATCCATTCATTAAAAGAACCACAAAGCAGATTATGCAGATGGAAGATAAAATTACAATAATACGACTTTGAAATAAAACACATCAAAGGTAAAGAAAATCACGTGGGCGACGCACTCAGTCGTTTAGAAATTAACAACTTAGAAGAAGAAGAACAAGAAGAAGAAGACCCTCTAGCTGACATTGACTTAGACTTTTTATATAACAACCCACCATTAACAGAAAAAGAATTTGACGAAATAATTCAAGACATCGAATTGTCACCCAGAATACAAAACACAAATGATGAAACAATTAACACTGTTCATTCCAATATAGAACCGTGCTATCCAATCTTTTAACTTCCAAATTTACTTTAAACCAGGTAATAATCGTTTTAACGTTAAACAAACTAAACAACGTTTAATTTTGAATGTTCACATTCTAGAAAATAATGATAATTGTTTAGAATGGTTACAAAAAAAATTGAAAACTTACAACATAAAAATTATCAACATGTAGGTATTCATTTTGATAACTCAATTAATGAATCTTTTCAACTTCGCATTTATTTAATAATCCATGACGTGTTATCAAAATAACGCAACGATCTAAAATTATTTAAATCTGTTACTAATGTCCCCACAGTAACTGAAGATCAAGCTTATGAAACTATTAGTAATTATCATGACCATAATCACAACGGAATAGAAGAAACGTATAGACAACTTAAAACGCAAATCTACTATCATCAACTTAAAAAATTGATTAACAAATACATTAACAAATGTGAAACATGTCTTAAAACTAAATATGACAGAAACCCCTACAAACCACCTTATAAAGGACCTATAACATCGGGTAGACCATTTGAAACAATAATGATGGACACATATACAATTGATAATCATAAATTCTTAACAATTTTCGACCATTTTTCCAAATACGCTCAAGCATATTGCTTAGACGATTGTAATTCAATTAACTATGTAAACAAATTACGTCACTTCATAAATCATCATAATATTCCCGGTAGAATTTTAGTTGACCAGGGACTTGAATTTAATAATGTCCATTTCAGAGACTTTTGCACACTGTACCACATTGATTTACATACGGCAAGTATAAATAATCCTACTACTATTGCCCCTCTTGAAAGATTACATTCAACTCTTAAAGAAAAACTATTTGCATTTAAAGAAAGTAACCCCGATGAAACAATCTCAAATCTAATGATTCAAGCTATCTTTGTATATAATAATTCAATTCAATCTACAACAAAGGTAAGACCTTTTGAAGTAATTTATGGCCCTTACAAAGACTTATCAGAACAAGAACTTCCTGATATTTATAAGCCATCAGAATACATTAACAATCGTATTAAAGAACTAAAACATTTTTTACGATCAAATAAAAGAAAGAAATACTAAAACAAGATCAATACTTATCACTCGCCCACCATATTACTAATTCGTACAAACAAACAATTGATAACATCCAAACTTCCTTCAATCAATCGTTTAATTTACTTAATTCAAAATTAAATGAACTAACATCAGACGTTCAATACGTACATTTAGTTATTATTGCTCAACAATTGTTAAATCAAATACAAATAGTAGAACGAGCGTTAACTTTTTCCCGTGAAGAAATATTAAGTTACGAATTAATCACAAATCAACAATTGAGAGATATGATGACACATTTGGCTGAAATTTATAATAAAAATCAATTATTACCACATGCAAGTGAAGATGCAACAATACATTTAAAATTTAACAAACAAACAATGATTCAATTGGATAACATCATAATCGGAATTATAAGTTTCCCTATTTCCTATCCTATAGAATATCATCTATTCAAAGTTATTCCTTTATTAATACAAATTAATGCTCTGTTACTGATACCCTCTAAGTTAAACGTTAGATATGAAACTATTTCAAAATGGTATCAGAAATGTCACTTATTACAGAAGCAAAATTACTTTTGTGAAAATGTAATAAATACCAATGTAACTAATATAAAAACGAGTTCTAGCATCTTGATAGACAAATATGAAGAAAAACACCAACTACAGAATGGTTCGATCCTCCTGACAACCAATGAAGAATGGATAACATCATCTGGTAGCCACCCCAAAGGAAATTATATGATCAACTTCAATGACAAATTTACCATTAATCAAGATGTCTACTTACGAGATAAGACAGCAATTACCAACATCATGATAACCCCTTATTATATACCAATACCTTCACCAAATAAGAAGATCAAGTATCTCAAAGTTTATCCAGAAAATGGAGAAGAAATCCAACAAATGTTAGAAGATATTGAGAAGACACCAGTACATTTTCAAAAGATCACTTTTTATGCTCATACTTCTATTACAGCCATACTACTAATAGTCTTTATCTGTTTCTTAGTCTTATACTGCTATAAAAAACCCCAAAATAGTATCAACCGAGGGATAAAAGACAAAAAGGAAGACGACGACGTGGCAAACAAGTTTGAGATGGTTGCGATGGTTCCTTAACCACCACCAAATGCTCCAATCTACCCTAAAATCGTTTGCGAGCGAGGACGCTCTCACTTAAGGAAGGAGGTGTTATATATATGTATGGTCACGAGCTGTTATTAGGACTACAATCACACTATTGTGACGTTATTGCAATTACTCACTGCATCAGTAATGTTACCTTATATGGTTATGAAAGTGTTATGCGCATCCGACGCCTACAAATGTTATATAAGCTTAGAATTGTAGAAATTGAATCAGTAATCGAAATCAATCAGTAATCGAAATTAGATTCATTTGTTAACTTAGAAACGTTATCGGCTGCGAGTTATAACATTGTATCTAGATCAAATAAAAACTCTTCTTATGAATATTTATTATTGTCTTGCGTGTGTGTACACAAAACTATACCGTACATTGCTTTCTCTCTGTCAAAAACACTATTGCTTTTTATATATGTAGATACAATAGATGTTGATCTTAATTTAAATTTGAACACACTTCATTCATCGTAATTATTTAATGAAATTTGGCATACATAGGTACTCATATGCTCAGGTCGTGATTGTTATTAATGTGTTCAGAAAGCAAACTTCCGAACTTATCAATCTTTATTATATTATGCTTGAAAGTATCACAGCTACCAAGAACAAGTAATTTTGGAATAAATTAATCAATTTTAGTTAAAGAATTTGGGTAGACTTTAAATGATTACTATTATTATCTATGAATAATAAGAAAATAATGGAAGCGTTGCAACTGCTTTTTGGTTGTTTCAGGTTAACTGAGTAAGTCTCCTAGTAATTATATTAAATTAATAAACTTACGACTAAAGATTAATAAAAATTGAATTAGAATTACGCATATTTGTTTCAAAATCGAATTGGCAACAATATAAACTAAGTATCCTAACCTAACTCTTCCTTTTTTATTGAATAATTCCACAATGAATTTCGGCTGTGATGCCAACATTGCCAACGTTCTTATACTAACCTCCCATATCAAATTTTATTGAATGTTTCTGAGAACGCGATTGCATATAAGTATACGTGTATAAATATTTATGGAAATTAGCCATTGACCAAAATATTATTTCTTTCTTCAACATTTGAAGCCTTTTGTTAAACTTTTATCTACCCTACAAACTTCAGGGACAAGGATAAACAAATTCTCAGTCTTGGCAGGAGGAAGATTAGGACTATTGTGGAAATTATTACACGCCACGGAAAACTGCGGTATCGCAGGTACAAACTTGGTTTAACTACCTGTAGTTCTTGTCGTTTTCATACATCACATCCTGTGCTATTGCTCCGCCCTTGCTGATCATAGGTGCTACCTTTTTGGCTGCCATGCTACAGAGACGAATGTTACCTCCTGTGATTCCCAAGAGATCCTCAATTTTTGGGGCACTTGCTCTGGGTGGCAGGTAGAATTGATAACTAAGGGGTAAAGCCAAGAGATCACTCATGCTTTCAGAGGTTTAAATAAACCTAAACCCAGATAATAATAGCAGAAATACATAAAAATGTATTTTACGTTATCTTCTACGCAATTGTATCTTCAAAGTAGATAGAGCCCTTATGACAGTGCCACGTTTGATGAACATCTAGGGCGCACATCATCTTACGTCAAATATCTGATGTACCACACAAGTCAACAAATGTTGCTAGAAAATTCGTTCCATCAAGTTGGGTTATGCCTACCGATACGTTGTGGAAAACTCTTACTCCTAGCCAATGGGGATAATTTATTTTCAATAATGGTACAATAAGTGCGTAAACATTACCCCTTTTCCGAATGCGTTTACTTTAATTTTAGCACATGTTTGGTTTTCTACTCAAGAGTTTTAGCTATGCCTTTTTCAACGTATGTGGTGAGGTATCTAATTCCATGTCTTAACCTCTATCCAAACGAAATAAGTTAGTGAATATATATTTCCGCTACCTTTGGATGGAGACTGACGTTGTACTTTTTGTCGAAAAGAAAGAGGATATTTGTACGGCCAAGTGACATCTTAAGGACATCTTTCGTGATCATATCCTTTTGTCACTCAATGTACCTCTTCTTTTCCTTCTCATCTGTGTGAATGATATTGTTATATAAACAAACCTTGTTATTGTCGCATTAATGTTTACTTTGAAGCAGAGGTGGATTGTGTATACATATAATCTGCAGAACCTCCAAAATTATTAATTAAATAAAAAGTCTAGAACATTTACTTTATTTAATTCTTAAAGTCGTATTAATGGCAGATTTCATCGCCCCGGCAATGTCTCCTACATAGAACCAAACATCTTAATTTTCCTAACTCCTTAATTAAAGTGTTATATCAGACTAACCCAGCGTGGGTCAGTATGAGTTTCAGAATCGCCTTAAAAATTCACTTTATAGTGACTGGTTCGATAGTCCTCTTAGTTTGCCAAAAGCAGGTTCTAAGTTTTTCTCAGGAAGTACCGATAGTTCAGTTAGGACAGTTTTAAATTATTCTAAGGTGCTTTGCCGAACTTACTTACCTTTTTCCTGACAGTAGCCGTAAATATCTCAATAAGTCCCAGAATAAGGTGCTGTTGGTTTATGAGCTAAGACTGTTAAAAGTGTTTTTATACCTATGGACGTGATTATTAGTATACATCGGTTTGATGGGACAGTTCCAAGCAAACAATGTATGTATTAATCACTTTATATTTCGCTAAACTGCTGATCGGCAACGTTAAAGTCAACGTCCCTAATGCTAGGATTGAGTTCCGGCACTAGAATGGGTATGTATGGTAAGCCTAAGTCTATTCCGTGTTTTGAGTCTTCAAATCACTAACTAGGTCGCACTGAGGATTGTGGTCAGATAGCGATGGTCCGTTAGATACTTTCATGTTTCTATTTCTAGAGTAACCGTTAATATCGATTATTTCCGCTTACAACAATGCTAAAACTTGAAACGAAAGCGACGTTAAGATTGTCATGCTCAGTGCTGACAAGATATTGTAACCTTTAAGTTTCTGTGGGCATGGGATGTTAAAGAAGAAATGATAGAAGATTCTTTCCTCGCAGAGCTCCTATCTAGTAACCCTACTGAGACATGTATGAGTTTCAATAAAAAAGTAAAATTTACAACAAGAAATTATTAAAAGGTCGGCATAAGAAAACGGAGCTACTCAGCTTTGAGTTCCTACGACAGGACGGAGACCCAGTGGGAATCTTCCAGAGCTCCTCCTGAAAAGACTTGATGCGACCCACGTCTGAGGAAATGGACACCAGGAAGAGCGGCTCCCTGAGGCACGGCCTCGGGGCTGGGTAGGAAATTACACGCTGGTGTCCAGATGGTTGCTTTAAAAACCACATTTAACCTTTTGGATTCAAATGCCCAGTATCAGTCAGTTATATGAATTTTGGAGCCATAGTATAACAAGTAGATTCGATTTTAGATCCTGAGGACGGTCAAATGATATTCACCCTTGAGCTCCTAGTTGGGACCGTAGGTCTGTCTTAGAGCTCCTAACTAAACAGTCGTATGATACCAAAAAACATAATCCTTGCAAGTAAAAGAGGGATTGGCATTGAAGAGTCCATCCCTCGAAATAATTACAAAAAAATCGCAATATAAAGTTCCAAAACGTGGAAATCGAAACTCCTCAGAAGGAAAAGATGACAGTAGTGAAAATTACTTACTCAATAAAGAAATATACTTAAAAACAAGAGCTCATGGGATAGGGAGGATGGGAAAGGAAATGTCAAGTCATAGTCAAAACATATTTCGCACGTCGTGCATAGTGAAAATTTTAAATGTGAGGGAGAACAAAAAACTAAATGAACAAAGTGTAAGTGATCATGCAGTTGGTTAAGGGTTCAAAAATTACCAGGAAAAATTAATTAAAAAGAAATTAATGTGGTAGAGCGCCTTAAATGATCAAATATAACATCAAGTCAAGAAAAATATGGCAGAAGGCCCAACATACAAATCTTAAATCATGTGACTGAAATAAAAATAC
The DNA here is from genome assembly GCA_029378335.1 of Agrilus mali. NCBI lineage: Eukaryota > Metazoa > Arthropoda > Insecta > Coleoptera > Buprestidae > Agrilus > Agrilus mali. The sequence goes on along the minus strand of CM055655.1, from coordinate 16,745,245 downwards.
AAGTTTAATTTTCTAAACGTTTGGAGTATTCATCCTTAAAAATGAACGGCTGAGATCAAGGATAAAATCACGCACAATGCATAAAACATAAAACTGGAAAATTGAAAGACTAAACTGCCGATGGAAAAAGATAATCTAAACGCTTACTACGAGAAGCACATAGCATTATGCCAAAACGGTGCAGCAGTGGTGGTTCCTGAAAACCCTGATATGCCGAGAACTCGAAGCTCTCATAAAAAAACACAAAAAAAAATCTGAAGAGTATATTACAAAAAAAATGCATTAAAAGAAAACTTACAGACAACACACGGTGAAAACAATCATAAAAATATTGCTGGAATTCTAGCAAACATGACTAAAAAATCTGTCAATTATATGAACGACCAGACGCTCAAGGAGATTTTACTAGAAATGTCTAGTCAATCTACGTTCGGAGTTGAGACTGAATTCTAGTAAAATTGACTTGATTAGAAAACATTTTTTACAGTTTTTATGACTGATTTTACTAAACAATTCTCATTCTAGTATTTTTTTTCTTTACGACACGATAAAATAATCGAGAGGTAAAGAAAAAAAGTCTAGACTTATTTAGTTTGATTATTCTAATATATTAGAAAGAATGAAAAATTGTTTTACACCACCAAGTAAATTTTATGAGAATTCTCGTAATATTTACAAGAAAAATTTTGCTTGACTCATCAAGTAATAAAATCATGATTATTTTTCTCCGTGCACAAGCCCATCCAAAAAAAATGCACTCAACGTAGGGACTTCAGCTGGTTTCCAGGTCTCGAAGCTTTTCAAAATCGTATGAGGCCGGACGATAGTTAAAAGGACTTTGTGAACCAACCTTATTAGTTTATACGAGAGCCGCCTGCAGGTGTTGATCGGCTTGTATCAGGTTGATCTGGATGAGATTATATAGCTAGTGTCTTAGCCTAGTTGACCTTCCACTAGGAATCTTCACCCCGACCCGTAATCCCAGCTTCAGAGTCTATCTGGAGCCTAAGATGAATGGATGGGCTGACAAATAACAGGAACGAAGATGTACAAAAAAAATTAATTAAAAAAATTATAATTTTGTCGACATTGAAGACGTCAAAAAAAAAAAAGGTATGAAAAGGAAGGATATAGGTGAGTCCACGTCGAGATCAAACAAACTAAGATTCATTAATGTACTCACCAGATACCACAAGAAACAATTATTTTAAAATCGAAATTACCAACACAATGTGAAAATTTAAATTAAATAATAATGTACAAAATTTGCCACAAAGGCCTAAAGGATGCAAAATGTATATAGATATATTAAATGGCACGTGGCAACAAAAAAATTTTGGAAATAAGTTAGAATTAATAAAAAATACCAATTTTAAAAAGTGCTTCAACTATTTATAACGAATAAATGAAAATTAAGTGAATACTTATTTTGAAAAAATTTACGGGAAATATTAAAAAAATTAAGAGGTTCACACAAGGACAACGTGAAGCAGAAACAGAAAAACAGACATACACACACACACGTCTTGACGGCACCAAGGGTCGAGGAAAAAGCCTCCAGCATCGACCGGAAAAATTCAACGATCCTTACATCGATCGCGTAGTCCTGCGCAAAGGTTGTTAGCCTTGATAATAAGACGGTAGGTCGATCAACATTAAGAAGAAATAAATACATCTGAATCAAAACAAAGACAAACTGAATAGAAATAAGTTAAATTTTTAGTAACGGGATTTTTCATAGAAAAAAAAACGTTACAACGTTAAGGCGGGTTCACACACTTTACACACAATGACGGAACTGAACTAAAACTAAATGATAATGGGGCTAGGCGTAATGTTGTTTTTTGGATCATTAGAAAAAAAAAACGTTATAATTTATATAAAGTTTCTCAAATATTTTTGCTTATAAATACTGAAATATATAATTCAAAAATAGACATGAGACCAATTTAGTTTTGTATTTTCCGTTCAAGACTAGCTTCTACCCATGACTTTGTTCGCATAAAAGGGTGAAAGCTAATTCAAATTAGTTATGTATCCTATTATTCGTGAACTTTTTGGTCCTTTCTTACCTACAACTAATGTTGGTAGGCAGCATTCCTTTTAATCTATGTATACACTAGTATAAAGGGGCGGGCAGGAAGCCCCATCAGTTTCCTTTAGGGAATGGGTGAGTGATGGTTAGGGAGAGACAGACGAACTGAAAACAGAAAGGAAATGGAAGATTATCTGTTGAATAGTTTTAGTGTTCTAGCAATTGTCTATAATTTAAGGAGAAACCAGGGCAGGCGGTTTGGAATCAAACTGTGATATACCAATTGATTAGCTACGATTTAGACTTCATAGACCAAAACATAAGGTTATAAACCATTTCTGATAACCTCTTCTTTAAGTTTGTAACGTCTCATTGATATCGGTTAGACCATTTCGATGATTAATCTGTAGAGATGATTACAGACAATGTAAGTAACGTACAAATAAACGTTTTAAGCTTATGAAAAACAGTTGTTTCGATAATAAAGACATAAACCTAAATGTAATAATTATGAAAAAATTTAAAGATAGAGGTGCAGAAATTTTATAATAAATTATTTAGAATAATTTTCCTGCTTTCAAAGTAATTTAAAGCAATTTTGATTTAGGTAAGCCATAAAATTGTGACTTTCATGGTCACATTTAAATTGTTAACAAAATAAACTATGTTATATATATGTAGATATATATACTTAGAGTACATTTGTGAAGGTACGTTCATTAATTAAACAGGCCTAAAAGTTCACACGTGCAAGTTCTCTTTTGTGTAATGAGCCTTTTGTATAGGTTACAAACGTTTCCTAATCGGAATTTTCATAATGGAAATAGCATGGGAGCATTGTTATATGTTATAACAAAAAGCTCTTTGTCTTTCCTTTTGAATTTGTAAAATCTTTTCATTTTGCTAATTTTTGCTACTTATTTTAGTTGAACTAGTAAAGATTATAAAAATGGATATACGTATATAGATATATGTGTATATATATGTGTATAGACAGGGTTTTTCAAGTTGATGGGGTATTAGAAGTATATGAGTTAGTAGAATGAATTCAATTCTGAAACTTGGGCTCATTCGGTTGTTGTTGTTGCTTCTTTTAAAAATATATATTTTCAAGTTCGATTTACATCCGGTTATACCGGAAGTAGATGTTAACTTTCTTATTTTAAATGGAATGATAGTTTTTTTTTTACATTTTCAGAGAGAAAATCTGAATTCATGCATATTTTACAAGAGGCACTACCCCGAATTTAAAATTTTTGACATCTGCACGTTAGCATTTAAAAAACCGTAATTCAATTAATTTTTGAGATTTTGTTTTATAACTGGTAACAATTATTTATAACTATTCACATTATCGAAAAAAAATGTGGTTTTTAACCAAAATGTACAGGGTGTTCAAATTTTTTGGTCAAAGTTGGTCAACTTCAAAGGGGCATAGTCAATTTTTTTAAACGGAATGACCCATTTTTGACTGCATATTGGAATTCCTTATTGAATTTGACGTCTATTTATGGGACTATTGTACGTTTGTTTATATTTTTTGAGAAAATCTACAATTTGTGAAGATGTTGCTTTTTTGCACAGCATACGTATAATGTTAATGAAAGCAGTGTGCTGTGATTTCGAAACAATTGAAAAATTAATTGTTATTTAGCGTCAGAAATCGTATGCCATCTTCCAGACTCACAATTTTGAATTGTTGCAATAAAGCTTCCACATTGAATAATTTACCTATATCAAAACTACAGCAATCAAGATATTTTGAATTTATTTTATTTACATGGTGAATGTGGAAAAATTACAGAAAGAACTTGTAGACTTTTTAATGAACGTTAGCAAAACAAACCGAGAAATTTTGAAAAAAATTAAGTAACTCAAAATCCATGAATATTTTCGGAGTAGATCCTCGTATAAAATATGCATGAATTAAGATTTGTTATCAGAAAAGAAAAAGTGTGTCGTTCTGTTTAAAATAAGAAAGTTAACATCTACTTTGGGTATAACCGGATGTAAATCGAACTTGAAAATATTTTTTAAAGAAGCGGCGAAAACAATAACAAAATGAGCCTAAGCTTAAGAATTCAATTCATTCTACTAATTCACATACTTCTAACAGCCCATCAACTTATTGAAAAACCCTGTATACGTATGTGTGACTATGTCACATACATAAACTATTGCAGAACTTCTAGTACTATTAGCAATTATTCATAATTTCAAAATCAGATGCCTCATTAGGAACGAAGTGAAGTGTTGAGGTGTTTTTACATTTTTCATGTTCGTAGACATCATTGCGGTCTAGCGCGTGCGCGTGTACCAGCCAGGGTTCGAACAGTTACCGTAACTCGGTCGTTTGGACTGGACGCGTCCTGACGTCGGCGTCGTTTTGACAACTTCTTATTAGATAATTAAACTACCACACGAGACTCAAATTAAAAAAAAAAACGTAAGTAAAGATGAAATGCAATGATGTTACGATAGTTCCTGCTTTTCTTCCACCTAGTCTTCTTTATGATTGCTGTAAGCACAATGATATGATTTTTTATGATATGATTCTAAACCATTGCATACGGTTATCTTATTTACTGGTATTTAAATTTAATTTTCTATCGTTACTGATTTTAAAAGTCTAGTCTTTCGTTTGCTCTATTTATTAATAGTCGAGTTAGCTTGATCGTAAGCCATCTGTTATGTGCAACAGTTGAATTAAATGTAGGAAACTATTAAGAATAGCTACAATTATTGACTTACACATAAATGCAACCTGCACATTCTCGTGAATTTTTATCTTTTGTATACGCTCTCTTTAGAGATATACCTAGAGAATTTTATTATGTTAAAAGAAAATAAGACGTACTAGATATGTAAATGTTAATTTCCTAAGTTATAAAGCATTTCAAAAGAATTATAATTTGAAATCAACTGAATGCTTTGTAGTGTTGACTGCGGTAAAACTGCAGTAAAGGGAAGGAAACAATGCAAAAGCATTTTAAATTTGTCAAATCTGAAATATTGTAAATCAAGGTTGCTATTGGCACGTCTTACATGTTTTTATTGCTTATAGTGGTTATTTGAAATTCTGAATAATTTTTTATTTGTGGAGGGTTATTTTAAAATAAAAAAAATATATATACGTAATTTTGATTAAAATAAATGCGCTTTAAACACAAAGGGTTGGACAAAACAATACATACTACTATTAATAAAACAGGAGTTGATGTAAACAAGATTTTCCGCAGATTTATGAATTATTTAGTGATTCAATATTTCGTTTATGTAACTTGCTTTTCCCAACTGGAAAATTGCAGTAGACAATTTCGTAAAATTATCGTAATTTTAAAAATACTTAAAGATCAAATTCGTTTTTATTTACGAGCATATTATAGTAATGTATATATATTTAAATTTGCTTAAGTTACCTTAACTTCATTTTTGATATTTGTCTAACTTACACAGATAAGCTGCAGGACTTATAGGGAGAGTGATTATTTCTCATAAATGTTTACTTCTTTGCCTTTTGATTAATTAATTCTGTTTATTCAAAGTAGCGATGCAGACCATGATGGTTTTAATCATAGCTGTGTTTATATATTCCTTGTCTTGTTATAATATTCTTTACACTATTAAGTCGAATGAATTCGCTTGATATGTAGTTTATACAGATTCAGTAGCCTTTTGTTTATAAAGAAAGTTTAGGTAGGTACTTCTTACGATATTAAAAAACAATGGAAAAAACGATTCAACTATTCCATTTGTTTTGTTACTTTAGCGTTTCCTCTAAGATATTTGTATACTTACTAATTCACTGTAAGGCATTATTAATGATAATTGATGTTTCTTCAATAAGCAGTTGTCTTGAAATTAAAAATTCGTTTAGTATTTAGGTACAGTTACAGTTCATGTCAAATCGTCGCCTAGTGTTTTCAACGAATATCATTAGGTATCGGGAAAAGGAAAATATACATAAATACCGTTTTCAAAAAAGGCAAAGGAACTGATTTTCCCCTTTTCTTTGTTATTATGATCTAACTGTTTTTCTTTTAGTTCGATAGAAAAAGAAAATTACCAATAAATTCTTCGAAGGTTTGAGTACTAGAACTAATAATAGATATTCTAAAAGTATTTGTTAGCTTTGGTGTTTAAAAACATAATTTTACAACGTCCATAAAATTAGTCGAATTTCGATAACTCAAATCACTATATGCAGCAAAAAAAAAAGACTAAATTATTGAATAGTACCTAATACGGATACATATGTATCTACATGCTTATTTTTTGTAAATGAACAATTGTATATATTTATTTCATGGTACAGATATGTATATATATGGATAAATCAATATAGGTAATATCTTTTCTCCGTGCACCACTTTCCATCTTTATATAAGATTTAATTTTTTGTCAAAAGACAAAGTTTACTGAATACGTTTTGATCACAAATAATCGTAGAAACTGAACTGCTTCTCTGCTTAATTGCATACTACCGCTATTAAAAAGAGACGATAAAGTCGTACATTATTAAGGGATTCCCTCAGAAAATTCGAATTAGCGAAGTTATATTATCTTCGAGTGATCGAAATATATGAGTAATGAGAAGTTCGAGAGTTCGAGTTGTTAAGTAAAATTAACACGTATTTCTCATAGTTGATGCTATCGACAAACAATTTGATTTGACCTATCAAAAATTCGACTTATCAAATTTCGAGTTATCGAAGTTTGACTGTAATTGTGTTATAATAACTGCGGAAATATGTTTCAAACGAAATAAATTATGATGCGGCCATAAATATATTTCCGATATACACACATAATAAGCCTAGTAAGCATATCAGAATGTTAGTATCTCCTTAGGGAAGCCTACACATCGAATTTCAAATAGCGTGATGCATCTTCGAGTTATTCAAGAACACTGTACTTATTAAGAATTCTTGTTTGAAATCATTGTTGCAAAAAAAATTTTTTTTTTTAGGGAATTGTAGCAGATATGGATTTTTAATAAGAGACAAAAATTGAAGCTAATACATAGTACCATATCCTTCCTAAAATAATTTTTTGAAGTTTTATCCAACCCTCATAAAAAGTTTAGGACAAGTACTTATATTTAAGTGTAGGGGTGGTTTACACCTTTCATTAAATATTTTTTTTCACCTTCGCCACTTCAGCAAAATGGTATAGAGCGCGGTTAAATCGATTTATCTTGATCCCAGGGACCTGTGGTTGTTTCATGTACACAGAGTTTTGAGGCCCCTTGTAAAATCTCTTGAATAATTTTTTATAAATAGGATCTTACATCCCTTTGTTTTTCTTCTTTTGTAATACTTAATCGAGAAGCAATTCAATTCTTAAATGTCTTTTGTTACTATTTTGTAAATAATTTGGTAGGGAATTCGTTTAATTTCTGTGTTGTTTTTGAGAAACTTATTGATTGGCATATTTATATGTGATTATTAATTCTACAAAAGGTATCATAAAATATTATAGAAGCCCATAATAGAAAAAATACAGTGATTTGTTGGCATCTGCTTATTTCAGCGTTGGATTAATGACATTTGCAAATATCCAAACAAACACTTCATATATAAATTATGGAATATAGTTAATTTGGAAGCTTTAAAAAATTGACAGTCTGAACAATTTCCTACCGTCTGCTTCATACTTCAAAGGAAGTTTCAAACAAAAATTTCTATAGAAATTTAACGTCATACAAATTCCGCGTAGGTATAACAAGCTTTACACATTTCGCGCCAAAATTCGGGTCTAAAAAAATTAGTTGTTCCTGTTCCTAGGGCATCATAAAATTAAACAAGCGATTGACGATTGAGTGCGTTTAGTACTAGATACTTCAATCAAAGTTATATTAATCTTTATCTAATAATTGATTACCTAACAAAATTTACTTTTTTGAAGATGTTTTATACTATAAAATATCTTCAAAAAAAGGGGTATACATGTGCTCTAACAATAGGTTTTCATTTGCCAACAGTTGAATATGCAGTTTACACCAAATATGCTTACATGTACATTCTCGTTGGCAGATAAGAAACTTGCTTAGTGACGCAGAAGTTCTTGCCAAATGTGTGATTTTTCACCATGATCGTTGAAATACTAGGTGGATTGCAAAGTCAATAAATTTCTATCTGCCAAGCATTCTATAAGTTTTTTTTAAACCTAATATAGCGCAAAGTATGTGGTTTTACACACAAAATAAATTTGAAATATACACATGGAGAGAATAAGATAGTAATTTTTAGTTAAAAATTTTGGGTAAAAATTACTGTGCATTTGGCAGTTGGGTGGATGACAATTCATCGTGGCTCCGCGATCTTAGCACCTCATGTGGAATTAATAAAAAACAATTTTACCACCGTATAGGTCAGAAAAAGGTCCATAAAGGTCAGCTAATTTAATTAATTGGTCAGCGATAGAAATTTTTTTATTAACCGTTAAAGATTTCCAAGGTCACTCAGAAATGTTAGCAAATTTTAGCACCTCATTCTGAATAAAATTAAAAGAAATGAAAAAATAAATGCTATACTTGATTGGAAATTATCCGCTGATAACTGGTCAGCTAAAATAAATAATTGGTTAATATAATTTCACTGAAAAATTAATTATTTAAGGGTTGTTGACCGCAAAGCGCATGCTTCAGCCGCGTTAGAGGTATTAGAACAGTGAGCTCGTAAATATATATATAAATATAATGATTTTTAAAATATGTATATTAATCAAGGTTTATGTTTTTTTACATTTCTTTCGTTGATACGTAAATATAGATACTTCTTAAGCAACTCCTACTCCTCTTGCGAATTTTTCCTTTTTGCTAGTCGATTTCTCACAATCATTATATAATTATTCAATATTGATAAAATGTTTTCTTTAAGTACTCTATAAGTAAACTAATTTTATTTTCAAATAAATATATACTAAAAACTTAAATGTTGTAGAATTCTTTTTATTTCTTATTTTCATTATCTAAGGAAATAATTTATTAAATTCACTATATTTCTACTGATCTTAGTAGTGAAAAAAGAACTCAGCTACGTTTGTATAGTAAATTATTGTACTACAGACATTAGTCACGAATACTATATAATTGAAAAAAAGTAAGAATAAAATTTATCATAAATAGAGAACGAATAGTTCATTACTAATAGTTATTCTTCCACTTTGAAAAAGTATACGTTCTTTACTATAGGGAATCATTAGAATTGATAAAAAATTAACGAATTGGTTAATCACTCATATTCGTAACTGATTATTACTAATTCAATAAGCTTGATGTGGTTAAAAAAATTTTTGTCATTTATTATTTTAAATAAAAATGGCAAGAAAATAATGTGCCCACTCCATCTGGTACATGGTGGGGACGTGTAGTTTACGCGCTCACTGTCCTAATATCTCTAACGCGGCTGAAGCATGCGCGTTGCGGTCCACAACACTTAAATGATTAATTTTTCAGTGAAATTATATTGACCAATTATTTATTTTAGCTGATCAATTATCAGCGGATAATTTCCAATCAAGTATAGCATTTATTTTTTCATTTCTTTTAATTTTATTCAGAATGAAGTGCTAAAATTTGCTAACATTTCTGAGTGACCTTGGAAAACTTTAACGGTTAATAAAAATTTTTCTATCGCTGACCAATTAATTAAATTAGCTGACCTTTATAGACCTTTTTCTGACCTATACGGTGGTATAATTGTTTTTTATTAATTCCACATATAAGGTGCTAAGATCGCGGAGCCATTCATCGTTTCTTTTCGATGGTCAAGTCACTATTAGGCTGGCAGAAACTATTATAAAATTGATTTTGCCAAATAGGTTAGTATTTAATAAATGGGACGGCAAATAATATTATGATATAATATTACCCAGTTACGCCCCGTAGTCTGTAATACATAATTAAAATATGCATCTAATTTTATTTATTTATCTTTTATTTCTTTTATTAGCTATTTACTGCATGACAATCCCTATAAAATATAATTATATCGTCGGGAAACGTGTTTTACTTTAACCATAAAAAGCAATTTTTCTATCCGTTAAATCTGGCTAGGACTATAACGGAAATAAAAAAAAATTAATAAAAAACGATCTAGCCGTTCTTAAGTTATGCTGTAACTTACGAATAGATACTTTTTGTAAGCACTTAAGTACTATATGTCCATAGGAATTGAATTTTTCAATGCAACCAGGCGAGATGTAAGGAACTTTTGTGCAAAATTAGGTTCCTAGACGTCTGTGTACATTTCTGTGTCAATTAATTCTGTTACTGTACATAAGAAACCTCTCTGAATGATTTTAAGGTTCTAATCTTAGCTGTGTAAAATATGCATTAATGTTAACCTTTTAAATTTCGCTTCACTTCTTTAAGGGAGATATTTTGAAAACTAATTATGTTTGAAATTTTAATAAGAAACATCTATGCAAAATTCCAAGTTTCTGAACCTAAAAATTTGAGCTATGCGTTGATATATCAATCAGTCAGTCTATCCTTATACAATACACGCTGGTATAGATGAACCACGAATGTTGTACCCTCTGGGATAAAACTATTTTAATTTTTCAAAAGCTTTGATTTGTATTTTTTTAAAGAAATACTGAAAATATTATTGGCACCTTTGTCTTGAGGGGCCGTTCATACAATACGTTCGCATACAAGGGGGGAGGGGTCTTGCTGAGTGTAATAAGATGTGACAAGAGGGGACAGGGGGTCTATGACAACGTGACGTTCGCCGTTTATCAAAAAATTTTACTGAATTTTTACAGAATCCTCGGACTTCTGATAAATTGATATTTTATTTATTTTTTTTTTGTGTATTATCAATCGTTAATCAGGAATCATTTTTTATAGTAAAACACTTATCAAAAAAAATCACCCATTATCATCGATTTATAATCAGCGACTTGGTGTAGCCAGGATTTTGTCGAGGGGAGGGGAGCGAACAGCTAACATTATTTACTGGAAAAATTAAGCAGTATCTACTATGTTATTGTCACGAATAAGCGAATTTTATATGGTGGTTTTTAAAGATTTAATGGATTGAATAAAGATTTATGAAATAAATAATACTTAATAACAAGTTATAAAAATACAAATTTACTACTTGATGCCTTGTGTATACTTTGAGACGTAGAAAATGGCAGGGATTTTAATGGGGTATTAGGGTGGGTGATAGCGATCACCCGCTACACTACCCTATCACTTCTCTCGCTTGTTTGAATCTTCTTCGTTCTTTTTCTGACTTATTCTCAACTCTCAAAGCTAATTATTTTATACTGATCCACATAGTGCTCTTTTAGTTACCCTAAAAGGAACTTTGGAAGTTGGTCACGGCCAACATATACCGTGCAATTATGTTGAAGTTATGTGTGGAGGTTGCATTTTTAAATTGGTACAAACGTAATATAACGAAATAAAAAACAACTAAAGGAACATATTATTTTGGAAAAATATGTCTGGTAATTTACTTTATCCAAAGTAATGTTTGAAAAAATCCTTAGAGCACTTAATTCAACATTAAGACACTTCACTAGCATTCAGTTGTCCATGTGCTTGCTTTTGCTTCTGCCTTCGCTCTTTATACTTAATAAGGGATGTGTACCAATTGTTAGATTGAAACCAAATGTTTATATTTTACCTTTTTTTTATAAATATATTGGTTACGTTTTTGTTATTGAAATCTAAAAGGATTAGTTGTGGGGGGACGGGGTGGACTTGATCGGCGAAGAAATCGCACAACAAAAAAAAAACGATTGCCTAAAAGGATAGTTTAGTTTTTAGCATTATTATAAATTATTTTTCTAATTACGTTTACATTTTTGTTAAAAGAAAGAGTGCTAGTCATTGGTAAGTACTAGGGTACGGTTACTTTTTAAAATACATTTTACCCTTTTCTTGTTCTAAACTATTTGATTACATCTATCAATAAATTTAGAAATGATGTACCTATCCCATAATTTTTAAAACATAAAAACCAAGAGCACTTTTCGGTCGATTAATTAGTTCAGGCATCGACGTGGGCCGTTCATTTTTGTGATGCAGCCAAGAACAATTCCTTCAATAATTAATCATCCTGAATAACAGCGAAGGTCTTAATCCTGGCATTTATGCTTTTTACCATTAAGTTTTAGAGGCGGTGAATATAAATACATATGTATATTACATGAAATATTACCCCTAAAGCTTACGTTGCTTCAAATCATTAATTTACGGATAACTGAAATATTTACCTTAATAATGCAGTATTTAACGAATTGTGATATTTAATTTTATTCTCTAATAACATGACTTTGTTTGTTAATAATATGCTAACAATATTGATACATGCAATAAACCAATCATCAATCATTATTAGAATTACATTGCTTGTTTACCTGTTTCTATTTATTATCATTGAAGTATACAATGTATTTTTCTGATATTCGCTGCTAACGTGCGCAAGACATGATTCAAACAGTCGACTTCGCCAATCAATAGGGTAAATTTTTACAATAGAAATTCAGAAGTTCAGCAAAATCGCCTATAGATAGGAATATGAAAGGATTTATACAAACATTACACTTTATGAATGGTTGTCTTTAAATTAAAAAAGAAAGCTATTAGTGATTTGAAAAAAAAGTTTATACCGAGAACTGTAGTGTCTAGTGATTTTTATTATATATTGTTTGAATTTTTATTAAAGAATCAAAAAGTAGCTTTTTAAGAATACACGAAAAATTGGCCATAATAATCTCCTTAACAGGAGCAAGGATTAGTATATTATTATTGTAGAGTTTTATAATAAAGACTTATTTGAAGTAATTAGAAAATTGCTTTTTAATTGTTTAATTAGCATAAAATGCTTAGAAATATATCTGACCTATTGGGTAATAAAAATCATTGCTATATTAGGAGTTAACGAAATGTGACATTGTGTAACAAGGGGAAGGGAGGGTGAAGCTTTGTGACGTCACATGTAAAAATCTAAAATATTCAAACGCGAAATTTATATGTAAACAAAAATTTTAAAATATTACTAGCTCGATGTTTATTTATAAGGTTTACTGGTAGCAATACCCGGCGTTGCCCGGGTAAGAATAAATTACACGTTTGATGGAACATTCTAGAATATTCGCGAATTTAGAACTCTCCAGAACATCCTATAATGATTCAAAACATTTTCCAACTTTTTTTAACATTCTGAAACATTCTTGAATGATCTTCAAGGTTCTGGAACATTCTGCAACATTGCCAGATCATTCTGAAATGTTATAATAAAACATTCTTTTACTTTTTAGAACATATTTGAACTCCATGTAACATTCTAAAAAAATCTGATTCATTCTCATCCCCACTCCCTGCTGTTTGCTGGGTGAGTAGTGACATCAGTAGACGCCTGGCGGGGATGACTAATCGATTGATAATTATTGATCAGTTATCGGCCACTGAGAGTTGAAGATTATTACAGTACTAATATCGCTATTAAAAAATGGGGGTTGGTGTTAGAAGGGTGAAAATTAAGGGTTATATGTATTTTTTAATGCCAAATCATAAAAAAAGAAAAACAAAAAATTTTGTCTAAAAAATAAAAAGGAAGGGGTGGACAACCCTTATAACTTAGGGGTATGAAAAATAGATAGTTCCCCATTCTCAGACCTACCGAATATGCATATAAAATTTCATAAAAATCGGTCAAGCTGTTTAGATGGAGTACGGTAACTAACTTTGTGACACGAGAATTTTTATATACATACTCGTATTAGATGTAGGTTTAAAAGTCGTCGGCGAGTGCGCGCTCATTGATTGTCCTATCGTTCCGCGCGTCTTTTGTTTTGTCCATTATCTAAAATATTTCACATTATGTTAATATAACTAAAACATATTTTAAATTTATTTTGCTTCAATTTAAATAATAAAATAAATAGTCAACTACCCAATTGCGTAGTTGTCACACTCTAGATAGACACTTATATATAGGCATTTCTTCGCGATGCATGTGCTCAGCATAAATATGCAAACTAATGAAAATGTTCTGTCACCTATGCCTCGGAACACAATGTAGTTTTCTAAATACTCACAGATACATCGATTGAGAAATTTCTACCGAAAAGCGATCGCGCTGTTCTTATAATATTTTCTCTAGAGCTCTGTCCCTTCCAATGAGAAAATCGTAGGTAAGGGTACGGAGTTCATTATTACATTTTCGATTCTTGGTTGTTAAACGTACCTAAAACCATGAAACGCACCATTACTTACCTGTACTTACTTGCCAAAGGTTTATTTTCACCGTGAATAATAGTGGGTCAAAAATAAGCGTGAAATATCCAGTGTAAAGAAGTTATTGCAAAGGTTTTGTTTTTTTTTTAAATCAGAAAGTAACCAAAATGTTTTATTTTACTATTTATTAAGGTTTGGTCACCACACTATATAGCCTAGCAATAATTAAGCATATAGCGGTTGAAAAAAATAAAAAAAGGAGAACAGTAAGCAAGGACAGAAATTCAAAAAGTCTATCCAAAATCAAGTTTGGATGAATTTGACGAAACCGTTCTTCGGCGAATTATACACAATTTCTACTTATAAAAAAAAGTCCTTATGTTGAAAATGGTCCTTCGCATGTATCAAAAAGCAACGGGGTATGAAGGCTGAGTTACAACTATGTGGTAAAACAACTATAAGTTTTAATAAACCAAATACCCGCTTAATTGCTTCACAACATTTTATATTGTTACCATTACTACTATTTACACCGGTTGCTTATTGATAACCCCTTACCCTGACCATTCCTTGTTTTTTAACAATCTTTTGTTTGTAGATTTATAGGTTGAATTTGTATTTGTTTATGTATCCTTATTGTAATCACGGGCTTTTTAACTATTTATTTATTTATTATTTTATCTACATCTTCTGTTGTCTGTTTAAAATGTGGTTTTACCTATTTATAATTATTATATCAGTCTCAAACTGAGGATGACACCTTGGGTGTCGAAACCAAAGACCTTTTGTGGATTTTGAATGTTTGTTTGTTTTATTCATATATGTAGGTATTAAGACCAACTTGTACCTGAGATAAATATGTTAATAATAATTATTAACTTTTAAAGCCTGACACTAAAAGGTGAAACATCAGATGTTGGTTTAAAAGAAATAAATAACTTTTGATCTCTACAAGCTTTAATTTAAATCTTGTATTAGAAATTAGGGGGAGAATCAATAATAATTTCGCCAAGAACTGATTGTTTATATGAATGAAACTTATATCCATTCCAACCATGTTAATAAAAACTCATGGAACGATGCTGCAACCTATTGGAAAAGGTCATCGACTGATAATAGTTCGCGAAGGTCGAGGTCCTATTTAAATTCGGCATAAAAATTAAAGATTACCACTACAGGTATACCTACTAACTGGCAGATTTAAGCAATTGCGAATGTAAAGGAGGTATTGTAATTGTTCTGACTCAGTGCTTATCACACTTCACCCTACATACATAATAAAGCATTCAACACATACGAGGTCTGTTCAAAAAATATTTATTTATTCGTCAATTTCTATTTTGTCCCCTTCAAAGTAGTCCCCCTCAGATATGATATACTTGTGCCAGCGTTTTTTCAAATCCTCGAAACAGTTCTGATATGCATTTTTTGGTATGCCCTTGAGCTCTCTCAGCGATTCGGTTTGTATGTCCTCAATCGTCGCCAAACGCCGCCCTTTCATGGGTCTCTTCAACCAATCATGATTCGTCACCAGTTATGACCCTTTTAAGCAAATCTGGATCGCCGTTGACGTCATTCAACAATTTCTGAGCGATGCTCATGCGACGGTTTGTTTGGTCTAAATTCAGCAATTTTGGAACGAACTTCGCTGCCACACGCTTCATGCCCAAAATTTCCGAAAAAATTGCATGACATGAGCCAATCGATATGCCAACATCTTCAGCAACTTCTCTAATAGTGATTCGACGATTCTCTATAACAATTTTCTTCGCTTTCTCAACATTTATATCTGTTGTTGATGTGCTGGGGCGTCCAGGGCGAGCGTCGTCACTCACATCTTCTCGATCTTCTGTGAAAAGCTTGTACCACTTGTAAACATTTTTTGACTTAGAGTACCAGTGACGGATTTAGGCTTGCTGCCGCCCTAGACCCCGTTCGATGCGCCGCCCTTTTTCTTAAATGGATATCATTAATTTTGATCCAATATTTTTATTTCTAAATAACTAATTTATTGAAGTATAGTTTTTAAATATAACTAATAAACATGAAAGATAAATAATTTATATGCCTTAGATAGATAAATAATAAATATTTTTTTAAATATTAATCAATTTGAAAATTTCTTTTTCCTAGCTTTGGTCTGCGCAAAAACATCGATTATATCGTCATAATTAATTTCTTGGACTAGTTGAGCTTTAATAGACAGTAATGCAAGAGCATTAAGTCTATCTTGGCCCATGCCTGCGCATAAATAGGTTTTTACTCCTTTTAGAGTAGAAAAAGATCTTTCTCCTGATCAATTTGTAGCCGGAATACTCAAAAAAATTCGGAGAGCTATGTCCACATTCGGATAAACATCTCGAAGACTCCGTGAATGCAATACATTGCATATTTTTTGTGCAGAGCGTACATTTTCCGTTTTTGCTAAGGAATCTTTCAGTTGATAATGGAAATGAATACATTCATTGCCTAACGTCTCTTCCAAATCGTCAGGATACTTACTGACTAGTTTATTGGCAAGATTTTTCAACTCATTTGTATCTATTTCAGATAAGTCATCAAAAAATTTGAATTTTTCGTAAAGTTTTTCATGTGCACTTTTACGCCCGGTTAATTGTACACTCAGATCGTCTAGAATAGGGTAATAGACATTTGTGCGAAAATTTTCTTGTCCAGAAAAAGGTGTTATTTCATTTACCCATGAGTCATCTGGCTGAATTTTTGTATTTTTTTTTGCGACGAGTATCATTTTCTGTCTCTCATGTCTTGAAGAAATAAAGACAGAGAACTATAGATCTGCACAACGGATGATAGATAAATCAGCTTGAAATTCTTGAAGCTTCTTACTAGCAGCATTAAAACGATCTAAATGTTGTAACGCTGCGTTACTCGATAAAGACTATAATTGATCTATTTAAAAATTAACATCTTACCCACAGATTAAGAAGTAAATTAATGAATTGAATTATAATACACACATTAAGGGGGGGAGGAGTTAACGAAATGTGACATTGTGTAACAAGGGGAAGGGAGAGTGAAGCTTTGTGACGTCACATGTAAAAATCTAAAATATTCAAACGCGAAATTTATATGTAAACAAAAATTTTAAAATATTACTAGCTCGATGTTTATTTATAAGGTTTACTAGTAGCAATACCCGGCGTTGCCCGGGTAAGAATAAATTACACGTTTGATGGAACATTCTAGAATATTCGCGAATTTAGAACTCTCCAGAACATCCTATAATGATTCAAAACATTTTCCAACTTTTTTTAACATTCTGAAACATTCTTGAATGATCTTCAAGGTTCTGGAACATTCTGCAACATTGCCAGATCATTCTGAAATGTTATAATAAAACATTCTTTTACTTTTTAGAACATATTTGAACTCCATGTAACATTCTAAAAAAATCTGATTCATTCTCATCCCCACTCCCTGCTGTTTGCTGGGTGAGTAGTGACATCAGTAGACGCCTGGCGGGGATGACTAATCGATTGATAATTATTGATCAGTTATCGGCCACTGAGAGTTGAAGATTATTACAGTACTAATATCGCTATTAAAAAATGGGGGTTGGTGTTAGAAGGGTGAAAATTAAGGGTTATATGTATTTTTTAATGCCAAATCATAAAAAAAGAAAAACAAAAAATTTTGTCTAAAAAATAAAAAGGAAGGGGTGGACAACCCTTATAACTTAGGGGTATGAAAAATAGATAGTTCCCCATTCTCAGACCTACCGAATATGCATATAAAATTTCATAAAAATCGGTCAAGCTGTTTAGATGGAGTACGGTAACTAACTTTGTGACACGAGAATTTTTATATACATACTCGTATTAGATGTAGGTTTAAAAGTCGTCGGCGAGTGCGCGCTCATTGATTGTCCTATCGTTCCGCGCGTCTTTTGTTTTGTCCATTATCTAAAATATTTCACTTTATGTTAATATAACTAAAACATTAGAAATTAGGGGGAGAATCAATAATAATTTCGCCAAGAACTGATTGTTTATATGAATGAAACTTATATCCATTCCAACCATGTTAATAAAAACTCATGGAACGATGCTGCAACCTATTGGAAAAGGTCATCGACTGATAATAGTTCGCGAAGGTCGAGGTCCTATTTAAATTCGGCATAAAAATTAAAGATTACCACTACAGGTATACCTACTAACTACAGATTTAAGCAATTGCGAATGTAAAGGAGGTATTGTAATTGTTCTGACTCAGTGCTTATCACACTTCACCCTACATACATAATAAAGCATTCAACACATACGAGGCCTGTTCAAAAAATATTTATTTATTCGTCAATTTCTATTTTGTCCCCTTCAAAGTAGTCCCCCTCAGATATGATATACTTGTGCCAGCGTTTTTTCAAATCCTCGAAACAGTTCTGATATGCATTTTTTGGTATGCCCTTGAGCTCTCTCAGCGATTCGGTTTGTATGTCCTCAATCGTCGCCAAACGCCGCCCTTTCATGGGTCTCTTCAACCAATCATGATTCGTCACCAGTTATGACCCTTTTAAGCAAATCTGGATCGCCGTTGACGTCATTCAACAATTTCTGAGCGATGCTCATGCGACGGTTTGTTTGGTCTAAATTCAGCAATTTTGGAACGAACTTCGCTGCCACACGCTTCATGCCCAAAATTTCCGAAAAAATTGCATGACATGAGCCAACCGATATGCCAACATCTTCAGCAACTTCTCTAATAGTGATTCGACGATTCTCTATAACAATTTTCTTCGCTTTCTCAACATTTATATCTGTTGTTGATGTGCTGGGGCGTCCAGGGCGAGCGTCGTCACTCACATCTTCTCGATCTTCTGTGAAAAGCTTGTACCACTTGTAAACATTTTTTGACTTAGAGTACCAGTGACGGATTTAGGCTTGCTGCCGCCCTAGACCCCGTTCGATGCGCCGCCCTTTTTCTTAAATGGATATCATTAATTTTGATCCAATATTTTTATTTCTAAATAACTAATTTATTGAAGTATAGTTTTTAAATATAACTAATAAACATGAAAGATAAATAATTTATATGCCTTAGATAGATAAATAATAAATATTTTTTTAAATATTAATCAATTTGAAAATTTCTTTTTCCTAGCTTTGGTCTGCGCAAAAACATCGATTATATCGTCATAATTAATTTCTTGGACTAGTTGAGCTTTAATAGACAGTAATGCAAGAGCATTAAGTCTATCTTGGCCCATGCCTGCGCATAAATAGGTTTTTACTCCTTTTAGAGTAGAAAAAGATCTTTCTCCTGATCAATTTGTAGCCGGAATACTCAAAAAAATTCGGAGAGCTATGTCCACATTCGGATAAACATCTCGAAGACTCCGTGAATGCAATACATTGCATATTTTTTGTGCAGAGCGTACATTTTCCGTTTTTGCTAAGGAATCTTTCAGTTGATAATGGAAATGAATACATTCATTGCCTAACGTCTCTTCCAAATCGTCAGGATACTTACTGACTAGTTTATTGGCAAGATTTTTCAACTCATTTGTATCTATTTCAGATAAGTCATCAAAAAATTTGAATTTTTCGTAAAGTTTTTCATGTGCACTTTTACGCCCGGTTAATTGTACACTCAGATCGTCTAGAATAGGGTAATAGACATTTGTGCGAAAATTTTCTTGTCCAGAAAAAGGTGTTATTTCATTTACCCATGAGTCATCTGGCTGAATTTTTGTATTTTTTTTTGCGACGAGTATCATTTTCTGTCTCTCATGTCTTGAAGAAATAAAGACAGAGAACTATAGATCTGCACAACGGATGATAGATAAATCAGCTTGAAATTCTTGAAGCTTCTTACTAGCAGCATTAAAACGATCTAAATGTTGTAACGCTGCGTTACTCGATAAAGACTATAATTGATCTATTTAAAAATTAACATCTTACCCACAGATTAAGAAGTAAATTAATGAATTGAATTATAATACACTGAAAAACCAGTTAACTTCATTCAAGAGAAAAAATATTGAACCAAGAGAACCATTTTGAAAAAAATTATTACCTTCAGTGAAGAGAACAAAATACTTGAACAAAAAAAAATTTACTCAAACGAAGAAAACCATTTTTAAAAAAACTTACTATCTTGAGTCAAGAGACAAAATACTTATTAAACTAAAAAATTTTACTCAAACCAAAAAAAATTTCTTGGTTCAAGACTTTCTCTTGAATTGAGTTAACTGTTTTTTCAGTGTATATTCTATAGAATTTTTTTTATAAAGACTAATTTCCACACATTTTTCGAATAGGATTGTCTATTTTTTTTTCGTCTCTAAAATTTTGGCATTTCAAAAATTTTGCCGCCCTTCAAATTATGCCGCCCTAGGCCTGGGCCTCACGGGCCTAGGCGTAAATTCATCACTGCAGAGTACACTCACCGTATGCCACTCTCAACATTTCAAGTGTTTTTGAGCACTTAATTCCATTTTTTACACAAAATTTAATGCAAATTCTTTGATCCATTTTTTTCGACAGCAGAAAATCGCCGAACACGCAAAACACGTCTAACTTTTATGCCTCTCACAAAAAAACTAAATATGCTATATAGCTGAAACTGTGAACATATGTTCGAGACGAGTGTACCAACATAACAAAATAAAAAATTCGATAATAGAATGTAGCCCGCGAAATTTGAAAATTCACCTTATTTTTTGAACATACCTCATATTAATCAGTCGATATATTTGAAATAAATTAATTACTTCTATCTAGCCGTTTCTTTTGCTGATGTTAAAGATGAAGTGACGTGCTTTATTTTGGTATATGATTATTTTATCGCGGCTACTTTGTTGTGTTTCTTTTTTAAACATGGAGTTATTGTGACTAACACCTGTACTTTATTAGTGAGCGGTTTTATATAGAAGCAATTAAATTTTTATAGTAATATATCTTTGTAGCTATTGGCAATAATAAAGCTATAAAAATCAATTTTGCTGCGATTTCTCTCTCCTTCGTAAGAAACGAAGAAACGTATTCCTTAGCTTGTATATAATACATTAGATACAATGTATTAAAAATAGCAAGAGTGAATTATGAAGGCTGTTGCCTTTTATTAATTATTCTTATTGTAATGATTTTGTTTTGTTGTTGCAACGGGATATCGGAAACATTTGGAAATAGATGCCTAACTTAGCAGAATCTAAAAAAAACATTCCAACTATCATGTGATTATCAACATTATACTGATGATGGCCACATGCTGGTCGAGTTTAAACAAATATTTATCAATTATAACCTATAGTTAATTTTGTATGCGACAGACATTCTATTAATAAAAATCATATGATGTTACTTAACTCAACCTAACCTAACCTTTGATACACACAGTTCTTGTCTCTGATGTAAGCACATCAGACGTACACATCAAAGAAAGTTAATTCTACCATAATCTACTCTTGGTCATCAGTGCATAGTGTCTTCCGAGTTTTAATTACATCTAGTTTTACTTAAAAAGGATAGCAATTTTGCCTGAAATAAAATAAAAATAAACTGTATTTGTCAATAAGTTGTAACCAAAAGATTAAACATTTTAACATTTATGGTAGAACTGAATACCTACTGAGAAGTTTTACCTTTTGTTTCAGTTGTTATAATATTTTACCAAATTTGCACTGTCAGCTTTTTCTCTACCAATAATAAATGTAAGTTAAAAAGTTAACTATTAAAGAAATAGTGAGGAAACATTTTCAGATAGCTTTCGGTTGAAGCTTTGTGGCGATTATTTGGGGTAGAAGTGTTTCTGTTCGGGTTTTATAGTCCTTCAAAACGACACCGTTGGTTCAGAAACTATAATAAACATAATACGTCATATCAGTTAAAAACATTGTTTACTAACTTAATGACACAAATTAACTGTAGAAATAAACTAATCCACCTACGGCTCACTCAGTGAAATTAGAAATTTTAAT
This sequence comes from Agrilus mali, assembly GCA_029378335.1. Lineage (NCBI taxonomy): Eukaryota > Metazoa > Arthropoda > Insecta > Coleoptera > Buprestidae > Agrilus > Agrilus mali. The sequence goes on along the minus strand of CM055655.1, from coordinate 16,723,072 downwards.
TTGTACTAAAGGGATTATCGACGTTTATACATTTTAACGTAATTACCTATTGGATTGTAAAACAATAAGAATTAGCTATTAAAAAAAAGTGATTAGATTAGAATGAGATGAAATTTAACAACAAAAAAAATTTATTCGGACGCCACTTTCTCAAACAAAGAAAGATAAAAAATTATATTGCTCCGGGCAGACCAGTGGCCGTTCCTGGAAACTCTTATGCTTTAGAAGAAAAAAAGCACAATTAAAACTCGAAGAGTATAGTATTAATATGATAAAAACAATATACAAAATAAAGCCCAAAACGACTGTTGGTTCCCTACGCCACTGTAGGGACTGGAAGCTGGTTTAATGGTATATTAAGGGATTTTTCGTAATATATACGTATTAGGAGGCAAGATCCCGAAGAAGAACTTCAGGGACCATCCTTATAGATATTTATGAGGGCCACTTGCAGGAATTTATCGGCCCCTAATTGTTTATTGAGACATCTTAGGACGTCTTCATCTCTATCGGTAATACCACCCTCTTAGTCCAGCCGGAACCTACTATCAAATCTAGCAAAATTGGACTGACCAAAGAACGACATGAAGTATGATTAATCAAACCTTTAACCTAAAAATTGAAAGTTATTAATGAAAAATATTAAGATTTAAAGGTATTGAAAATGTCATCAAATAAGGGGCATGAAAGGTAGAAAAAGGTAAAGAAGTGTCAGTCGTCAAAATGGTGGTCAAAACACAGTTCAGACATACAACAATCATTCAAAACAAATAATAATAAATATGAAAAATTTAATAAAAAAATGTAATTTTAAAAAGTTGAAAAGAATTTACAATCAAAAGCAATAGTATTAATGAAAACCAAGAGAAACGTTAAGGATCGCCATGATAAAGCGAGAATCAAAACGTATGATTGAAAAAATTTAAAACAATTAAAAAATATTTAACGCAACAGTATTCCTAATGACAAAGTCAAAGGCTTTTCAGGCTGCATGGAGAATTTTAAGTTTTAAGAGAAATGAAATGAAACCTGACTCACAAACAAAAAATTTTACGCGAACATCAAGCACAAGACACAATCAGAAGAACACCAACACGTCTTGTCAGTATCAAGGGTAGAGGAAAAATCCCTTAGCACCAATCAGAAAAACTCATCGATCCTTCCATCGATCGCGTTGTCCTGCGCAAAGGTTGTTAGCCTTGATGATAAGACGGTTAAGTTTTAGTAAAGGAAAAAAAAAAACGTGACAATATGTATAAAAATGATTTTTCTGATCGAATGAAAATTCTGTTTATACACTTATGGAAAATTTTCATTCGTTTAAAAGGAGATTCTCTTGTGACCATTTTAAAAGAACGGTAAATTGTGTGATCAGTGGCGATCTTTGGCATGAAAGGAGCTTGACGTAGTTGAGGGTAGGTTCTATGAAGGTACACTAACATTAAAATGCTAAAAAAGCACACAACTATTTTTTGTCCATTTAAGAAAAGCGATTATCCTTATATAATTTTTTGCAAATTCTTCAATATCTTTGACATGTAGGCTGCCAGATACCTATGTATCTGGTATTTGCGGAAATATAGTTGCACCTTAGTCAGAATGAATGAATGAAATAATGGTCTAATGGAAATATTCGATCATACATTGTCTGAAACATTCATGAAACATTGGCAGATACTTACGAATATTTATATGTAAAAAATTATGGGTGAATTTATTTTTTAATAACTAAGAATAGGTTATGGTCCGTAAACGATCTCTTTTCCGTCTCGGGTTTATTTTATGATGGTTGCAAATTGCCGCAGACTTTTTGTCTAATTAAGAATTAAAAGTGTATTTATTTATTTGAAATAGAAAAGCATAGGCGCAAAAAGTTTGTTAAAAACTATTAGATACATACACCAAGAAGAAAAAATGGAGTACATGACGTTTTACATTTTACCTACTAATGAACCATATAAATGTTCCATACATATACACAGTGGCTTCTTTATATGGAGAAAGTAAACGTACTTATTAGGTACAATTGGGTTTATATGGACTTCAACATTCAAAACTTTCATTGAACCAATAAAGACTAAAACCAGATGTTACTACTCAATTTGGTGCATTTTAGTTGGTGTCCTTCACTATTTTGAACTTCAGAAATTGCTTTGACTTTTGATTTTTTGTATCTGTTCATATCCTTTAATCAGTAATACACTCTTATATCAATTTGTGATGAAAACCTATTGTCACTCTAATACTTATAACCTAAACCAGCGTTTCCCAAACTTTTTTGACCGCGGCCCGGTATGAGATTTTAAAATTTTTCGCGACCCACCTTATGAAAACAAAACCATTTATTTACAAAAACAAATTTAATTTTTTTATAAAAATCAAGTTACTTACTTTTTTATTTCATACACAAAAATCGCAAAATAATTATATGACAAAAACATAAGTAATTAAAAAAATATCAATTACTTCATTTAAGACTCTAGTAAGTGAAGTAAACTTTGTTTTACTTAGTTTGTCCTTAGTTCGAAGGATGCTGTTTGTCATCACATAAAAATTCAAATTAGGAAGTAATGAGTAATGATGTTAATTTTATTCTTAAATTAGGTTCGACACCCAATCGGTTTTCAATACTTATTTTTTAAGTACACCAAGGCTGAAAACGCAGCTTCACATGTATAAGTGGTAACAAAAGACATTAAAAATAGTATCGCTTTTTCGCTTACGCTTGGATATTCCTTTTGTGACCCAGCTGATTTTTTTTGCGACACGGTTGCGGGTCGCGACCCGCATTTTCGGAAACGCTCACCTAAACCCTTTTGCGTTTATTCCTAAACTTTAAATAACTTTATGTAACTCCAAAATTGTGCTTTTTATTCGTAATTAAATCCAACCTTATCAATGTTATTTTATATTACCTACAAATTTTACAGTAATAAATAATTCAATAACAATTCCTTTCGTAATTTTGTTATCGCAATACATATACCTATTTAGTTCCACTTCAATAATTCATTTATATATCGAAAAGTCACTTAATCAAACACTTCTATAATAACGTATATTTGGAAGGCGGTCTTTGGAAATCGTTCTTAAAATTACTCTTGGAATGCTTTGGGCCCAGTAACTATTAATCATTGATGATCTTACGAACTGTCAGTATTTTCGGTTCGAATACTTTATACAAAAATATGAGGACTTAGGGTGAAATTCAAGCAGAAAAGCAGAAAGAAAAGCAATCTTATACGCTTTTCTTAACTTTTTTTTTATTAAAAATAACGAAAGCAGTCTGCTATTAATTCTAACTGGCGAACAAATGTAAACAAATGACGGAATTTGTCGTAATAAAAAACAATCAAATGGCAACAAACGCCAACTAAGAAGTTGTAGTTTATTTCTAAAATAATCAGAAACTTAAGTAAATGTTGATTAGCTGTGTCGGCTAGTTTGATTTCTTTTTTAGCCACTGTTTTGGGTATGTCTTTTGAAGTATGATTTTTTGCTGTGGAATTCACAAACTGAGTGTATGTTGTGTGCTTCTTTTAATGAAAGTATTGAAAAATGAATATGTTAATTTATTTTTAGAATGTGGAAGTAGAATTGCCCAATCATAACTTATTAATTATACCTTTTTAATTAAAATACAAGACACTAATGATAATATCAGTCTCCTAATTCTTTTTTTATTTATAATTAAGGGGCATTAACAGAATGATATAAGTTATTCATTATTATTAATCGTTTACTATGCAATTGTCTGGTTATTTATTCATAATAATAAAATTATTATGTTTCTATTAAGTAGTAGGTATTCGGTAGTCTTTTTAGATTAATTAATCTACCTTTGTCCAATGAAAGTTATAATAAAGAACTAGCAACCATTAAACAAATAGCCCTTGAAAATAAATTCCCACCAAAACTAATTGATTTTATGTTAAGTAAGAAACAAAGACTGTATATACAAAATCTGTTATTCAACCAAACAACTGTTATGTCTGATAATAAAAAATTTTGTTTTTTGAATTATATTAAAGGAACTAGCTGTAAAATTAAGAATAGATTAAGAAAACTAGATTTAGCTCCAATAGAAGTAAACAAAGTTAACTTAAAAACCCTTTTAGTTAATAATAAAACAAAAATTGATTATTTGGAAAAAAGTGGTGTTTACAAAATTTCATGCTTAGACTGTGACGCTTTTTACATCGGCCAATCAGGCAGGGCCATCAATATTCGAATAAAAGAACATCTACAAGCTATTAAAAATAATAAATGCACAACTGGGATATCAGAACATTGTATTGGAAATTCACATTCGATAGATGTAAATAACGTAAAAAATCTACATTGTATTAGCAAAAGTAGAAAATTAAATTTAATGGAAAGTCTAGAAATAAGATTAGCTATTAAGACGAACTCAAACATTGTCAACAACTAAATAGAATTACACACCATAAACACACCCCTTCTAATTGGAGGTATTTCCTAATTCTTATCTCTCGCTTAGTCATGTTTGTATATATATGTAGCTCAATATTGTTTAACTTTAGTATAATTTCATATTACTCTTGAAAATGACGTGAATGTCGAAATAATATTATTGAGTATTGACCAATAAATTAGTGAAACTTGTACCCAAAGTTGTTTTTATACTCTCTACCTATTTATTAAATATGGTGTTTCACAATAAATGCGATAAAACAGTATTTCTAGTTTAGTGGTTATTTATTTAAAGCAATTCAATAAGAAGCTTTTGCTTTCAAGGATTTTTATATGATGAATCGTCGAAATAGTAATAAAATGATAGATAAGTAAAATCGCGCCTGATTCTAAATTAATCAGTACAAATTTGAGAATGGAATAAAATACCGTTTTATGTTTTTAAACTATAGGTAATTTGAAAACAAAACAAAATGCAGAAGGAGGTCAATCAGAACAGGCATAGGTATTGAATTTTCTCTTGGTATGGCTTATCTAACATTTTTATTAAACCTTTATATACGACATTATCACAAAGAAAAAGCTAAAAATGTTTTTCCCCCTTTATTTTACATTTTTACCTAATAACTATTTTTGAACACAGGTGAGTACTGATGTTTTATAGAAAAAGTATATTCAATTGCGTTTAAAAAGCTTCCTTGAAAAAAGAGTGACTAAGAACGAGTCAGAGAGCTTTTTGAATAGGAAAGTTCAAATTTCGGAACTGGTTATCCTGGTTTGAAGGGGCGATGGCCATACTACCCTTCGCAGCAAATTCAACCCTTAAATTATAATACGAGAATAATTAGAAAGTTAGAACGATGTATACTCAAAATATTCGGTTTCAACTATTACTTTATCTCAATTTACATGAAACATAAATAATTATTTGTAATAATGGAAACTTTTAATTATTAAAAAAAAACAAATTAAAGTTCAATTTAATATATTTTAAAATTTAGCCCCCCATCAACTTCTAAACAATTGTAACAATTTTGCATCAACAATGATTGAAAATTTCCTAATGATTAACACTTTTTTTTTAAATACTCCCACAAAAGAAAGTCTAATTGTAAAAGGGAGAGGTCTGGGAATTTGACTGGATACTCTAAGGCACTTCTTCGATCTATCCATCAACCTGGACAGTTTGTTTCTAAAAGCACGCTAACAGCAGTACTGCAGTACTGATCCAGGTTTTCGAAACTTCTCTACCAACTCTCATACTCACTTATCAGTTATCAAAGCGCAGGACTTTAAATAAACGTGGTGTTTCGTTAATGTTTACATCAAATTAAAAAAAGACTAACAATTTTAAGTTTTTCCGCAATTCGCAATGGGGAACTATTCAAAAATCTTGAATAGGGGAATTTAACTATACAGGGTTGCTTATTAGTGCGTCAAAGTTCAATATAGCCTTTATTAAATCAGATTGGAGAAATTTATTTTTATGAGAATGATACAGTATCAAAAAACGCATATTGTAAAAATAGTTTGACATACAAGGTGAACCGCTAAACCGGAGCACGTTCCAGGATATATTTTTTTAAATTAAACAACCCGTACATTATTTGTTTTCTACAATCTACTCAAAATTATCTTTCCAACGATACATATATTTTTAGGTTTGGATGGTACATTGTTGAGTTAATGAAAATCTAAAAACAATGGTTGCAACAAGGTTTGACTTATTAGTTCAATGCGGGAGTGATACGATTAATTAAGATCAGATATTTAGTAGTTATGGTTCCAACGGATGTATTAAACCTAAAAAATTATCAAATCATAATTTTATTATACAGGGTAAGCTTTACGGTGCAGTCAATTAAGCGACCTTCAAAGAGCGATTTCTCCATTATTTCAAATGGGACACCCTGCATACAATTGAATTGTGGGAATGGTGCATTAATTCTGCTTAATTTTTGTTGATAATGTTTTAAACCTACACTTCGTAATTCAGAGATATTTCACTTTTTCTTTATTACCACCTGATTATTTGATCTAGTGTGCTTATTGAGCAGATTTGGCAAGTTATTAAAATTAAAAAGTAAATAAATAAATAAATAGATAGTCAAAGTTTAATTTCGTTTCAAGTTTACTATTTAAAGTAAATGTTCAAAGGGTCCTCTATTCTTATTAGAACAGATTTGCACCCTTGACAGAAAGGATCTATGTACTTCTTGTGGCATCTCAACGGAAACCGTTTCAAAAGCATAAATATGTATTGTAACGGATTTTCTAGTCAAAGATTTATTTAAGCAATTATTTATTTAACAATATTTATATAACACTTAACACTAACTTAAAACTACTATTTATATTAGAACAATTCTCTTATTTATATCACAATTTATTTATATCACTTTTGTCTATTATTGTTTGGATTCGCGCACTGATGCTTTATTACAACTACTGTTCTCTGGCCCAAAGACGATCACTTTATATACACCTTTCGAACTATCTGGATGATTCGAAAAGGGAATCCTGATTATTCCCGAATGATGAATAATAATTAGAAAGTCCTCGATGATTCCAGAATTGAACTTGTTACTTGTCGCTGGAGAATGATTTACATCTTGTAAGTTGATAACACGAAAAGTACCGTGCGCGGTGTCTACGCCGTAAGCATGTTAGTGATAAGAAGTACATGCAGACAAGTTGTTATCGCGCACACGTACAGTCCCTGGTCGCTACACTACCCCCTCCTTAAGGGTGATCCGTCCCGGATCACATTCTGCCGTTCCCTCAGAGGATCATGCCGGTACTTGCAGGTGGATCCGCTTCGGCATCCGGTTGTCAGGTGGAAGTAGCAGTCAACTGTCGTCAGTGATGACGGTCCTCGTCGTGGATTTCCGGCGCACACCAAGATTTCTATTCCCGTGTATCGGAACAAGACCTCCAGCATGTTTCTGACCACCCTCCAATCCATCCCATCGAGTCCACATCCGATCCTCGGTATTGCTAGCTTCAGGATGTTAGCGTGCAGCAATCGTTCTCTTAGTTCTATCAGGGAGTCCCATATGGAGTGGTAGGTAGGCTTCTCCGACGACTTGTTTTTGGTGACTAGATAGAAGATGGATCGGGTCCCATCGAGCGACTGTAATACCTTTATTCCATTTTTGACTTGGTCGAGTAACATCGGTAGTCGCCCAAACTTCTTCCGAAAGACCGTGGCAATCCCACGGCTCATGTCCAAATCCCTTGCCACACAATGGGCCAGCGAGTATTCCTTCGTGACGGCGAATAAGTCCTGCTGAACTTCGGTGGTGACTCCAAATTGGGCTTTACGTTGTAAGCTCTGTTCAGCCATAAATTCTTCGTACTGGGGCTCTGGCGATCGAGTCTGCACAACTCTAACTCGAGCTTCCTCGTGGTTGTCCCCAGCCTATGGAGCCAGTCGGTTGAAGTAGACTACTCTTGGTTTCCAATTGGGAGTACGTCTAATTCGGTAGATTACGTCGTTGATTCGGTTGACGACTTTATACGGGCCTTCCCAATCTTGTTGCAGCTTCGGAGAAAGACCCCTTTGACGCTTCGGATTGTAAAGCCACACCAAGTCTCCTTCCTGAAATCCTCCATCAGTGGTCATTCGGTAGCTGGCTATCTGCATATGGGAACGTATATCGTCATGGATGTCGTCCAATCGTCTTCGGAGTTCGCTGACGTAATCTTCTCCAGCCACGTCTTCGCCAGGTTTGCATCCGAACTTTATATGGCATGGTAGTCGCAACTCTCGACCGAACCGCACCCTTGCTGGTGTTTGTCCAGTAGTTTCATGTACGGAAGATCGGTATTCCAAAAGGAACGATGGCAAATAACGATCCCAGTCTCGCTGGTGTTTGGAGACCATTTTGGACAGGTACTTGTTGATGGTCCTGCTCATTCGTTCTACCATGCCGTCTGATTGGGGGCGTAGGACTGTAGTACGGGTTTTGTGAATGCCCAATATCATACAGATGTCCTGAAATATGGCCGACTCGAAATTTCGTCCTTGGTCGGAATGCAGCTCGAGTGGTGCTCCAAACCGGCTAATTAACTCTTTCACTAGCGTTTCCGCCACTGTAGTTGCCGTCTGGTCTGGATGGGCGTACGCTTCAACCCATTTCGTGAAGTAGTCCATTGCCACTACGATGTACTTATTTCCATCTTCAGATTCTGGGAATGGTCCGGAAACATCTATGGCAATTCTCTCGAATGGGCTGCCGACGTTATACTGCCGCATCGGAGCACGCTGTCGCTTCTGAGGTCCCTTATTGGCGGCGCACGTCGTACACTTTCTGCACCAATCTTCCACGTCTTTCTTGCAGTTGACCCAGTAAAATCGTTCTCGTACTTTGCCAAGGGTCTTCTTTACGCCAAAATGTCCTCCCGAAGGGTCATCATGGAGGCACTACAGAACTTCTTTTACCAAGCTTCTCGGTATCACCAGCTGACGTCTGCTTTCTGTGCCATCTTGGCTCTCAACGACGCGCTTCAGGAGACCATCTTCTTTTTCAATGGAATCCCATTGGGCCCACAACGATTTTACTTCTGTTGACTTGGCAGCCACTTCCTGCCAGGTTGGTCTTCTGCCTTCTTTCTTCCAATCCGGGAACATTTTTAGGAGCACGACGGAATGTTGTTCTGCCTTAATATTGTCGGGCTGCTACTGCTCGTCCAGGATAGTTATCCTCCTAACCTCTTCATGTTCCTCGACGCGTTGACAGTGTTTACAATTATTCGGGCAAGGTCTTCTGGATAAGGCGTCGGCGTTTTTTTGGCTACTTCCCGCTCGGTGTTCTATGTCAAAGTCGTACCCTTGCAGTTTCTCTATCCATCTGGCTACTTGGCTCTCGGGGTTCTTAAAATTCAGCAGCCATTTCAACGCGGCATAGTCGGTTCGTAGCAAAACTTTCTTCCGTAGAGGTATTTGTAGAAATTCTCCACACTTTTTACTACAGCTAACAATTGGCGTCTGGTTACGCAGTAATTCCGTTCTGGTTTGGATAGAGTTCTGCTCAAGTAGCCAATCACCTTTTCTTCGCCATTCTGTATTTGTGACAGAACCGCGCCAATTCCGATATTGCTAGCGTCGGTGTCTAGGATAAACTTTCCAGTTGGTAGGGGATAGCTCAACACAGGTGTAGAAAAGAGGGTTTTCTTTAGTGGTAAGTGGTAGCTGTCTTCTTTCGTTACATTATTTAATTGGCGGTAATCCACACAGAAGCGTGTCGAGCCGTCCTTTTTCTTGACCAGGACTACCGGCGACGTCCAGGGGCTAGTAGATGGTTCTATTACCCCGTCCCTTTCCATTTCACTTATGATGTTCTCAGCCTCTTCTTTCTTGGCCAGTGGTAGTCTCCTGGGTCGTTGGCGGATTGGTTGTGCCTCGCCAGTACTTATTTTGTGCAGGACGACGTTGGTTCGCCCCTTCTTGCCACCGTCTACTTCAAAGACGCCTTGGTACACTTTTAGTAATCCTTTTCTTTCACGTCGTTGGTTAGGATGACATTTACCACCTGCTTCCTGGCACAATTTCGACAAGGCTTCTGGTAGGCGTTGCGTGTCTTCCATTGGTGTTTCCAGCCTTCTGACTTGGGATGTTACGGTGTCCTTAGTAGTTAGCTTGAACTCTTCTCCGTTTAGGGTCACGACTTTTCTTTGGAAATTCATGCAAAAGTCGTACTTCCGAAGCACGTCCAAGCCCAGAATGACGTTGTCTTCAATTTCGGCAACAAGCACGCAATGTCGGAAAGAGGCCTTTGTATGCGGTTCTTGACGTAGCTTTCACCATGAACATTTACCATTTCCCCGGTGGCCGTGCGTAGCTTCCATTGGTTTTAGTCAGTGCAACTAGACCGGGGGCTTCTTGCTCCGGGATCGACGTTTGCCCCGCTGCGCCGACCCTGACTAGTTTTCCTGTACGCGGGGCTTATCTTCTTGAGAAGCAGATCTCTCACTCTTGCAGCTGCTTCTTACGTGGCCTAACTTCCCACAGTTCCAGCACCTGGTTTGTCTGGGCTTACTTTCTATTTTATTCATTATTCGGCGGATTATTTCTTCTAATTTGTCTTCGTCCCGACCGGCTGACTCTTCTTTCAATTCCCGCACTCGACGTTGTCGTTGTGACGCCTGTTTGACGACGTCGTATTCCAGTGCACGGGCCAGTGTGTCTACCAAAGTCCTCGACCGGTCCAGTCGAAGTCGCTGTTGAATTTCGTCGTCCTTGAGTCCGTCAACAAACGCGTCGACGGCCAATCTTTCCAGGGTATCGTTGGCCGTACCGGGATAGGCGAGCCGGACTAACCGTGCGATATCCGCCTCGTATTCCTGAAGACTTTCTCCTGTCTTCTGTCATCGGTTCTTTAGCTGTACGTGGTACACAGCCGTCAGATGTACTTGGCCGTATCGCATGTCTAATCTTTTTACTAGCCGATGGTAGTCTAGTAATTCTTCCGGTGGCAACGTGTTCAAAATTTCGCCAGCACCATCACGCAGAGCAAGGGCAAGTGAAGAAGCTCTCTTTTCTAACGTCCATTTGTAGGCTTTTGCAGCCACCTCGAATTACGTCAGAAACGTGGTCCATGATGTTTTCCGTCAAATGTAGGAAGCTTCATATGTACTTTGGATGAGATGATCTGTTCTTCTTTCACGTCGGGGATTTCTTTGCCATCAATGACGCTATGCCTCTTTTCAAATTACATCGATGGTAACTGTCAACGAAAATCGTCCGCTATCGCTCGCCTCTTCTTCCCCCCTCAAGCGCACAGTTAGACAGAGACAGCAACTCCTCCCAAAGCAGTCTCTCTCTTTCTAATTTCTGGCCAGCAGCCGAGGCTCATGTTTAGTCTATTCTTACTACGTCTATGGTTTTAGACGCATTATGTATTGATTTACTATTTGTTTGTGCCAACTTGTCAAATCTGACAGATCAGCACACTAGATCATATCAAAACCAAATAATTAGCTGAAAAAAGTAAAAATATCTGAAAGGTTTAGGTATAAAACATTATTAACAAACATTAAGCAGAATTAGCGCACCATTCCAAAAATTCAGTAATATACAGGGTGTCCCATTTGAAAAAAATGGAAAAATCGCTCTTTGAACGATGACATATATATCATACAAAATTAATTTCATAGTACGAACGACTTAACAACTAATTTGCATAACAGTTGTTGAGCCACAAATTGGCCAGTTACTGAATCACCACCAATTACTTTTGTGTTGTTTTTGTAGAAAAAGGAGACCTCTCTAATGATGTTTCTCACGATCCATTGTCCCTATGTAAAATTTAAGGGTTTGAAAAGAAAGGTAAACGTTTGAATTTACTAGAATATTTCGAAATTAAAAAATCTATAAGAAACAAACATCATATCGTAAATGAACAACAAAATTTTCTTAATACACCGATAATTGATGCCAGACTTACACAAACAATATGCATTTCCGAGTAAATGGCCATTAGGACTTTCCGTATAATATTATGTATAGTAAATTTGTACTATTAGCTATAAATAGATGATAAGCAATTCTTAAAATTAGTAAAATTTTGTTTACTCTTGAGAAAGATGTAATTATACCGGAACAATTGTAGAGTTGTAATAAATAAATTATTCTAAAACATTTAAAAGTGATTCTTTTTACTTAATTTACGTATTATTGGATTTTTGTTTTGAAAGATGTCTTCTATCAAAACTAAGTTTATCTGTTGATGATGAATTTCCCGAAATTTGACTTTTTATATTCAAAAGGTTCTGTGGATCGTTTTCAATGGCCCACCCTGTATATTTCTAACAGTAATCTGTAATTACTAAAATCGTAATTTGTGCTATAATAATTAACAAACATAATGAAACAGATTCGTTTTGTAATTTGACATTTCAAAATTGGTTGCATAAATGTGAATATATAAAACTACTGAAAGATCAAATTGAACGATAGGAAAATCAGGGTTTCGGAAATGTACATAATTGATGCCATAAATCTAAATTGTCTTGTATATAGCTAGGTATGCGTATATAGATAGCAATTACAATATTAATTCCTTATACCTACATATAATTAATAATAACGTTTAGCATTATTCTAAGCTTCATTGAATTAATTATTTCAACTCAGTAAGGTTCAATTTAAATTACAAGACGTAAGTCAGTCAATTGTTACATTTAGAAGAAAAATTTCTAACTTATAGTAGTAATGTATAAGCGAATTATTTCATTAAGTAAGTAAGTAAAACTGGAAAGTTTATTTCACGAATAATTCGAAGATCAAGAGTGAAACGAACTTATGTTGCTAAAACTCTTATAAAAAGTTTCATAGCTTTTACAATTTTCATATTTCTATTTAATAAATAAATGTTTTGCTCTTGGGATCTTGGTGAGTGAAACCTTACCTTACACAATTTTCTGCTTGGAATATCTTTTAGTAATTGTTACAATAAATTTTCAATGAATCGTAAAAAACAGTTTAACACAAGTGCTATATTTCTTTATATCCCTTTTGTAGTTTAAAAGTGCCTTACTCAATATAATAAAAATTATTTCCAAATTAAATAAATTTAATGCTCGTTTCCTAACGTTCGTTGCTAACTGAAATATCTGCGTTTTAGTGCCATTACTTGATATTCTATTATTAAGATTATGTATGGCGTGTTGATGGGGATAAATATTGCGTAATTAAGTTCGAAATCACGATCTACATCTAGCAATTACTGACAAAAGTTAAAACTGTTCTTATTAGTTAGTTAATGTTTTACAAATTATAGAATTAGTATCATTATAATAGTTATTTTAAAACTAGATTTTATGTTAAGTATTAAAGCCTTCTTTCATAAAATATATCTTGAGAATTAGTTGTTACTTTTTGAAGTTCGATTGAACGAATAGTTTATTAAGAATAACAAATACAATATTTATAAAATATTTTTAATAACCATTAGCAATAAAAGTAAAAAACCCAAATTTGAAACGACGCTTCAAAATTTCTAATACGTTATCGTGACATCTTATTTTTAGTCGATTTTCTGCTTAACTCCTGAATAATATGGTCTTATAATCCAAAAAAATATTGCAAGAATGTCTTAATAAAACTCCTTCAATTAAGATGTACGGTTTGATTACTAATACTACGTATGTACGCTTTACAATTTCCCAACCGCAACTCCTTTAGATGTTATTAAGGTTAATTTGTATAATTCAGTTTCTTATCAATATGTTATAAATTGTTAATAAAAGTAAAGTATATTTAACCTTAGATTCTTTTGGTTTCAGGAGTCTACTGTGCAAATATGTTATGGTTGATAATGGATAGTCAAGGTGAACGGTATACAATAGATTCATAAACAGGATTGATTTTAATAAAAATCCTTCGTTATGGAGCACGACCATTTTGACGACGAGGTGAGTTTTTGGTTTTCCTATTAATAAGAAAAAATTAAGTAGATACCAATTGCAAGAAATTTTGAATGAAGATGTTTTTCATGTAATATAATAAAAAAGTAACTTTCTATAATATTATTCTGCAGCGAATATTGTGTACCGTTATTAAATACGATTTTTACTGTTGGGATCTCCTAAATCATAAAAGATGTAGAAATGTAGAATATACCTTTTAGTTTATGAGGTATATGAAGAGAATCAAAATTTTCAGTTTTCTTTAACTCAAAATGTTTTAGTTTACTATCTCTTTGCAGTTTTTTCAGCTCCTTGCATCGCTGTCAACAAAATGTCGTTGCAGCGCTTCGTCCTTGTGGGACCATCATTTATTTACAAATTTTAAGTACGTATCTGGAATTTATTACCACGTAACGTTGAAAATTGGTCAGGTATCACATATCATTGATATCAGCTTAGATACTTAATATTAAAAAAAAAAACAAATAAAAATTTCAGGCCCATGTTAACATTTTAAAGTTGATGGTGATTACCGCAAAAACGAAACGTTGCACGGAAAATCTAATAGCACAGATCACAGATGCATGGAGTGAAGAATGTACATAGAAATATTTCTAGTTAAAGAAATCCCAAAATAATAAACGGTATATACAGTGTGTTTCTTTTCAACAGAACATCCAATTTCATTGTTTTTTAAGTATTGCATTTAAAGACCACTATCAGTGATATGTATATATTTAATATAGGCCTTTTGAATGGCCTGCTACGATAGACATTACAACCCCAAAAATTGCATTTCTAAAAAAAAGCTAATTGTCCAGTCGATTTAACAATGACTTATTACGAGTTCCTATTGTGAAATTAACTTACACGCGTCAGTTAATCCCTGCTTAACTTGGTCCAGATTGTCACCATTTTCATTACCAAAGAAGATTAGTCAAAAGATATAACAGAAAACCCGAAAATTTAGAGAAATCCGATTATTCTACTTATTTTATTAGTTGTTGTTGTTTTCAGTTTCATTTCTTTTGTTAAAAATCAAAAAATTGATATTACCATAAAGTTGACTTTTTGTTACGAATTTTCTGTAATAATTACACAAACAAAGCAAGATAAAACTAAAATATTTTATCCTGTTAATACAGGGAGCTCGCAAATATTGGTATCCGCATCTAAATTATAAACATCCTGTGTGAGATATCACATTTAAACTTAGTAGTTAGTATTAAGGGTTTGAAAGAATGGCTAAATCGATTGGACAATTAGTTTTTTCTTTAAAAAATGCCTAGTGGGAATTTGCAATTTTTGGGTTACATTTTCTATAGTAGCAGGTCATACATAGGGTTTATATTAAAAATATGGAGAAATAGAGCATGATTAAGAAGATGAAGAGTTCAACTTTAATTCTGGATGGGGAAAGTTTTCCTCTTATCTTTTATATTCATTAAGAAAAAAGAACAAAATGTCTTTCTGTTTTGTATTTTCAGATAATTACATTTTCCGTATGTATAACTATTTCATCATTAACGTTTGGTCGGGCGAATATATCAGTGAGCGTTCATTTGATGTGTTGTTAATTGGGATTATGACCTTCTTGTTTTAATGAAATGCATTCTGCCAGCATCCCTTTCATATTTCTTCTATGCATAGCTTCGTCGCGACTACAGTTTCATTTGTAATTAAGCTAATGAAACACTACTAAGTGCTACACTTTAATTAGGTAGTTGGAATATCAAGAAGTTATGTGCTTGATAATCAATGTTGATCTTCAGTCAACTAATGGAGAAGATTTTTAGTGAAACAACAATTCTACAACAGGTACGTTTGCGTACATAACATTATCGTCAAACGTGGGAAGTAAAATTTAAGAGAACGTATGAAGCGCTTCAATGAAGCAGACAATAAATCCTTTATTGATGTACAATGAATGTTAGGTTCTATTCTGTGGAGTACTACATATTGTAATCCCTTTTTATTGCCACATTTAATTTCCACAATAAACTGTAAACCTCAATAAACCGATACCTATAACAAATTGTAATAAGTAAATTAGTAAAATTGTTGCAAATTTACAAGGTGGAATTCCATATTTAGGTATCAGAACAAATAAGCAATTACTAGTGGTTGCATATGAATAGAAGTCATAGGGTCTCAATTAGCATCTTTTTTGACATTAGTGCCTTCATTATGTAATTAGTTATTGAAAAAGGGTTGGGTCAATTATAAGGGTTGCAACCCCTAACTTTAAACTTATTTTTTACGAAACTGTAATAGATTTTTGAATGTAACTTACGCGACACAAAGGTACTCATTAGATTTAGATTACATATTTTTTTTCATAATTTTTTACCAATTATAGGGCAGTAAAATATATTTTGAAAAAATTAAATATACAATACTATTTTTATGTTGAAAGAAAAAAGTGATTGCAACTTGAAATAATAATATTTGGGAATAGTGTAACACGGTGCTGCTGATATAAATAATGCAATTCGTGGTAATGGTACTCACTCATTCCTGATATAGCTGTTCTAACAGTTTTAATAACCAAATGAAGTGAATTTGTCTCACATTGCTTTTTTGAAAAGTAGGTACCTTTTTAAATACAAGTGCTTCTCAATATTGTATGAGGATCGTTAGATCAATACATTGTAAAATTGAAGAATGCAGCGTTACAGCAGACATGATCGTCGTTAGCCAAAAGAATTCACGCGATCTAATTTGAGATTATATCAATAGTAAAAAGCATGTATAACAGAAGAATGTAACCCGCCTTATGGAATCGATATGTTTGTCTGATTTATCTACAAAGAGTGACTAAATATAAGGCAATAAACAAATTTGAAAAATTTCACTAAAATTTATTTTTTCCCAATACGTATTTCGCCTTGCAAGGGCATCCTCACGAGTAGCAGTTTATTATCGAACATAGTTAAACTTAGTTTATACTACTTAGGGGCCGTACATAACATACATTCGCATAGAAGGGGGGGGGTCTTGCTGAGTGTGACAAGATGTGACAAGAGGGGGACGGGGGGTTTACGGCAGTGTGACATTCGCCGTTCATCTAAAACTTTTACTGAATTTTGACAGAATCCTTGGACTTCTGATAAATAGAAATATTATTTATTTGTTCGTTACAAAAGATATTTATTAATATACTAGCAGCAATACCCGGCGTTGCCCGGGTAAGAATATATTACACGTTTGATGGAATATTCTAGAATATTCGCAAATTTAGAACTATCCAGAACGTCCCATAATGATTCAAAACATTTCATAACTCTTTTTAACATTCTGAAACATTCTTGAACGATCTTCAAGATTCTGGAACATTCTTGAAAATTGCCAAATCATTCTGAAATGTTATAATAAAACATTCTTTTACTTCTTAGAACATATTTGAACTCCCTGCTGTTTGCTGGGTGAGTAGTGACATCAGTAGACGCCTGGCGGGGATGACTAATCGATTGATAATAATTAATTAGTTATCGATCACTGAGAGTTGAAGATTATTACAGTACTAATATCGCTATTAAAAAATGGGGGTTGATCGTAGAGGGGTGAAAATTAAGGGTTGTATGTAGTTTTTGTGACTTAATATTTACAAGGGAGTCACAGAAAGTGTGACACAGCGTGACAACCGGGGGTGGGGAAGGGGGGTCAAAAAAAGCTAATTTTAGTGTGACGTATTTTATGATCAGCCTCTTACGTTTAGCAGGAGGGGGAGAAACAATTTATGGGTCTCCAAGAGAGGATTATTACCAAAGTTTACTTGGTCGTTGGTTATAGTTTTATTTCCGTTAATACCTTTTAAATTTGTATTATTTCGAATCTACCCAAAATATGACCTCCTCTTAAATTATATAACAGTTTGACATTGTTTTTACTTATGGTATGGTTTTTATCAATGAGATGATTAGCTAAACCCGACGCATGTTTGTTAAAAATTTTAGTGAAGGTTGGTTTATTACCTTATTAAATATGTTTCAACGAATCTATTTCGAAAAACTCGACATATGTTTCGACCGGATGGTCTTTATATTGATCTACTATTGAGTAGATTAATACTAAATTATACATTGAAGGTTCAAACCTTAAGTAGCAAATTACAGTTTACATACATGAGGCAAGTTAAAAACAAGTTAATATACAGTAATTAGGAAAATTGACTCATTAAGGACTTTTCATAATAAATCGGTTATTAACAGTGAGGTGTTTGTCAATATTTCAATTTGATTATTCACTAAGTTGTTTTTATCTGAAATTGCTAATTTGGTTTCTAAATGCTCCAAAACTGGGAGCTTTTTAGATTTTTCTAAATTATGTAATAATTTAACATTTTCTTTGTCAAGTCTATGGTTGCTTTGAACAATTAATCATGTTAAAACTTTTACTTAATTAGTACCTATTCATTTTTGGACATCCTGTATAAGATGACGAGTTTATTATAATTGTAATATAAAATATGATGTATTGTTACACTTCATTGTAAATTTCGCTTACATTATTATATTAGTGTTATAAACCATATCAAAACAGACACTTATTTTGATCGGAGAATCCAAAAATGCAATAATATAGAGGGGGTTTCATTTAAAAAACATAACTTTGATAGGTATTTTTAGGGCATTTGGAACACCCTGTATAGTATGAAAAACATTTTAAAAAGTAATCATAATAGACCCCCATATAACCCAAATGTTAAAGTTTTTGAAAGTCTTGTATTTTGGTCATAATATTCTGTTCCGTATAGCGTGAATAAACCTGTATATACATATATTTGACATTAATGTCACATTTTCCTAATAAAACGAAGTGATTTTATATTACAACTATAAAAGCATAATTCTTTATTACAGAACGTTGTAACAAGCTATCTTTGTGTAAAAGAATTCAGATACAATGAGAAACAGAAGTTTAAAGAAAAAAAGTACAATTTATCTTTCAAATATTAACTAGAGTGTAAGCAAACATGCTCTGAAGCCAGAAGAAAAGGGACCGGCACAAAGTGAAAAGTGGGTATATTTAGAACGTCCTACTTATAGCTTCCTATTATGAGGATGACGAATAGAAATCTTTATAAATTCATGTCTTTTAAAAAATGTAAACACAGATAGAGAATTTCCACGAACGCATATTCTAGGTCTGCTAACCTCTCATACGTTGAATAATGAATATATTTACTATTATAAGGATTTTGGTGTTTAAATTTAAATTGATGATATCATTTTTTGCTATTATTAATAGAATCATTAGCAAAGTCAATTGAATCCGACATTCAGCTTTTTATAATATATTTATTGTTGATATTAATCTATTCATTGATTTTGTGGTTGTGGCGGTGTATAGGTCGGATATATACCTGGATATATACCTACATATATATATAGTCAAATTTTAAAGAAAAAGTAGGTATATTAAAGCATATTCAGTGAAAAGGCCATGCCATCAAACTTAGAAGTGTCTTTGACTTGCTTTTCTCATTATGTTGCGCTAAAATATTTTTATTTTTAAATTTAGCGTGAAAAAGAAAAACACCTTTAATTTATCACTGTTGTCATGGTCATAAGTATTGGTTAGTGTATATAGAATAGATCCTAGAACCACATAGGTATTCTGAAAATGTTTCACTTAAGTTCATCTTGATAAGTACTTTATAAAACTTCCACAGTCGGCACCGGCAGATGGTCAAATTAAAAAGAATCCAGAAAATTATAAATTTGGTGATGGTCACCTGCTGCAATCTTTTTTCTGAAATTATAATTTTGATGGTAATTTAGATATACATTCGGAATCGGATTGTAATTGAAAGGCACCGAGCTCAGGTTGTTGATAAATGCGAAGGGCAGTATTGATATTTTCCCGTTTTGTAAAAATAGTTCCCAATAATTTATGGTAGGCATTAAAGATAAAGGTAACTACAGATAATACAAGACAAGCTCGAACAAGTTTTTCAGAAAGATATCCTAGTAAAGGCACTTACTCATTAGCTGTTCCAACAGTTTTAAACACCAAGTGAAGCGAATATGTCCTACGTTGCCTCCTTGAAACCTTTCAAAAAGGTACTTACCTTTTTAAATATAAGTGCCCTTCAATACTGTATGAGGTTAATGGGTCAGTACATTCTAGAATTGAAGAATGCAGCATCTACTACAGCAGACGTTGTCGTCGTTAACCATAAGATTGCGATCTAATTTGAGAGTAGGTAGCATGTGTAGCAGAAAAGGGTAACTCGCCTTAGAGAATCTATATGTTTGTATGTTTGATGTACAAAGAGTGACTAAATATATATATACATATTGATATTGGCTAACTCTTTAAAAATTGGCAAAAATAATGAGTTGTTACAAAATGAGCAAAAAAAATCTTGTGTGCCTTTTTATACCCAAAATCGTTCTCTTCTGCCCGACGCTACTACACCTATGTCTATAAATTTAAATTCAGGGCTATCTATCTTAACAGTTACATTTTTGTTATCTGACTGATTGTCCCTCATATTGAAATATGTGTTGTCCAAGTAGTATGCACGGAGAAAACTAGATAGTAATTTTTACCTACAAATTGTGGAGTGTTAGTGAATATTAACTTTAAAACGGTACATATGAATTTAAATATGACCTTCTGTGATCCAGATAACGCCACTGGTTATATCATTCAAAATGTTCTGTGTGGAAAATTTTTATTCTATTATTTTTTTATTAGAGGAGCTAGATGGTTATACGGCATTGCAACAATTTTATTAATTTAGGCATTACAATTGGTTATAGGCTTTATTAAAGGTTGTAGTTTATTGTGGAAAATAAATGTGACAATAAAAAGGATTTTAGTAAACAGTGCTTCGCGGATAGAATCCACATTCATTTGACATCAATAAAGGATTTATTGCCTGATTCATCGAAGCACGTCATATGTTCTTATATTTTTACTCCCCCTCATTTAACGTTAACATTATGTATACAAATGTATTGTTACGTAATTTAATATCACGTAATTATGAAACACTTTTACTAATTAACTCGTTCACAAAAACCAACAATTTAATGACTATTTCACTTGCAAAAACTCTCGTAATCACTTTTTCGTCGCTTCTCTCTCTTAACTGTTGTCAACTACTACTGTCAGAAACAATTAAACTGTCAAAAAAAAAACTTTTGGCTGTTTCATTTCCACCAATATTGGTGAGCGGGCTGTCTCCCCCGACCTACACTCTTGTGCAAAGTCGAAGGGGTAGGGCGGAAGGCCCTCTTCAGCCTCCTTCAGGAATAGTGGGAATGGGTGGGTGATGGTTGGGGGAAGAAAGACGATACGGACGAAATGAAGACAGAAGAGAAGTGAAAGACTATTCTTCTTCTTCTTCTTCTTACGTTAGGACTACGTCCTGTGTTTGCCTCAAAGTTTGCCCAAAAGCAGTTGGGATGACGAAGACCAGCTATCGTACCATCTTTTTGGTGGTCGTCCTGGTGGGCGTGGTGTGTTGGGCCGCTTCTCTCTCACAATTTTTGCCAGCCGATCGTTTGGCATTCTGCTAACATGGTCTCTCCATTCTCTTCTTCGGTTTCTTGCCCATCTTACTATATCTTGGACTTCACATATTTCCCTTATCTCTTCACTCTTTTTGTGGTCAAGTAGGGTATAGCCAGTTATCGATCTGAGAGTTCGCATTTCCGTTGATCTAAGAAGCCGCTTTGTAGTCGTGTTCTCCGCTCTGGTCTCTATCGCGTATGTCATGATCGGTCTTACACATGTCTTATATATTCTGACCTTACTTCTGGTACTCATGTGTTTATTTCTCCAGATTATGTCTCTCAAGAATCCTGAGATTAGGGATGCCTTTGTTGTTTGAGCTTTTACTTCCTCCTTAATGTTTCTAGTGCTGGTTATATTAGCTCCTAAGTATTTAAAGGCCATCACTTGTTCTATACTCTGCTCATAGATTGCGAGTTTACATCTTCTCGGTTCTTTGGATATTGTTAGCGATTTGGTTTTCTTGACGGATATTTGCATATTGAATTCTTCAGCTGTTTTTTGGAACTTATATAAAAGTCTCTGTAGGTTGTCCTCGTCTTCCGACACGATTACAGCATCATCAGCGTAGCATATGATTTTTATTTCTTTATCTCCCAATCGATACCCTTTCCCAGTTTCTTTGACTTTGTTTATAATTTCATCCATGATGATATTAAATAGGATTGGGCTTAGGCTATCTCCTTGTCTGATTCCCGTTGTCATAGGTATTTTATTGCTTAGCTTATTTGCAGTTCTTACATATGTGCAGTTGTTCTTGTTCAATTCAGCGATGGTCTTTATTACATTCGGATGTATTCTTCTTTTTTGTAGTAGGGGTAAGACGTCTGTTAACCGTACTCTATCGAATGCCTGGGTTAAGTCAATGAAACACATAAAAGCTACTTTATTGAACTCAATGGCTTTCTCAGTAATTTGGCGTATTATAAATATTGCATCTATAGTAGACCTGTTCTGTCTAAAACCCTGTTGTTCTTCACATATTCCGGTTAGAGATATTTCTTCTGCTAAGATCTTTGTAAACAGTTTCAATACAGAACTCAACAAGCTAATACCTCGATAGTTTTTAGGGTCTGCTTTCTCTCCTCTTTTGAAGACTGGTATCATTATGCTCTCTTTCCATTCGGATGGTACAACCTTGACAGTGAGTATTCTATTGAAGAAGATCTGTAATTCGGCCAATATGCTTTCACCTCCATATTTGATCATCTCGTTCTTAATTCCGTCGATGCCCGATGCTTTTCTGTTTTTTAGTTTTCGGACCATGCATTGTATTTTCTCCAAGGAAATAGTCTTCTTGATGTTCGTTAATATTTCCGATGTCATGCTGTATTTCCTGTGATGGTAGATTGTTTTCTGTCGGGGTGTAGAGTTTTTTAAAGTATTTTTCCCATTCTTCCGCTTTTATTTTTGTATTTTGTATACACTCATTTATTGGTTTTTTCCTATTTCTTAGCAGGTTCCATATCTTCTTTTGTCCTCCATACAGGTCATGCTCCATATCGTTAGAGAAAGTTTCCCAGTGTTCCATTTTGATTTTCCGAATATTCTCGTTGATCCTGTTTCTGACGACTTTATAGTCATTATACGTTATAGCATTGGATCTGTATTGTAGGTACGATTTTCTTTTCTCTTCGGCCAGTATCTTAATTTCTGGCTTAAACCAAAGCTTTGAGTTTGGCTTTCCCCCTTTCTTAATAGTTCTTGTTCCGCATGCTTCTTCTACTGCTTTTAGTATGTTAGTTTTTAATTTCGTCCACGCTGTTTCTATGTTGTCAGTTTCTTGAATGTAATTTGCGGAAATTTTTTCTGCTAATCTTCGTTGGTACAGATATTTAGTTGACTCTTCAGATAGCGATTCTATATTCATTACGATCGTTGGTTCGATGGGTTCTTTACGGGATCTTTGCATGTTTGTTCTTATTGTTGCCATTACAAGATGGTGGTTGGTTCCAGCATTGGCGGAAGTTAAAACTCTCACATCCTGTATCGTTGTTGGGTGGATATTTCTGGTGGTTAAAATGTAATCGATGGTTGACCTTTGGCCTCGTGTATTTTCGAAGGTGTATTTATGCTGTGGTTTGTGCGGATAAAATGTGTTGTTAATTTGAAGTTCACTTTGTGTGCATAGTTGTATCAGTTGTTCTCCACTTTCATTTATAGTCTCTTCGTTAAATCTGTTTTTGATGCCAGGTATAACTTCGTTGCCGATTCTCGCATTAAAGTCACCCAACACTATTATTTTATCCTCTTTGGGTATAACATCTAGAACTGTTTTCAAGTTGTGGTAAAACATATCTATCTCTGCTTGAGGTTTGCTGGTATCGGGTGCATATACACTTATGATGTGTATCCGTTTCGTTTTCTGTGGTTCGAGTGTTACATGCAATAGTCGGTCGTTAATGTAATTAATGTTGTTGATTAGGCTTTCAAATCTTTCATGTAATAGTAGACCAACCCCTGAAACCGTTCGTTCATTCTTGTCTTTGCCGCTGTATATGAGTATGTAGTTTTCATATCTGCTATTTCCTTTGCCTTTTTTCTTAGTTTCTGAGAGTGCTCAGATGTCCAGTTTATGTTTCCTCATCTCAAGTATGATTTCTTGGTCTTTGTTGTTGAATGATGTAATATTCCAACATCCAATTCTTAGTAATGCTGGTTTCCTTATTCGTTTAGTCCTTATTCTCGCAGGGTTGTCATTGTTTAATCCAATCTGTTCCGAGGCTGTTCCTTTGGTTCTAGGAGCACTTGTCTTTTTACCCAAGCAGGTCGCTGGCCTCACTTGGAACCCTCCTCTTTTACCCGGGCTTGGGACCGGCTGTATTGGTCAATAAGCTACTCAATCCACCCATTGACCTCTACAGGCAGAGTTAGTGAAAGACTATCTGTGGAATAATTACTACCCTAGCATTTGCCTAAATGATCCAAGGAAACCACAGAAAAACTTGGACCAGAGTAGCCTGACCCCGGAATCGAACCGGTGACCTCCCGAATGCTAAGCAATGATCTAGAGCTAGACCACTAGACCAGTATATTTATTGGTCGTAATTTGTCGAGCGTTGATTGTATCTTTCTTCCTCCGAATGTGTTCTCTTTCTTTCTTCTACGCCGACTGTAACATCTTCAGAGCTCATCTTAGAGTAATCAAGCTGTACCTTAGCATATTAATTCTTCTAATATCATTCCCCCTTATCATTTCGTTACACTTTTTCACTATTTTGCCGACACACATTTCTATTCTACCCTATTCATTTAGTTTTCCAGATTCAGTTTTAACTCATCTAAAACATCCTTCCTTCCGCTATCATACCTATATTTCGTTTCAATTTGTAAGATTCTTCCTTTCCAGACTTCGTTTCTTATATCTGTCTCTTAATTTTTTCTACTTTCATCAAATTTGTTCCAGTTTCCTTTACCTACTTCCCACATTCTACTTCCCTCCTAACAACATACTGTAGCGTATTTTTGCTGAAACTTTGACCTATTATCAAAGTGAATAGTGCTGAGCACGTGCAATTGGTAAATTGATGATGTAATGTCCGAAAATTAAGTAGCTGAGTAGCAGGTATGATCTATTGTTCTATTACAGATTGGTAACATGATGTTGCGTCAATAACTCTTTGTGTACCTTCTCCGCTAACTACTAATTGAATCCATCCAATTTGTTTGGGTGGATACTTCAAGTTCTGTTTAATGGACAGTTTTCCAATTTCCATACATATACACGTCGCTGTATTGTATCACACTAATTATTAATATCTTAGCACTTTCATTATATGAGTATCTACTTTACAATTTTAGTAAATTAATTTTTAAATAATCGTTGCTGTAGACGAGGGGATCAAGAATCTTATTTCTACGATTTTCAAAACTTATTCAGATTCATTTATGAATTCTGTGCCAGGTGTGTTTTAAAATCTCATGAACCTTGACTTTGAACTCTGCACATTATTACTTAAATGTTTCACAGTTTATGAGATTTTTAATTTAGACAGGAAACACAGAAATTCGGACCATAGGTTAA
This sequence comes from Agrilus mali, assembly GCA_029378335.1. Taxonomy (NCBI): domain Eukaryota; kingdom Metazoa; phylum Arthropoda; class Insecta; order Coleoptera; family Buprestidae; genus Agrilus; species Agrilus mali. The sequence goes on along the minus strand of CM055655.1, from coordinate 16,697,676 downwards.
TTTCTAATATTTACACGTTCCCAAATGCCGTTTTCTGTACCTCAACGAATTTAATGGGGTAAATGATGTAAAATACCAAAAATTAAAAACTTAGTGACGGAAAAATCATTAAAATTAAAATGCAAGTATTTAATGAACAGCGGAGTAAAAACGCTAAATGGGAACAAACATGAGGACACTGTCGTTACAAATTCAACCGGGACCGCTGCGATATCCAGTTTAAAAACAGTGCTCCTTGATCTAAGAGCAGAAACAAGTAAAACCAAATTAACTCACTTTATGGGAGAAACTTCAGTCACACAGTAGATAATTACAATGACCGCACCCTAACAGACAGATAAAAAAAACGACAATTTTCGAAGTCTCATACTACTATTGGAGTTGAAATAAGTACATGTAAAATCAGAGATTATTCTTTTCGTCGTATGTTTTTGTGTTTGTGATAGATATTGTGGCTTATATTCCCCAATGAAGGTCAAAGTTACAAATGTAGCTCTTCTTCTCAGTTTTCTTACTTACATTATTTTACATTCGACGATTTTCCCTCAACCTTTCTTACTTTTAACGCGTAGCCGATCATAAATCCAATGCTAACTGACTGAACATAGCCCAGAACACAAAGAAAGTGATGAAGGGTAGGACAGTTGAATCGTTAAAAGTGAATTCATTGAAATTAATTATTTCTATGATAGTTCAAAACACCAAAGTGTAACCACTTATCTTCACCCTGGATTAAAACTTCTCCAATAGAGAGTTTTGCCCTATATTTTTTTAAATTATATCTCGCTGAAAAAACGGTTAAAACGTCAGTAGAATCGACGGACAACCCTCTCACTAGCTAATTAACGAGTAGATAAAAAACAACATTAAATGGGAATAACAATTAAAACACTACTAGTACAGGTACGATAGGTTACGGCATCTAGTCGAATAATTATTCATTTTAAATAGGTAATCCAGAGAGCTTAGACAGGTAAAAAGGTAAACCAAATGTACCTTCCCACGTTAACCCTTCTGATAACAAGTTAATGAGTTACGGGAGAAATTTTAATCACACGGTTAGATAACTACAATGAACATTGGCCTGATCTGATCGATTAATAGAAGGAGAATTATCACGATCACCTGTTAGTAAAGCACCCGAACAGGCACACAAAAAGCGACAATTTTCGAACGATTGTATATTATTCCAGTTTAGAGCAAGTAAGTGGAATACCAGAGATTATCCTTGTATTGTGGTCGTATGTTTTCTGTTTCGTTATTTTTATATCTGTTTTGGTGTATGCGGTAGAGATTGTATGACCGTCTTTTCCCAAATGAAAGCCACAGTTACAAATGTAGCTTTCCTTTTGAATTTCGTAACTTACGGGCTCCTACAATCAATGATTTCCCCCTTAACATAAAATTACTAGTAACCCCTAAGGTATCTATATCGACGAGGTGGCTATTTTCTGTTGCATTGCTATAGTCAGACTTATTTAAATTGTTAAATTGGAAGAAAATATTGGAGGACCAGATGAACTCTATTTGAAGTGTTTTCTTCGATCCAAGCTTTGTAATCTATGCCCCAAGCAGTGCGGTGGTATAAATTCTCTTAACGGGTTGATGTTGCGTTTGTTTAATTGCGCAAAATGTTATATGTAATTTTATCTTTATTGTAATAGTGATTTTTAAAGTAATAACTGTGCATAGTTGACGAATGCTGACATGCGGTAACTTATTTATTTCTTTGTATTTAGTAGTTTTAACAAAAAAAAATACCTACAATGGAATCTGTTCTTTTCATTAACATAGGCGTATCTATCTCATTTCACAAAATTTAAGATTGCATGCAGTCATAATTTTAAACTGCGAAATTTAAATTTCATAGTAGTAGTATGTACTCGACACCTGACGAAACCTAATCTTTTGGCTAAACATGTTGTGTTTTTAAAAAATAATATTAGTGAAATCCAGAACAGTGTTTAATTATTACATTTTTATCATCGACTAAACTTTATTCATAAATAACAGTAGACAAAAAAATATTAGCCACAAACTAAACGAAATTTTAGAAAACATGAAACGTAAAATAGGCGACATAGGTTAGGTTTAAAGGAATTGAATCAAATTATTTCTATCTTTATTTTAATTATAAGTTAAGATTGTCGTCACTATTTACGAGTTGTCTCTGTTTTTAAGCATACATTGCCAACTCATTAAAATGAGTAAAAGACAGATTAGATTGATACTGTTGTCATTGATTACATCATATTGTCATGTAATTTAATATCACGCAATTTTTATACACTTTTATTAATCAATTTGTTCACAAAAATAATAACTATTTCACTTGCAGAAACTCTCGTTATCACTTTTCCTTCGCTTCTCTCTCTTAACTGCTGTCAACCACTACTATTAGAAACTGTCAAAATGTCCATTGATGTCATCGCTATCGCTTATACACTGTTGTGGACGTTGCTAGGTGATTCTCGAAAATTCTAGCAACTGTTTCTCGAGCCTTCTGGAATGCGGCATGGTAAATTACACTCCATTTTCGCAGTCGGTGCGAGTCAGTTCCACCCAAAACCGCACGTCCGTCACACTGCCCCCCTCTAGCGCTGATCGTCCCGACAGTTTCTTCCACTGTGTACGGAACCAACCGGTCGAGGTATATAACTTTCATCTTGAATTTGGAGCCTCGTTGTATGCTGTAGACGACGTCGTTCATCCGTGTAATCACTTTGTATGGGCCCTCCCAATTCCGTTGTAATTTTCTTGTGAACTGGGTTATAGAGCCATACACGATCGCCCTCCCTGAATCCAGTGGAATTCGCTCGCTGATCGTAGCGGGTCTTCATTCGGTCACATTCGAATTTATTCTTGTTCTGACGGCTTTCTGGATGGTATTTAGCCGCTTGTGTAGTTTAGATACATAATCGTCCGTGGACAGCGAAGAATCATCAGGTCGCCCAAACATAAGATCAGTAGGTAGTCTCAGTTCTTTCTCGAATAGCACACAGGAAGGGGTCTGTTCAGTAGTCTCATGTATGGATGTCCTTTAGGCCAGAAGGAATAAGGGAATGTGGCGATCCCAGTCGGTCTGATGATTATTCACGAACATCCTCAGGGTGTTTTCTATAGTCTCCCTTAACTGCTGTCAACTACTACTGTTACAAACTGTCAAACTGTCCATCGCTGTCGCTTAATATAGTGCTGTGGACGTTGATAGATGATTCTCGAATATTCCAGCAACTGTTTCTCGAACCTTCTGGATCGCGGCATTCCATTTTCGCAGTGGGTGCGGGTCAATTCCACCCAAAACCCCATGTCGCATTTAAGTATTTTTACTATTATTATTAGAAATGTTTCATAAAAAACCGAGCTTAGATTCCATTAATAATATAAAATATATTAAATTTTGGTCAAAGTATTATTAATTTCATTCAGACAGGTTTTTTTTAAGTAATGTTCCAATAACAAGATTAAAAAGAAATTTAAACTTGAATCAAGATAGATATTGTATATTATTCCATGTTTGTAGATATAATTGCATTGTGTTATGCGAGAGTTGAGTTTTTTGGATAAATTACTGCCCCCTAGATAAAAAGTTTGCTTATTTATTGATGTTTGTATTAAAGCCAACAGTGAGATGAATAGTCTAACAAGAGAACTAGAATGAAAATGAATCGAAGGTCGAAAAATATTCCCAGAGAAACTAGGGCAAGATTATTTTTGTTAAGGGTATTTATGCAGAAAAGAATGGGATATTTTTCAGCCAGTTATGTTTTGACTTTTATCTTACGTATTTGATAATTTTGACCATTACTTTATGATAATTCATGATAAGTATCATTTTTTTTAGATTTATTTATTCCTATAGGGCAATTTTTTGACGATTTATTTACTATTTACATAACTATAAAATAAATTGGGTACCAATTTCATTCCTTCAAGCTACTACTGTTATCAGTAATTAGTAATTCGTGGTTTTGAAGGAAAATATTGCCCTAATACTATTTGTCTACATGATTTGTGGAAACCACAAAAAATTGAACCGGTGGCCTCTCCAATGCTAGCCCATGTAGTGGATTTAAATGATCAAGCATAATGGAAGATTGTCCATTAAGTACTTCTTTACTTTTCGGTGATCTGAGGAAAAAACAGAAAAGCTTTCTAGCAGGAAAAAACTTTGGCGGCGCTGTAGAAGAAACGAACTAGCTTAAACTCCAACGCAAAAATACAACACTAACGACTTTTCGCTAACGAAGTCATTTTCACATAAAATTCTTTCAAAGTCGGATATAATGACTTCAATTATACTGACATGCCGCTTATTGTGATTAATTTTTAATAAATTGCGTCCACTTATAGTGACCGACACGAAAGTGATGGAGAAGAGAAAGTCGAGGAAGAACCATTATGGTATGGTATTCTGCAGCCGCCCCAAAAAGTCCCGATGAGCTAAAAGGAATTCCCAAATAGGTATATTTATTGACTATCTCCAACTCTTCTTTCTTGATTCTGAACGGTCTATGCTTGGTTATCCTGCCACTCCTTCTAACCACCATGATCTTAGATTTAAATGTATTAACTTCCAACTGGTTAATTTCACAATATCTTTCCAAAGTGTGTAACTTATCTTGTAAGTCCATACTATTTTCTGCCATGATAATTAGATCGTCCGCAAATAAGAGCAATTCCATATTTTTTTCCATTTTGTGATGTCCCCGACCAAGAAAAAAAAATTGCAGTATATCAGATAAAAACAAAGAAAAGAGCGTTGGGCTCAGTGAGTCTCCCTGTAGCACCCCTTAAGTTATTTTTACTTCACGAGTGTAGTTGTGGTTATCTACCTTAACCTTCACCGTTGCTTTTTTGTAGAAGTCCTGTAAAACTCTGATGAGCTGTCCACTTAGTCCTTTTTCATACAATTTTTGCCATAGAATATTGTGACAGATCGAATCAAATGCCCTGCGAAAGTCAATAAATGCTATAAATAATTTGCGCCTCGGTTGAGCTAACGCAAGGGCTATCTTTGCATTTAGAATGAAGATGTTATCTTCCGTGGATCTTCCTCTACGAAAACCATTTTGGTTTTCCAAGTGGGCCCCGATGATTTCTGCCCATGCATTTATTCTGTCTGAAAGGATAGACGTGAATATTTTAGTTATAGAGTTTATAAGCGCTATCCCTCTATAGTTGGAAGGGTCAGAAGGGCTCCCCTTTTTGAATAGCATGGTTACGATGATTTTGCTCCAGTCCTCGGGCATTACCCCTTTCTCTAAAATTTTGTTAAATAAAGTATTTAAGCAGTTTAACATTGTAGAGGGCAAGTTTTTGTAAAAACTGTTTGGGACTCCGTCCATACCCGGAGCTTTGTTGGGCTTTGTGCGTTTTATTGCTGAAATTATTTCCTCTGTTGTTATTTCTTCATCTAAGTCGGGGTTTTTGCAGTCGTAAAAGAGCACTTCGTCACTCAGATTCTGGTTATATGTTTTTCTGAGGAATTCCTCCCATTCTTGGTTTTTGATCAGGGATTGTCTAAGGGGCTGCCCCGTTAAGCTTTTGTAAGTCTTCCAGAACTCTGTTGCGTTCTTTACCTGTGATAGTTTCCTTCTTTTTTCCGATATATGATCTTTCTTTTTGTTTTTGCATGTGATAATGTAACGCTTTCTTAGTTCTATTGATTTCAATCTTAGATTCGGATCATTAGATTTTTGAAGCTGTCGTCTTGCGGTGTGTAAATTATTTTTTAATTGTCTGCATTCCCCATCAAACCACGGTTTGTCACCCCAGTTGTTCTGGTGGGGCATATTAATTTCTTTGGTCAGGTGAAGTTCTTCTGATGCTTCTTTAATTGAATTGATTATTTCATTGTTCATTTCATTGATTGAAAATTCTTTAAAATTGAGCGGAACTTAATTTTAAGGCGTATTGTAAACCTGAAGTGTTTTCATTCCAATGTAGTTTTTTGATTCTTTTTCGTTCTTGTCTCGCTATGTTCAGTTCCACTGTCTGCATCTTAGTTGACTTCAACTCAATCTTTACTGGCAGATGGTCAGACATACCAAGATCTAGTACGCTAAAATCAAAGATATGTGGCAGTGTAGCAGCACTTACCCAGACCAGATCTATTACGCTCGTTCCCATTGGACCCACAAATGTTAATTCTCCGAATTTGTCGGATGTTGATCTGCCATTCAATACACAAAGTCCTAACTCCTCTAAGCTTCTGACCAGCGCTCTGCCATTGTTATTTATGGTTTTGTCCAGTGATGTTCTTGCTTCACAAATGCTTGTACCATCTGTAAAAATCGGACTTACTTCATTCAGTGTACCAATTCTCGAATTGAAGTCGCCCCCCACGATTAATGGACAGTCATGACTACCCATTAGGTCATTCAGGAATTCGACTAGTAGGTTTAATCTGTCTGTGAAGAAATCGTTTTTCATATATACACTAACAATAATATATTCATTATTATCTATATGACATTTTATAGCTACCCACATTTCATTGTTTTCAACCACAAATACATTCTTAACTAAATTTTTTTGATACATTAATAACAATCCCCCACTTGCTCTCCCAGTTGATTTAGTTTTTATCGCTTTGCTAGTGATCATATCATATTCATTGAGCTGTGGTGGGAAATACCGTGGGTCACCCGTGCACCATGTTTCACTTAAACCTATTATTGCATTTTTCTTAATTAGTTCTAGTTCTATTGCTGTGAGTTGGTGCAGGTTTCCCAACCTATTAATGTTCCAGAATATCACTCCCGCGCCCCTACACTCTTGAGTTTGTGTTAAATTGTTGCAGGTAGTTAAGCCACTGACATTGGCCTTGTTTCTTAATATTACATCACTAAAATCATCTCTTTGTTGTGTATTGTTGGTTTCACTGTACGTATTGGTTGATTCCATGTTAGACCTCTCCGTCCTGGTGGGTTCCCTGTCTCCTTTGGTTTCTTCCTTCTCCTGTGTTGTCGAAGTCACGAAAGGACTCCATCAATCCAACTCCATCCTACCAAATGTAGTGTTTTCCATCAATTACTGCTTTGCAATGTCCCACAGTTACCCTTGATCCTGCCTTACGGTATTCTTTAGCTGCCTCCATAATGTTCTTGTGTATGGCCTGTTCTCTGGTGGTCCTATCTGCATTTATGTACACTGTGAAGCCCTTCAACTTGCTTTTTTGCTTAAGTATGTTGAACCTGTCTTGTGTGTTGGCCAGCTTTACACGAATAATTGGTTTCTTTTCATTTGTTGTTAATTTTTTGGCCTCCAAGACTACTACTGATTTGATGAAATTGTTGTTTATAAATGTCTGTACCTCTGTGATTGTGTTTTCCTTCGTATTTAATCCACTTATAATTAAGTTATTTTTCTTTTCGTTTTTTCTATAAGGTCAATTGTATTTTCGAGATTACCAACTTTTTCTTTTAGGTAAACCATTTCTTGTGTTAGCTTTTCTTCCGTGTGTGTAAGTTCTTCTCTAAGTGCAATAACGTCATTCATTTTGTTTTTCATGTCCGCAATTTCCTCCATGATTGTTTCAATTCTGTTGAAAAGTTTGACAGCCCAAGCTGGGGCATCCTCCTCTTCCTCTTGTAGTTGTTTTTTGGACTTACTTTTTTGCGAGGCAAATGAAGTGATTTTGCTGTTTTGCACATTTGGTATCGCAGCCCTTCTTCCCGAATTTGGTCCGCCCATGATTAAAATTTCCCGTAAAACAGGAAGTGGGGTTAGGTCAACTGTCTCGTTTAATAACAAGAAATAGGTATCTTTTACCTTTTATTATTTATATACTAAGGTATAATTGTAACGCGGAGGTTAATTAAGTCCTGATTGCACTATTATTTTGGACAATAACAACTTTTTACATTATTTACAGCGAAATTTTTATGCCCGCGAAGTGAAGCCGACAACGTCTTCCCACCATTCATTTTTTTTTTTTTTTTTTAGTTATATATAAAGATGCTCTACTGGGCCTCCATTTTCTTCAACACATTGTATAACGGTTCTTTGCATTTTCTTTAATGAATCTGTTATGAATTCTGGGTTATTTTTATTTAAATTAATAATTTAATTCCATATTAAATCTTTAAGATGATCGAGGTTTTCAATTTGGTAGTCGTATACACGGTTTTTTTATATAATGCATATATTTAATACTCCTATATTGCTAGTAGGGTCTGAAGCCGGGCGAAGTTCATACGGTGCAGACATATATTCGTCTATCCTTCTCGCGGAACGACGAGCCTTATACGCATGCCCGAGAATACAGCATGTGCATAAGCGTAAGTTTGTATATGACAGCTTATACATACATATATGTGCATTACGTTGATTGGCAAGTGGCTTTCCCCACCATACGAGTCAACACTCGTGACGCTTGCGCACAACGAGTCGAGTTTCTTGATAGAGATAGAAGCAGCGATTTTCTGTCTCACTTACGGCGTGATACTTTCACTTACGGGCGCTAGCAATATAGGAGTATTAAATATATGATATAATGTCACTGTTAGTTATTTGTTTTCAATAAAACGCGTAGACTAGGACTTCTTGATTTGTAACAATTGTTTAATAAAATATTTGAAGATAACGTTTCAAATGCGAATATTTCAGAAACTATTGAATTTAGGTATATGGTATGTTATATAAGTTATGCTTAGAATTTTACGAGGAATCGAAAAATAAATTCATATATAGGGTGATCCATTAAAAAAAAATAACTTTTGTTTTCCGTGCACACTGATCATTTTTCAAATTTTTGTTATGAACAAAAAAAAACTATTTTTAGCACCTACATATCCATACTTTAAATTTTTTTCAGGCACGCGAAATTACAAAGTTAAAGGGTGGCGACATTATAATGAATCACCCTGTACATACATATGTACTTATTCTCCGAACATTGGTTAGATTAAACATATTTTTTAAAAAACTTCGGAATTTTCTTTTAGTACTAAAATGAATTAAGTTAGTTTATAGTTTATACATGGTTATTCACGCTAAACAGCACACAATATTATGGCCAAAATATTAAAATTTCAAAAACTTTACCTTTTGGGTTATATAGAGGTTTATTATGGTTACCTTTTAAAATTATTTTTATATTATACAGGGTGTTTCAAATGCCTTAAAACTACCAAAGTTATGTTTTTTTTAAATAGAACCCCCCGTATATTATTTCATTTTTGGATTCGTCGATCAAAATAAGTGTTTGTTTTGATACGGTTTGTAATACCTAAACCTTAGGGCTTTTTAAATAATTTGAATTTTATCAAAATCTAACCTAAATTTCATGTTTACCTACCTAAGAAATATTTAAGTTATGTAAACGAAATTTACAATGAAGTGCAATAATAGATAATATTTTATATCCTAATTATAATAAACTCTTCATCTTATACCGGGTGTCCAAAAATTAATACTACTTAAGTAAGAACTTAAAGGGGTTGTAACTTGATTAATAATTTACCAGAAGAACATACCAGAAGAAGTATTTTTTAATTACCTATCGATTGGTATTAGGGTGTTCATAAGCTCTAAGTCGTCGCGTTTTTTCTATTGTAAATTCGTTTTTCGAAACCACTGCTAACTCTGGATAACATTTGCGGGATTTTCGATAAATGAACCAACTACCATAAAAACATTTTCTTCATCTTCAGTGACTGATTTTCCTATAATGGGTTTTTTATAAGTGACATTTCCGCTTTCCTGGAATTGTTTTAATGATCTTTCAGAAACGGCTGGCTTATGATGTTTTCTTTCGGGAAACCTTTGAGCATATACTCGAGAAGCCAATAAACAATCTTTATAACATTCCTCACGGATAAAAATCATATCAATACGCTTCTCTTTTAAATAAATTTTCATTTTGAATAAGCAACACCTCAATAATAAATAATAACGTCTGACAATAAATACCAAAGGCAACTAGACACATTGGAACTTTTATTTAAACAATTAGAATTAGATCCTAATCTAAGTTAGATGGATAGGCTGACAAATAACAGGAACAAAGATTTACAAAAAATATTTCCTAAAAGTTAATAATTTAATTGAAATATTATAATTTTGTCGACATTGAGGATGTCTAAAAAAAAGGTAGGAAAAGGAAGAATATAGGTGAGTCCACGTTGAGATCAAACAAACCAAGATTCATCAATGTACTGAACCAAGACAAACACAAACTAAATAGAAATAAGTAAAAATTTTAGTAACGGGATTTTTCATAGAAAAAAAAAACGTTCTAGATCATTCTTGAAACATCGGAAACATTCCAGAATATCCTGTAATGATTTAAAGCATTCTCTAACATTTCTGAATATTCTAGATCATTTAATTGAAAGATCTTAAAGATTCTTGAACATCCCAAAACATTATGGAATATTATGAAATATTGTTTTACGTATTGGAACATTTTTGAACACTTGGAACATTCTCGAACAATATTTTACAAAATAATTAATATATTTCAATCACACTTTAATTCACTAAAAGCTGCTCAAAACATTTTATCGAGATAAAACTATCTTTCAAGTTGAACCAAATTACACACAGTAAGCAAATTTTCATAAAAATTGGTTCAGTAGTCCCGGAGTTTATTTAATACCAATATTGTGATACGGGATATAATAAATAAGATTTAAAACCTCATCGCTGTTTGAAAATATGATATAAGAAAACGCTTTGTGCAAATCCTGAAATCATTAACTATAAAGAAGATACTAGTTATTAGATTGTGTGTCACACTCATTGTGGAACATAATTAATATTATGTTAATGAATAGAAAAACACTTTGAGTAATTGCAAATTTTACTTTTAGCCGTGTTTTTGCTGAGTGGCTATCATAAGAGGCAACACGATTGTCCAATATTTGCTTTTCTGTTTTTATAGCCCATAAGTCAGTAGACAATCGCAATAAGCATTATAGAACAAAAAAGAAAACATTTATACTCTATAAAATTTAAGTTTGCATGTGTACGAAATAATCAAGTTAGCAGGAGCAATCTGTTCTTTACTCCTTTTAACGAATAAAAAATAACAAAAAACATAAAAGTATACTAACATAAGAAGTATGGCAGAATTGACTTTTGAAGTACCTTTCCTAATTTTATAGCATTTTACAATCCCTTATAGTAACCGCACCACAGGAGGTTTCTTGATTGTCGAATAAGGGGTTAAACTACAGCTTTGGGCTGTAATTTGGTCTATCATTCATAGGTACATTGATCTAATACCAATTTATAACTCTCTCCGGATTCTACGATATTTCTGAGGTTATTGTAGTTGAATCTATTTACGAAATACGTCATTGATGATGCCGAAAAACAGACAACTTGTAAAAGGTAACAAGAGTCTTTACTTATAATTGATAGAGTTATTGTCGCAAATGTTGTGAAACGTTTTTACAAAATTTATTCTTACAATTGTGCAATTTAGCTCTTGATAATGACTCGAAAGGGTTGGAAAAATATAACAATACCATTGCTTTTGTTACTCAAACCTTTAATAAATTTTTTAAGAGTTTTAACTGTTGTTTAGGATGAACATCAAATTAACGTCTTGTATGCTTTTTGAAATTGTTCTATTCAGATATTACACATATCGACTGACTATTATAACCATAAAAGTAAGATAAAATATTTGAAAATTGAAATTAAGCTTAATTTGACTCTTTAAAATTGTTGATTAATAACAGCCTTAATAGTCAACGGTTTAGTAGGATTATAGTAGCCAATCATGATAAAAAAATAACTTAAAGTTCAAATTTGCAAGGCTTTAGTTCCATATAAAAAATATTACAGCATTGTAATAAACACATACATCAAGTGTTTTATTAATTATTTCAAATATTATAGATAAAATATGTGCTGTTTTTATATAAACATAACTTTTAATTAATAAAATACTGTATTTTTGAGAAAATAATTTTTATTTATTAATTTATTTATTATTTGTTCCATTTTACGAATCACTACTGATTTTTTCACCTCCTCACGTTGCGCTATCTGCAACGCTCCTTCACTATTCTGATTTAATTTATTAAGGTCTATTATTTCTCGTTCGTAGTATAGGACATATCTTAATTTATTTCAATGGGCAGTAGCAGGCAAGTAAGACTTTTTTCTTAAAATAGTGGTAATAATGATTCGTAAATGAAAAATGAATGAATTTATATATTTATTTATTTAGACTAGGTGCATAAGTGAGTTCCGAAAATATTAATTTATTTATTTGCCAGTAAGTACGTCCTACTGAGGGAAATGGATCCCTGTGTGCAGATCGGACAAAATAAGGGTGGTTAATATTAAAGTTTGATTTCTTTCAGGAACTTCATTACATTTTCATACAATTCTGGGTTGTTTAAATTACCTTTAATCAATAGGGAAAGATTATTATGTATTCTTCTTTGGGTATTTAGTCTTGGGTAGTTGATAATATGTCCCATTGTTTGGAAGTGTTTGTGCATTTTGTACATTGTGAGGTAGTCCTTTTCCATTAGATGTACATGCATTAAATTAGTATGGCCAATTCTTAGTTTTTTTTGTATTGTAACTGCTTAAATAGCTAATATTTTCGATGCTAATTTGTTAACGGAATGCTGAACGTAAAAACCGCTACACCACTAGAAAAATAAGTAAAAGAGAAAACACACCAACAACTTTTCCTTGCGTTGTGTTTAATACTAATAGTTTATAACCTAACTTAAAAGTGAGGTTAATCCGTTAAACATCAAAAATATCGATGCTTAAACGTTCAGTAGGTCATTTGCTACAATTTAGCACTGTTGTCAGTCTAATCGTTTAGACACAAACGATTCTATTGATTAATAGCATTTTAAATATTGTCTTTTGATACACTTTTTATTAGAAACTAACAATTGTTTCGACTTATACAGTAATTTTCAGAGTTATATTACAACTCTAGTTGAAACAATTGTTAGAGTTTCTAATAAAAAGCGTAAAACTGAACTTTGTGTTTATATGGTTCAATAATATTTAAATATGTTTTACAATTATCCCAGTGCTGAATCGATCAATATTTGTAAAAATGTTTCATAAAACCTATGATAGTTTGATAACTGTGGAGAGGGATGACGTTTTTCATCAAAAAAAGCAATAAAAAGTTAAATTAACTTTGAAGAGATTGGATTTGCCCTAAAGAAAAAATGACGATCATGAAGTGCTCGTACTCCACAGAACATTAATGTTGTACACGAGTGTGTTTTACGACGGCGTTTAGGAGGACGGCCTCTAAAGGACATTATTTTTAAGAAAAGATAAATTCCATGAATGTTTTTTAAGGTTTCTATTACAATGAATGTGTGTTTTCTTTCCATCACTCTTGGTTTTATTGGATTGTTAAAAATTCCTGCTTTTTGTGCCACCAGTTATTTCTGATATATAGTTTGGTACTGCATAATCACTTTTCACAAATAGAATCCGGAAGTGTTTGTTTAAAATACATACAAAGTATTATTTGAATATTACTGTAAAACGTTCAACGTTTTTATGTAACACGTACCTACCTAACGGGCTGGACTTGTTGCGCATTTTATTTGCAATACCCGTTGGTGCGATTACCAACGATTATATTCAAAGGGTGTTCTTCTACTGCGTCATTCCGATTTCTTCCAAGTTCTTTACCACAAAAATAGATTCGTGCAACCATTACTGACCTGTTGCATATCCCTTTTGAACGTGTAATCTAAAAAATTGATTTTCAGGTCATGGCAATTGGAATAAACGACGTACACGAGTGTATTTTTCCAATTAAATATCTACTTCAGCATTTGTTGACTTGCTAAGATCGTTAAATTAAAAAAAAAAATTATCGAGAATTAAGATAATAAAATACTTAATTTATATCAGTAGTACTCGATGTTTTCTGAAATATCGCCCCCATAAAAAAAGCATTTCAACGCCACCTACCTCATATGCCTAGTAATTAATACAGTAAAATCCGTTTGTTATGAATCCGCCTATATTGACCGACCGCTTATTATGAAGTAATTACACAAAGTTTCGTTTTCACATAAAATTCATTATAACTAAGTCGGATATAATGACTTCGCTTATACTGACATGTTGCTTATTGTGTTCTATTTTCAATAAATTGGGTCGTTATAGTGACCAACACGAAAGTGATGGAGAAGAGGAAGTTGAGGAAGAACTATTACCTGCTACAGAAGAGGCATTAAAAGCTGCAGAATTGTTATCACGATTTATTTATAGCAATATTTAAAATGATAATAATTTGATGATGATGATGTCGTCTTTACACAATAATATTAGAGACTGTTATTAATATAAGGAAAAAAATAAAAGCAAACCAGCATTACTGATTTCTTATGTAAAAAATGTAAAATAGACATATTGTAGCGTCCAGTGATACCGTGCGTGTGTGTGATAACGATTTGTGTGCATGTAGTTCTTATCGCTAATATGTTTACGGCACAGTTACAGCGCGCGGCTCTTTTATCATTATCGACTTACAAGCTATAAATCATTCTCCAGCGTCAGCTAAAACAATCATTTCTGTGAATTATCGACAACTTTCTAATTATTATTCATCGTTCGGGAACAATCAGGATTTCTTTGAGAAATAATATAGAAAGTTCGAAAGGTATATTTAAAGTGATCATCTTTGGGCCGCGGGACAGTAGTGGTTAGAAAGCATCCGTGCGCGAATCAAGATGATAAGCGATAGGCAAAAATGATATAAATAAGTTGTTACATAAATAATAAAATTGTTGTCATATAAATAGTAGTTCTAAGTTAGTGTTATATAAATAGTGTAAAATAATTAATTAATTATTTAAATAAACATTTTTGACTAGAAAATTCGTTTGGGGTCTGCGAATCGATCCCCAGAGAATTTTCTAGTGAAATAAAAATATAAAATAAATAAAAATGAGGAAAAATTTGTTCGAGTTAAAAGTCGCCGAATGGAAAAGCGAACTCGAAGAGCGAGACGAAGATACGTTTGGTACTAAGAACATGCTACAGAAGCGGCTCGAGGAGGCTTCGATCCCAGCACACATGAATTTGAGGACGAATTTGAAAAGAAAATATGCTTTATATAAAAATTATATAAACTTTTATGAGTTATTCCCCGGTGACCTTACCTTTGACCTTAGCCACGTACTTTACGGACATTTTGGGATTATAATCATTATTTTAAATGACATGGTATATTTGTGAAATCACTTGTGACCTTGAATAATCCAATTTTGATTTCTGAAAATCACCAATATGAGGTTAATCCCACATGACCGCAGAAAAATTATGGTTTTTATCGAGCAAAGAGGAGACAGTCACAACATTTTTGTTTTTGAGATAACAGAATGTGCTCAGTGTTAGAAATATTCCCTATGAACCGTTTGACAGTGAGCTAGACGAATATACAAGTTATTATCAATAGCACATGTTATCCTTTTTTGAGGCTGATGAGGTTTTAACGATTTATATTAGTAACTTTAAGTTTCATTTTTGTTAGGATCATTCTTAAAATCAGGCACGTTGCGGTTTGCATCTTCAAGAAACGTAGCGAGAACGTAGTCTTCATAATCAAGCCTGATTTTCTTCTTCTTTGGTCATATCTCTTTTAGATATGCAAACGTATATTACTGATGTATTTTTATCTGTTAAGGACTTTCGTGTACCAAAAATTGTGCATTTCTGAACAATACATCATAGGTACTTTTTTTTTGAAAGATTTGTAACGGTATCTAATAGCGGTTTGGTGTAGTTTACCTATGGTTGTATAATTTCAAAATAAAATACATTACATCTTTCATTTTCTTTACTGTCTTTATAATCCAAAACACATTAAACATCTAATTATTAGTTTCTCCGAACATTCGTTAGATTAAACATATTTTTTAAACAGCTTCGGAATTGTCTTTTAGTAGGTACTAAAATGAATTAAGTCAAGTAATAATATTTAACGGAGACTATGGCAATTACAAATAATAATAAATAACAGAGACTCGCCCCTTTACCACAAGCACATTTAAAGTGGGCGAAACACGTGTTCGCTTATATAATTTGTTTGTGGTAAAGGGGCGAGTCTCTGTTGTTTACATTATTATATGAATATGTCAGTTTAATGTTTTAGCCCTGTATAAACTTTAAACTGACTTATATTCACGCTAAACGGCAGGGAATATTATGGCCAAAATATGAAAATTTCAAAACATTAACTTTTGGATTATATAGAGGTCCATTATGGTTGCCCTAAAACTATCAAAGTCATGTTTTTTTAAATAGAATCCTCTGTATATTCTTGCATTTTTTGATTCTTCGATCAAAATAAGTGTTTGTTTTGATAAGGTTTGTAATACCTAAACTTTAAGGTTTTTTAAATAATTTGAATTTTATAAAAATCTAACCCAATTTTCATGTTTCAAATACTTAAGAAGTATTTAAGTTATGTAAGCGAAATTTACAATGAAGTGTAACAATAGATAATATTTTATATCTTAAATATAATAAACTCGTCATCTTATACAGGGTGTCCAAAAATGAATACTACTTAAGTAAGAACTTTAAGGGGTTGTAACTTGATTAATTTAAATGAAACGCCATATCTTTTAATATACCAGGAGAGGTATTTTTTAATTACTTATCGATTGGTATTAGGGTGTTTTCGCGTTTTTTTATTATTAATTCTTTTTTCGAA
The DNA here is from genome assembly GCA_029378335.1 of Agrilus mali. Taxonomy (NCBI): domain Eukaryota; kingdom Metazoa; phylum Arthropoda; class Insecta; order Coleoptera; family Buprestidae; genus Agrilus; species Agrilus mali. The sequence continues at coordinate 16,680,995 of CM055655.1, read as the reverse complement.
ACCACTGCTAACTCTGGATAACATTTGCGGGATTTTGGATAACTGAACCAACTACCATAAAAACATTTTTTTCATCTTCAGTGACTGATTTTCCTATAATGGGTTTTCTTTCGGTAAACCTTTGAGCATAAACTCGAGAAGCCAATAAATAATTCTTATAACATTCCTCAAGGATAAAAATCATATCAATACGCTTCTCTTTTGAATAAATTTTCATTTTTAATAAGCAACACCTCAATAATAAATAATAACGCCTGACAATAAATACCAAAGGTATCAACTAGATACATTGGAACTTTTATTTAAAAAACTCCAAATGGCGCATAAAACAATTATTTAGCGTTTCCTGCAAAAATGCGAACACTTAGCTTACGAACACCATAATACTAATCGATAGGTAAGTAATTAAAAAATACATCTCCTGGTATGTTAAAAAATATGGCGTTGCATTTAAATTAATCAAGTTAAAACCCCTTAAAGTTCTTACTTAAGTTGTTTTAATTTTTGGACACCCAGTATAAGATGACGAGTTTATTATAATTGAGATATAAAATATTATCTATTGTTACACTTCGTTGTAAATTTCGCTTACATAACTTAAATACTTCTTAAGTACCTATTTGAAACGTGAAAATTAGGTTAGATTTTGATAAAATTAAAATTATTTAAAAAAACCTTAAGGTTTAGGTATTACAAACCTTTTCAAAACAAACACTTATTTTTATCGAAGAATCCAAAAATGCAATAACATACAGGAAGTTTCATTTAAAAAAACATAACTGATAGTTTTAGGGCATTTGGAATACCCTGTATAATATGAAAATAATTTTAAAAGGAAACCATAATAGACCCCTATATAACCCAAAAGTTAAAGTTTTTGAAATTTTCATATTTTGACAATAATATTCCGTGCCGTATAGCGTGAATAACCCTGATGTATACAAAAACGCTATCTTTTAATAGAATTATTTTTAATATCACGTCTACAAATCAAATAATTATCCAAGATAAATTTTCTTACGTCTTTATGTAGGAGAAAACGTACACCGTTCGTTAACGAGAGCAAACTAAATATTTGTGTTTGTAAAATTAACTCTGTGCTTATCCGCATTGTGGTGACCGACGAGCGTCCATTAGTGGATTGTACGGTGTACAAATTATGAATATTTAAATAAATTTTTAACTTTCGCGCTCAGTCGACGCTTGAGCTATTATGTTTAAATATTCACAGATTTGCTATTGAACACTAGTTATCTAATGAGAAACTCTACTCAATCGCAGATTTTTATTAAAAGTTTTTGAAACAAAAAATAGGTATCTATCCAATTTTAAATATAAAATATGGAGCTCTAAATACGAGTATAACCTATACCTATTGTTTGTATCCAGTTTCTGTTGTACTTTAGGATTTTTTATTGAATCAATAACTTGTTGGTTTTTGTTGATTTTTATTGTAACGAACTATAGGTACACTAACATTTTACAAAAATATATACGTATGTTGATGATTAAGAATTGTAATATTCAAAATATAATCGATGGTTTTTTGTTATTTAAAATTAACTTGGTTCGCACTTGTCTTCTGATTTGGGTATAAAATCTAATGATCCGGAAGGCTAGAAGAAACCGAGCGGCATGGTCCAATCGTCTTAGCATTCGCGAGGTCACCGGTCCAATTTCAGGGCCGGTTGCCTTGGTCCAAGTTTTTCTGTGTTTTGCTTGGATTATTTAGGCGAATGTTGGGGCAGTAGTATTTCACAGATACTCTTTCAATCCCCTTCTGTCTTCTCAAGCTTCGACCGTGAAAGCCTTAGCCACTATATTGGTGGGAATGAAACACCTAAAAATTTTTTTTTTTTACCGACTTGTTGGTAGAGTAGTGTCTAGTAAACAGCACTGCATAATTTTTGAATAGGGCCTCTTTTGTGGTTGAACTTGTTGCTACGCGCCCTTTCAGATATTAGATACCCACTGAACAAACAAAATGACGTAGCTGCTAAATACATACCTAAAAGGGAGTCATAAAGAGGCCCCAACTTATTTTCGTTTTCGAATTTAAAACTTGAACTCAGTTATGAATAAGAAAATATAATAAACGTATACACACAAAAATCACACAAACAATTACAAAATAAAAGAAGTAAGAAATATATACACACACATATTGATAATTTTATATTAGCAGAGCAAGTGCTGTAGCCTATTTTCTTTGCCTTGAGTTTTTTAAAATTTTTAAAAACGTCTAATAAGTCATAAATTTATTGCTTCATAAATACCTATTTCCTTAGGTACTTGGCGTTATGAAATGTAAGAAAATGTCTAAGTTTCCTTGTTCTAGAAGCTGGTGTCAAGCAATACGACGCAGAGAAACTGGCGCGGTATTCTCATCGCTCTTCTTGTCATTGTGGTTGTTCTGGCACTTATTGTAACTTCGGTTATTTTATTGACTCCTCCAGACGAAGGACCTCGAATTAAGGGTGCAAGATTTCGGATGCAAGATTTTTTAGGTCATGATTTTCAAGCCTTACGATTTAACGGAACATGGGTATCAGGTAAGTCTGAAGTGTAGAGAAACCATATATGCATTCTAAATGCAATAACAACAACACAAAAGATAATTTTTTTTATACAGCACTAAGAAATTAGAAAGGAGACTTGTCTCTTGCATGTCCTTAATCTTTTTGTTTATATAAGGAGAACAATTTATATAAAGTTTAAACCAAAATTTACTAAAGTATATGTATAAATACATACAGGCTAATGTTTTGACCGAATCTAATTGAGAATTCTTTACCCAGCCCTTTATCGTGACTGTAATGTAAACCACAACTGGCTGTTTATATGATAATAAAACTAATTTCAGTCAATCGAAAATATTCTATTATTAGATATCTTCCGATTATGCATACTTCCATAGGCAGCAATCGATTTTCGACGTCGATATATTATGTATGAAGCGATACGTAAATAGCTGTGGAAGTTAGGTCACACAAAGTTCATTTTCGCCTCTTATTCGTGGCTTCGACATTTACTGAACAATGCAAAGTATGCTTTCTTTTATCTCCCGGCAACAATCGGCCCTATTTTACCACTAGACTACTTTATGTAGCATAATGCCTAAATGGACAAGAGATTCAGAATAAAGAAAGATTTGTTTAACAAAACACACACACGCACACATGATATATGTTTTTATCACACAAATACGCTATCGAGAAGTATACATCAATGCAACATCCGTATCTTTCCCCAAAATTATTATGTATCTATGAAGAAATAATTCGAGCAATCAGGGTAGTAAGGCATTTTATCGAATTAAGACCAGGACCTTATCAGTAAAATACCTCACTAACTGATATTAACATTAATGTATTTGGTAAATATTTATTTTTTTGCAGTACCTATTCTCACATTTAAGTAATTTTAGATTTTGTAATATTATTTCCAACTTCCTCAATACGTCAATACTGCAGTTTTTTATTTTTTTTTTTGGTGGAAGAGGGAAAATCTTCATAGACACCCAGCCGCCCGTACGGTACTAACGGATTCCCGAGGAAGGTACCCTCGAACCTAATACCGACTAAAACCCCTCTACCTCAGGCCGTTACAGGACCTAGCGGTCTTCTTCAGCCAAAAGTAAAAAAATATTAGTTATGATTTTAAACATTCACGGTTAAAGGAGAATACTTGTATTGAATTGCTTAAAATTGTAGGTTATGTTATTACGGTAAGAATGCGGTAAGATAAGACAACACAAAAGAATTTATCCGTACCTATTCTAAAATGATGATCCAATGAAATTTTAGAAGCCAAAAGAATGAACTTTCGTTGATTCCGAGAAAAACAATTTAGAAGAATACCATATAAACTTTAAACAAGTCATCATAAAAATTTCAAAATCAAAAAGTTTAGCAATCTCGTTGAGTTTTTTAGAAAAACCTTACGAATAAACTTAAACTGTAATAAATTTTGCAAGAAATTTATAAAACTGAAGTTCGGCATTTTAATATTTTGAATTATGGCATCTCACAGCAGAATATGCATGATATGCACGATTCATAATTATTTTGAATAGAGATAAATATTAATAGTGAAATTAAGAGTGTTGTCATAATAATTCGAGTGTAATCCCAAATGTTAGTTTTGTGGCTGATACGCGTCGCTGTCAGTGTTATTTACTAAGCCGATAGAAACACTGCAACCAAATTTATTAAATTTACTTTATTGACATTCTTAACACCACTCAACACTCAAAACACAACTGTCACACTTCAAGTATGACACAATACTTTACAAAAATGTGCTTTTTTCTATTACCCTGATTTGGCTAAATGCCTACCGCATTGGCTTCAATTCGTTACGTGAAGACAGTCTACTTACGTGGTTCTGGTATGAACTTCTAAACAGAAAATTGCCAAATAATAGTTGTTCAATTGATAAAAAAAAACATTTTGAACATTCTAGTGATGATTGGTAGCAATAACACTGTTATTTTTTTCAGATGATGAGTTACTTTTCAAAGATCAATGGGGTGGGATAAGTTTGTTACGAGCTTCTAATTTATCCATAAAAACATTAATGTCAAATCATACTTACGTAAGTATACCGATTTCAAATTTTAAATATTTTTAAATCTTAAAGTTATACCTGCAATACAATTTTGATTTTAATAACCTTGCTCAAGTACCTATCTTTTGATAGAAGACGAACAGTAAGAAATGACAATGACAAAGAGAAATATTCACCCATGATCTCTACTCTGACCTTGAAATAATATATTAAAGACACTTGGAAGTTAAGTAAATTTTTCAATTTTTCTTATCGTTGCAATACAAGTAATTTTATTTTTGTTCTTAACAATTAATTCAAGTGTCACACTTGGAATTCACAGAATCCCTGAGAATCATAGATTAAGCTTTATAGGATTTTAGGATTATACCCTTAATTGCCACTGCAGAATATTCAGTCTGCAACTGCAGTATGCTTCGACTGTGCACTTACTGGTGAACCGGAAATATTGTATAATTATGAATTGTTCCCCAATATCTACCAGTTTTCCAACAATAAATGTGTGGCATATTAACTCAACGTAACGTTTTCTAGAGGATAAAAACAATCATTGTACGTTACTAAAAACCGATTCTCGTTATATTTTTTTTAATTCAAAATAGTCTTACTAAACAGTATACATTTTCTAATAGGTACAAAACTGATTGTGAATGTGTATCTCACGTCTCTTGCGAATCATTTAAAAAAACGGAGCCGAGTAACAACAACATGTAACAGCTGATTTAAATTTTAAAAGTCTGATATCGTAGTATAGTATTTTTCAATCTTTACAGGTCATTTTCAAGAAAAGAATATTGTGTTAGTGTAACTCTTTAATTCTATAATAATTCAAACTAAAATACTGTAGCTTTATTCCAGGTAAGTATTCTTAATTTCTGTAAAATAATTTGCAACCTCTCAACACCTTTTAGAAGTATGGAAACAATACAAAGTCATTCGGTGTCAGATCGGAACTATACGGTGGATGATATATAGGCCTCATACCTGATGATTTAACAACAAAAGCGATATTACCCTTATGCAGGAGCTACATACGTTCAAAAACGACTTTTTAGGAGAATTTCTTCCAACTTGCTGAAAAACGGAAGTACCTAGCTGTATTTTGTGTATCAATATTAATTTGCTGTCGCAGTACGTCGGGCGTGTAGTGGTATCGTTTTTATTTTATGGGTTTCGACTAAAGTAAACAACAATAACTCTTGGAATTACTTCGGCGTTGTTAGATATTCTCCTTCAAACATTCTGGCTTAATTTGGTTCATAATAACATAAACAGAGAGCGCCTAATACAATTGAAAATTAATGACGCGACCTTCCGGATTGAAATTTTATTGGCGTATTGCACCCGTCCACTAAATGTGTCTTCGTTAGTGGGTATGTTTATGGTATCATTTAAATGTACTTGTTTTCTTAAACTCTTTAAGGTTATTAAAACAACAAGAATAGGTTAATTGTTAAATATTGAATAAACTAAAGCAAAATGAACTTTAATAACCAAAGCTCGGGCGCCACCTTGTCAAACAAAAAAATATAATTAAGATGCTCCGGGCAGAGCAGTAGAGGTTCCTGTAAACCCTGAAGCCACAGTAGGGACTGCCGTTGGTTTTCGGGTATTTTAGGGGATTTTTCGTAATGATAGTTATGAGGCAAAATGATCCCAGGGAAGATCTTCAGGGACCAATTTTATAAATATTTATGAGGAACGCCTGCAGGTATTTATCTGCTTCTGAGTTGTTATGTAGCCTTGTGGAGTTGCCTCAGAGTCTATCCACCCCTACCCGTAATCCCAAACTCCTAGTCCAGCCGGAACCAACTCTAGAAATTCTGGATGGGCTGACTAAAGAACGTGAACAAATATTTATCAAAAATTTTACCTAAAAATTAAATGAATATTAATAATAGTACATTACGTATCGAGGTCTGAAAAGCAGATAAATCAGACTACGTGTGAGTTGCCGGCCGAGCCGATAATATGACTAAGACAAACAATAAAAAAGAACAACGGGATTTTTCATAGAAAACAAAGAAAACATTACAACCTCTCATTTAATATATTTTTAGATCTCTTAAAATTATGTTGAAATTACCTAAAAATGCAAATTACTTTTTTTAAATTGCATGGAAAACATACCTATTAATAAAGTTGGTGACGATCGTTATGTCAACGGGCGGGGCTTGTACTCTCCTACTGTGTATGACCGATTTCAGTACTTATATTTTTTTTTGTATCTGCCATTACTCATTGAATATACTTATTGTTTTTCGGATACAATAATTACGATGTAAATATAGAATGTTACTTATTGGAATGTGTTTCGTAGTTTCGTTTTGAAGTGATTTGACCGCTACATTAGAGTGAATTTATTATAACAATTTCTACACGAAAAAAATACTATACCTACTTTACTTTTTTTACTTTACATAAAGGATGATTTGGGTATCCCAAAATTCAGTGGACATTAACTTCATACTATGGGGTCAAAAAATCGATCAAACCACATTTTACATATTAAGTCGATTCGCTTGACGCAAAGGTGAGATTAATATTTTTCTTCGATTAATCAAAATCGAGAAAATAGGATATTTGCTCGATAAAAAACTATAAACAGTTGAAATTTTTGTACAAAAGAAGTAAAATTATCTTACAAAGTTATAATGTTAATCTTATTTTATCTCAACCGATAAATAGATCTCAAGTTTCTGATTTACCTTTTTTTTAAATATATTTTTTGATTTAATTTTTGTTAATAAAATATAAGAACAGTTTAGGAGGGGGCAGGGCCCCCTCGGCCACTCCCTGGATACCTAAGGGCCCCAGTTTTTGTAAATACCATAATTATCTCGATTCGAAACTGTTCATCTAATATTAACGTCCAAAGTAGTGATGGGCACTATCGAATAAAAACTATCGAACTATTCGATAGTTGAAAAGTATTCGAATAAAAAAAGTAAAGAATAGTTTTAGTAACTAAATTTAGTCACTGAAACTAGTAGTTACTTTTTTTATTCGAATACTTTCCAACTATCGAACTGAACGTTGGAGTCGTAGTTGGAATGGGTAAATGATACGTTTGCGCATTGGCTACTACTTCGCTACTTCCTCGTAGCAGAGCCGAATAATATAAACAATTCTATAATTATTAGACGTTATCAATACATATATACATACTTTAGAAACATAATTTTCTATGGCACCAATTTATACTAGTTAAATATGAGGGAAAATAAAATGCAAATAAATAATTAATAATTTTTAAATTAGTATAGTGAGGATTTGAATCATAAATACTTACCTACTATATGTTTGTATTGCGTACTTATAATTACCCAAAAATAAATAAAAAAGTAAGTGCAGAAACATATAAAAAAAGTAGTTTAATGTAAAATAAGACTTTTTATTTGTCGCCCTATAACAAATACCTGGATAAGAACAACAGATGTTTCTAAAACACTTATTTTAGTTCAATAACAATAAAGTAGGTACAGGAATCAATAATACAAAAAAGATCACTTACCTAAGTAAATAATAATTTTATCAAAGTAATAAGAATTAGAAACCATGTTTCAAGTCGAGGTTATTTATTATTTTCAGCATAGCCTGTTTGTTATTTTATATATACTAGCATAGGAATCGTATATTTGTCTGTTAGTATACACGTTCGTAACAGTATATTTGTATGTTAGTATGGACCGAGCGTGTAATTGAAAAAAATAGTAATTACTTTAAAATTTATTCCATAGTTAAAAGTAGTCATTTAGTAATTATTCGATAGTTCAATTTATTCGATAGTGCCCATCACTAGTCCAAAGAGACCTTATACACATTTTAACTTTTTTTATGTTTTACTTCTTTTTTATTTTAATACTGTAGCGACCAGGGACTGTAGGAGTGTGCGATAACAACTTGTCTACATGTACTTCTTATCGCTAACATGCTTACGGCGTAGACACCGCACACGGTATTTTTATGGTTATCAACTTACAAGATGTAAATTATTCCCCAGCAACAAGTAACAAGTTCAATTCTGGAATCATCGAGGACTTTCTAATTATTATTCATCATTCGGGAATAATCAGAATTTCCTTTCCGAATGATCAAGAAAGTTCGAAAGGTGTATATAAAGCGATCGTCTTTGGGCCAGAGGACAGTTGTGGTGATAAAGTATCAGTGCGCGAATTAAAACGATAAACGAAAGACACAAGTAATATAAATAAGCTGTTATATAAATAAGTGAATTGTTCTCATATAAATAGTAGTTTTAAGTTAGTGTTAAGAGTTATATAAATAGTGTTAAATAAATGATTAATTAAATAAATACTTTGACTAGAAAATTCGTTACAATTGGTGTCAGGTGTGGGGTCTGCGAATCAATCTCCAGAGAATTTTCTAGTATAATAAAAATGCCGAAAAATTTGTTCGAGTTGAAAGTCGCCGAATTGAAAAGTGAACTCGAAGAATGAGACCATGATACGTCTTTTACTAAGAACATCCTACAGAAGCGGCTCGAGGAGGCTTTTATACAAGCTGGCTTCGATCCCAGCACGTATTAATTTGAGGACGAATTTGAAAAAAAATTGGAAAAGAAACTAAGTGAAAATTCGAAGAATATGGAAGAAAACAAATGAATTAAATGAAAATTCAAAGAATCTTGAAGACAAATTAAATGAAAACTCAAAAGTCCTGGTAGAAAAATTAGAAAAATTCGAAGGAAACCTGGAAGAAAAACTGAAAAATTTCGAAGAAGAAACAAGAGAAGAAATAAACAAGAAGCTGGGGACTTTCGACGAAAGAGTAGCCCAGCTGGAAGAAATGGTTCTGAATCTGGAAAAACGAGAGACCAGTCACCAACATACGGAAAAGAGGCATAGCGTGGTTGATAGCAAAGGAATCACCGACGTGAAAGAAGAACAGGTCATCTCCTCCAAAGTGCATATGAAGCTTCCTACGTTTTACGGACAAACATCATGGACCACGTTTCTGACGCAATTCGAGGTAGCTACAAAAACCTACAAATGGACGCTTAAAGAGAGAGCTTCTTCACTTGCTTTTGCTCTGCGTGATGGTGCTGGCGAAATTTTGAACACGTTGCTACCGGAAGAATTACTATACTGCCATCGGCTAGTAAAAAGATTAGAGATGTGATACGGCCAAGCACATCTGACGGCCGTGTACCATGTGCAGTTAAAGAACCGAAGACGGACGACGAAATACAACAGCGACTCCGACTGGACCGGCCGAGGACTTTGGTAGACTCATTGGCCCGTGCACTGGAATACCACGTCGTCAAACAGGCGTCGCAACGACAATGTCAAGTGCGAGAATTAAAAGAAGAGTCAGCCGGTCGGGACGATAGACTGGATCGGCCTGAAGAGATGATCCGACGAGTAACGAGTAAGATAAGCCCCGCGTACAGGAAAACTAGTCAGGGTCGACGCGGCGGGACAAACGTCGATCCCGGAGCAAGAAGCCCCCGGTCTAGTTGCACTGACAAAAACCATGAAAGACAAAGCTGATAGCCTTTTTCTGACGGGACATATAAATGGAAAGCGGTGTTCGTTCCTATTGGATACCGGAGCAAGCAGGACAATTACACGAGCCAACGTGATGAACACAAGTAAGCTTCAACCCACCCAATGGAAGCTACGTACGGCCACCGGGGAAATTGTAAATGTCCATGGTGAAAGCTTCGTCAAGATCCGCATGGGAAAGACCTCCTTCCGACACTGCGTGCTTGTGGCCGAAATTGAAGAGAACGTCATTCTGGGCATGGACGTGCTTCGGAAATACGACTTTTGCCTGAGTTTCCAAAGAAAAGTCGTGACCTTAAACGGAGAAGAGTTCAAGCTAACTACTCAGGACACTGTAACATCTCAAGTCAGAAAGCTACAAACAAGAACGGAAGACTCACAACGCCTACCAGAAGCCTTGTCGAAATTGTGCCAGGAAGCAGGCGGTAAATGTCATCCTAACCAACGACGTGAAATAAAAGGATTACTAAAAGTGTACCAAGACGTCTTTGAAGTAGAAGGCGGCAAGAAGGGGCGAACCAACATCGTCCTGCACAAAATAAATACTGGCGAGGAACAAGCCATCCGTCAGCGACCCAGGAGACTACCACTGGCCAAGAGAGAAGAGGCTGAGAACATCATCAGTGAAATGCAAAGGGACGGGGTAATAGAACCATCCACTAGCCCCTGGACATCGCCGGTAGTCCTGGTCAAGAAAAAGGACGGCTCGACACGCTTCTGTGTTAATTACCGCCAATTAAACAATGTGACGAAAAAAGACAGCTATCCCTTACCTCGAATCGATGACACCCTGGATACACTCTCAGGGTCAACGATATTTTCCACCTTAGACCTTAAGAGCGGATACTGGCAAGTGGCTCTGAACCAGGATGTCAAGGAGAAGACAGCGTTTTCCACTGGAACGGGGCTGTGGCAGTTCAAAGTGATGCCGTTCGGGTTGTGTAACGCACCAGCCACCTTTGAGCGACTTATGGAAACAGTCTTGGTCGGCTTAATTGGGAAGACTTGCCTGGTATACCTTGACGACATCATTGTGGTCGGAAAGGACTTCAACGATCATCTGAAAAATTTGGAGGAAGTTCTCCGAAAACTCCGTGATGTCCACCTAAAACTAAGCCCCAAGAAATGTCAGCTATTCCAAGAGACCGTCAACTACCTGCTGCATGTAGTATCCGGAGACGGCGTTTCAGTCGACCCACAGAAAATCAAGGCCGTGCAAGAGTGGCCTGTACCTGCTGACGTCCATCAAGTCAGAAGCTTCCTTGGACTCTGCACCTACTATAGACGTTTTGTTCCCGGATTTGCTAAAATTGCTAAGCCTTTGACACGACTCACAGAAGGGAGTAGACCATTTCGTTGGGAGCAAGACTGCCAAGCTGCCTTTGAACAACTAAAGAAGACCCTCTCGTCTACACCTGTGTTGAGCTATCCCTTACCAACTGGAAAGTTTATCCTGGACACCGACGCTAGCAATATTGGAATTGGCGCGGTTCTGTCACAAATACAGAATGATGAAGAAAAAGTGATCGGCTACTTCAGCAGAACTCTATCCAAACCAGAACGGAATTACTGCGTAACCAGGCGCGAATTGTTAGCCGTAGTAAAAATTGTGGAGCATATCTACAAATACCTCTACGGAAGAAAGTTTTTGCTACGAACCGACCATGCCGCGTTGAAATGGCTACTGAATTTTAAGAACCCCGAGGGCCAAGTAGCCAGATGGATGGAGAAGCTGCAAGAATACGACTTTGACATAGAACACCGAGCGGGAAGTAGCCACAGAAACGCCGACGCTTTATCCAGAAGACCTTGCCCGGATAATTGTAAACACTGTCAACGCGTCGAGGAACATGAAGAGGTTAGGAGGATAACTATCCTGAACGAGCAGTGGCAGCCCGACAATATTAAGGCAGAACAACATTCCGACGTGGTCCTAAAAATGTTCCTGGATTGGAAGAAAGAAGACAGAAGACCAACCTGGCAGGAAGTGGCTGCCAAGTCAATAGAAGTAAAATCGTTGTGGGCTCAATGGGATTCCATTGAAGAACAAGATGGTCTCCTGAAGCGCGTCGCTGAGAATCAAGATGCCATAGATAGCAGACGTCAGCTGGTGATACCGAGAAGCTTGATAAAAGAAGTTCTGCAGTGCCTCCATGACGACCCTTCGGGAGGACATTTTGGTGTAAAGAAGACCCTTGGCAAAGTACGAGAACGATTTTACTGGCTCAAATGCAAGAAGGGCGTGGAAGATTGGTGCAGAAAGTGTACGACGTGCGCCGCCAGTAAGGGACCTCAGAAGCGAGAGAATTGCCATAGATGTTGCCGGACCATTCCCAGAATCCGAAAATGGAAATAAGTACATCGTAGTGGCAATGGACTACTTCACGAAATGGGTTCCAAACCAGACGGCAACTACAGTGGCGGAAACGCTCGTGAAAGAGTTGATTAGTCGATTCGGAGTACCACTGGAGCTGCATTCCGACCAAGGACGGAATTACGAGTCAGCCCAGGACATCTGTAAGATATCGGGCATTCAAAAAACCCGTACTACAGCCCTACACCCCCAATAAGACGGCATGGTAGGACGAATGAATAGGACCATTAACAAGTACCTGTCCAAAATGGTCTCCAAACGTTAGCGAGACTGGGATCGTTATCTGCCATCGTTCCTTTTGGCATACCGATCTTCCGTACATGAAACTACTAGACAAACACCAGCAAGGGTACTGTTCGGCCGAGAGTTGCGACTACCATGCGATTTAAAGTTCGGATGCAAACCTGGTGAAGACGTGGCTGGAGAGGATTACATCAGTGAACTTCGAAGACGACTAGATGACATCCATGACGGCATACGTTCCCATATGCAGATAGCCAGTGACCGGATGAAGGACCCATATGACATTAAGGCCACTGATGGAGGACTTCAGGAAGACGACTTGGTGTGGCTTTATAATCCGAAGCGTCAAAGGGGTCTTTCTCCGAAGCTGCAACAAGATTGGGAAGGCCCGTATAAAGTCGTCAAACGAATCAACGACGTAATCTACCGAATTAGACGTACTCCCAATGGGAAACAAAGAGTAGTCCACTTCAACCGACTGGCTCCATATGCTGGGGGCAACCAGGAGGAAGCTCGAGTTAGAGTTGTGCAGACTCGATCGCCAGAGCCCCAGTACGAAGAATTTATGGCTGAACAGAGCTTACGCCGTAAAGCCCGATTTGGAGTCACCACCGATGTTCAGCAGGACTTATTCGCCGTCCCGAAGGAATACTCGCTGGCCCATTGTGTGGCAAGGGATTTATACATGAGCCGTGGGATTGCCACGGTCTTTCGGAAGAAGTTTCGGCCAAAACCGATGCTACTCGAACAAGTCAAAGATGGAAGAAAGGTATTACAGTTACTCGATGGGACTCGATCCATCTTCTACCTAGTCACCAAAAACAAGTCGTCGGAGAAGCCTGCCTACCACTCCTTATGGGACTCCCTGATAGAGCTAAGAGAGCAGTTGCTGCTCGCCCACATCCTGAAGCTGGCAATACCGAGGATCGGATGTGGACTCGATGGGCTGGATTGGAGGGTTCCGATACACGGGAATAGAAATCTTTGTGTGCGCCGGAAACCCACGACGAGGACCGTCATCACTGAAGACAGTTGACGACTGCTACTTCCACCTGACAACCGGATGCCGAAGCGGATCCACCTGCAGGTACCGGCATGATCCTCTGAGGGAACGGCAGAATGTGATCCGGGACGGTTCACCCTTAAGGAGGGGGTAGTGTAGCGACCAGGGACTGTACGAGTGTGCGATAACAACTTGTCTGCATGTACTTCTTATCGCTAACATGCTTACGGCGTAGACACCGCACACGGTACTTTTATGGTTATCAACTTACAAGATGTAAATTATTCCCCAGCAACAAGTAACAAGTTCAATTCTGGAATCATCGAGGACTTTCTAATTATTATTCATCATTCGGGAATAATCAGGATTTCCTTTTCGAATCATCCAGAAAGTTCGAAAGGTGTATATAAAGCGATCGTCTTTGGGCCAGAGGACAGTTGTGGTGATAAAGTATCAGTGCGCGAATTAAAACGATAAACGAAAGACACAAGTAATATAAATAAGCTGTTATATAAATAAGTGAATTGTTCTCATATAAATAGTAGTTTTAAGTTAGTGTTAAGAGTTATATAAATAGTGTTAAATAAATGATTAATTAAATAAATACTTTGACTAGAAAATTCGTTACAATACCATTGTTTAATAGTTGTATGTCAACACGTGTTATCATTTATTTTGTCACTTTCTGTATACATTTAAAAGCACAACACCGACCTGAAAGCCTAAGGATAACATAAATAAGAATGTCTGTATAAGTACTTATCCTTCTTCTTCTTATATATTCAATTTCCGTAAATATATATATCAGGAATGGTTGTTTAAGGATTGTGTACGAATTTTCTGGTTTGTAGGCAAAGGCATTCCGTTTGAAGTTGACTGTGATCTTAAGCTTTTTGAACATTTTGTTTCACGAAAAAGACACCGTTAAAAGCTTAAATAGAATCCATTGCACTTTAGTAGGTAAGTTTGATACTATAATACAATAGATATTCTTTTAAACCATTACTGGTTCTTTGTTTACGAAACGAAACGTACAAAAAAACTTATCCATCACACTAAACTTCAAATACAATGCCTTTAGCTGTAAACCATGATGCAAAACTAGTGTTTCATTAAAAGGAAACTTCACTAATATCAAGAACCATGTCCAATCACATTTAGTTAAACAAAATCGCACTCAATTATTCAAACTTTAAATCTAATGCTTTTACGTACAGACCATATAGTTTGTACCTTGTCCTTAACTAGCCATTTTGAGTCATTCTTGTAGGTACAAACAATTGCCAGAATTTTATAACTGTTCGTGAAACTTACACATCGAAAGTTTGAATAAAATATATGATTTTGATGTTCTTATCAAATTTACTAGGGCAGCTAAGATATCGCAGTTTATTTTTAAAGTTTATCCATTGTTTAGGTACCTACTTCCTTTTCTTACCTACATTTTTTGTGCCTAAGTAAAAAGCTGCATTTGCTACTATTTTGGATAAAAAAACTTTTAATCCATCAATATTTAATATGCTTTATTGAAACGTAAGGTTATAGTGTGTACACAATAGCCACAATGTCCTTTTCTCATCCTTATAACAGCACATTCCCACCCAAATTCCTATATTTAAGACCAAAAACAAAAAAAAGGCAAAACAAAAATTAAAGGACAATAAAAAAAAACAATGTACTAAATCTGGAATTCTTATAAAGAAAAAAAAAAAAGATTTTTTATTCTGTTCCTACCTGTGGCGCTTCCAGGGTTGGAATCATGGGAGGGGGGGGAAGGAGGTAGCTGTTGAAATAGGTATTTAGCCTAGTTTTTTTTTCGGTTATATGTTAATGCATAAGTAAGTGAACAGTGAATATTATTGAAATGCAATTAAGGGTATACCCCCCTACCCGAGGAGATACTATAAAAATCGTTTCTGCCAGACTGATAAAAAAATTCCGAAGTAATTTAATATTTTTTCAGTTACGTTTAATAACAATTGGGGGGGAGGTAATTATCCCAATTACCCTTCCCATTAAATGCGCCTTTGATTCTTACCCATTCTATTTTTTCTGAATAACTTTTAGGCGAGTTATTATTATATATTGTAGCGACCAGTGACACCGTACATGTGTGCGATAACTATTGTATGCATGTACCTCTTATCGCTAACATGTTATGACACAGCAACAGCGTACGGCTCTTTTATCGTTATCAACTTACAAGATGTAAATCTTTCTCCAGCGACAAGTAACACGACCAATTCTGGAATGATCGACAACTTTCTAATCATTATTCATCATTCGGGAATAATCAGGATTTCTTTTTCGAATCATCTAGAAAGTTCGAAAGGTGTATTTAATGGGATCATTGGGTCGGAGGACAGTAGATGTGAGATAGCATCAGTGCGCGAACCAAAACGATTAACAATAGACAAAGTGATATAAATAAGGAAATTGTTCTCATATAAATAGTAGTTCTAAGTTAGTGTTAAGTGTTATAGAAATAGTGTTAAATAAATAATTGTTTAAATAAATAGTTTTAGCTAGAAAATTCGTTATAATATATAATATTCTTTTCTTTACTTCCATTTCTTTTTTTTACCATTTGTTTTAAAAGGGTTAGACCATCTTTCAAACATATCTTAACAAACTTTACATTCCTCCTTTTCTATTATTTCGTCACAACCCCACCCCCTCCCCCCAATGTTTCTTCTCTTTCACAAATTCTGCATACCCTGTCTTCATTCCTCATCCAATACTTATATCCTCTGCTTTCATCCCCTACTCTAAATCTTGTGACAACATGTACCTATATCCTTCTTTTGATTTAAATATTGTGGTACAAATTTTGCTTGCTTCTTCTTATAATTTCATTACATCTTCTCTTCACTTCCTGCTCCACATTCTAAACTACCCTATTCATTTAATTGCTCTTGACCTAGTTGTTCTCTCTTCTTATGATTTAATTACATCTTCTCTTCACTAACTGCTCTACATTCTAAACTACCCCATTCATTTAATTGCTCTTGACCTAGTTCCTCTAAAGCATCATCCCTTTCCTTGTCATATCTACTTATTTTTTATTACTATATTTAGGATTCTTTTTCGCTACACCTTCTTTCTTATGTCGTTATCTCTTAAATGTTCCAGTTTCCCTTCATATTCAACTATCCTTTTTCTGGCTTCCTCTACAATTTTACCATATTTCATCGCCCTACTAAACACAACGTTTGGTGTTAAGCACCCACTTTATATATTACTAATATAATCTTTCCACTTGTTCCTGTTCTTTTCACCCTATTTATTGCTAGACTTCGTCCAATTATTCTTACAAAGCCTTTGCTTTGTTCCCCAAATACTTCTTAACAATACTTTTGCTTTTGCCAGTTGTGTGTTTATATGCGTACTGTAGTTGATATTTTCCGTTAAGCATAAATATGTATATTTTGTAACCATTTCTAACACTTTACTTTGCCATTTTATTTCTTTACCTTCTTTTCTCTTTCTGCTTCTTACTTCCTCAAATTCCATATACTTTGTTTTACTACTCAAGTATTTATCCAATATTTTCCCCATGTTTTTTAAACCATCATATCTCGTTGATACCAGTATAATGTCATCGACATAAGCCATTGTTATTTGATTTGAAAATTTTAAAATTAGCCACTAAAACGACTAACTAACTATTCTAACAATAGGTTACGCTTTGATTTCTGAAGATTATAACGAAATCTTCTTAAAATAATCGTATAAGGAATCTTCAAAATTTTGAATCCACTTTCTTAGTTGTTCAGTTTTGTCTATTTCAACTTGGTAAGCACTCATTATTATTGTCTCTATCTCAAAAAATCATATGGTGTGAGATCCGATAAACGTAGTTGCTAATACCTTGTTGGATTTTATCAGATATCGGTTGATTCTGTTTTTGTTAAGATTTGTTGAATGGAGATTTAACAATAATACACGAAGTATTTTTCACACTTATATTGATTAAACTTAAACTTAGATTACATCATATTACATATTTTAGTTTTAACTTTTTAACTTATTACTTCTGTTGTCATGATTCATACTAATCGATCAACCGCCTAATTTTTAGCGCTTGCGCTGATCTACTACATTTAGGGTTCATTCAAATGCACTACTCTTCCTAGTATTCATACATTCTAACACTCCTCCTCGATTCACAATTTTTCTTTTATTTACTTATTAGAACTTAAAATAAAAATTTCAATCGAACTAAAAAGTTTCTTATTTCTACCATCAATACTATAATAATAGTTACACTAACATTTTCATAACATCTTACTTCAAAAATTTGTTTGTTAAATTGGTAAATTTTAATTTACATAGACTTTTGGTCATTAAATCAGCTATATTATTTTCTGATTCGATATATTGTATATTTATTTGTTTGCTTATCACGAGATCTTTAATAAAATGAACTTTGATATCAATGTGTTTTGTTCTCTTAGAATTTTCATAGCTTTTTGCCATACATATTGCTCCTTTATTATCAACTAGTAAATCGGCTTGACCTTGCAGTCCTAAATGTAGTTGTATTCCTTTTAGATTGAGTAGTTCTTGAGCTGTTTGTGCTGCTGCAATATATTCAGCCTCTGCTGTAGAGAGTGCTACGCACTTTTGCTTCTTTGAATGCCATTGGATAGGATTCTTTCCATGAAATATTATTGCTCCACTCACACTTTTTCTTTCCTTTTTATCTCCAGCCCAGTCTGAGTCAGAATATGCGTATAAATTGCATTCTGTACTTTTTATAAATGCTAATCCTTTACCTTTTGTTTCTACTAGGTATCTCAAGATTCGTTTAGCTGAAACCCAATGTTTTTCTGTTGGATTTTCTACACTTCTGCTTAGGTAGCTCACTGAGTAGGCCAAGTCTGGCCTTGAAGTAACTGTTAAATACATTAGACTTCCAATTAGTTCTCTATACGGTGCATTTGTTCGTACATCTGATTCCTTTTCTTCTAGGTTTAAATTCACTTCCATGGGTGTTTTAGCTCCTTTGCTATCTTTCATACCAAACTTCTCTAGTATTTTGAGTATATATTTTTCTTGCTTGATGATGACATTTCCTTCTTCTCTTTCTATTTCCATTCCTAGGAAGTTCTTCATCTTTCCAAGACATTTTGCATTGTATTGTTTCTTCAAATCTTCGATTATGGATAAGTCTTGTCCAATGATTAATATGTCATCTACGTAGACTATCATCCAGCAATCTGTTTTGTAATACAGACAATAATCGTAGTTTGATCTTTCAAAACCTCATTGTTTTACATATTCACTTATTGTATCGTTCCAACATTTTGGTGATTCTACTAGTCCATAAAGAGCTCGATTTAGTTTCAAAACTGTGTTGTGATTTCTTATCTTCATACCTTTTGGAATCTTTATGTAAACATCGTCTTGTAATTTACCATTTAGAAAGGCTGTAGGTATATCCAACTGATAGATGTTTAGGTTTTCTTGTGTCGCTTTTGATATCATCATTCTTATAGTTGACATACGAGCTACTGGTGAGTATACGGTATCTAGTGAATGTTTTTTCTTTGCTTGGAATCCTCTAACTACAAGTCTTGCTTTTTTGGTGCCGTCTTCCTTGATTTTAAATATCCATCTTGTATCAATAGCTTTCTCGTATTTTGGTAACTTCGTTTCTTTCCAAGTTTGGAGTTTCTCTAGAGCTGTTAATTCAGTATTTACTGCTTCTCGCCATGTTTGATCACTCATTGCTTCTTCATAAGTCATTGGAGTTTCGGTTTGAGTTAATAAACAGTACGCCACGTAGGCTTCTTCTTCTTCTTCCTTTGAAAAATCCATTTCATAATCATCATGCCAGATTGGTTTCTTTCTTATCCGCGTGTCTTTTACTGTCTCATTACCTCTTTTTCTCTTAGATCTGGTATCTTCATTGCTTGACTCTTGGTTCGTATCCTTTTGAACTGTTTCTAACTCTTGTGGGATATTATCTTCAATTTCTTCATCATTTGCTGAAATTATTGTATACTCCTCCTGTGATTTTGGTCTTTCATCAAAAACAATGTTTCTTGCTGCAACAGTTTTACCAGCTTCTTCATCCCATAGTTTATAACCCGAGAGACAATAACCAACCATGATTAACTTTCTTCCTTTTGGATCAAGTTTATGTCTCTGTTCTTTTGGAACGTGAGCATAAGCTATGCTACCAAAAACTCTTAAATTCTTGAGATTCGGTTTCCTGTTCTCCCATAATTCACTAGGGGTTTTTTCTCTATCTGTAGTTGGACTTCTGTTCGTCACATACGCTGAATACAATACGGCCTCGCCCCATAATTTTTTGTTAACTCGTGTTTCAATTAGTAAAGTACGAGCCTTGTCCATCAGCGTTCTATTCATCCTTTCTGCAACCCCGTTCATCTCAGGATTGTAGGCTACTGTATGTTGGAGAACTATCCCATTGATATCGCAGAATCGTTCAAGATCTCCCGACGCATACTCTCCCCCATTATCTGCTCTTAATTTCAAGATGTTTCTCTGAAAGTGTTTAGTTACATAGTTATAGTATGATTTAAATTTCTCAAATACCTCGGACTTATATTTAATAAGATAAACAATAACAAAATGTGTAAAGTCATCTACAAAAGTTACAAAATAATTGTACCCATCCCATGTGGTGGGGTTTAACGGACCACATACATCGCTATGTACTAATTCTAATGGACTGGTGGCGCGATTGCCTTTTGCTTTAAATGGTTGTCTGGTTATCTTGCCCATTACGCATTCTTCACACAAGGTATTTTCAATATTTGAACTTTTAATGTTTTCTAATCCATCAACTAAATTTCTTTTAATTAGTATATTTATATTACCCATACTCAAATGTCCTAGGCGTCTGTGCCAGAGTCTCAACAGTTCATCTTGTTTATTATTTTCGGAGTAGTTACAATGTTTTGATTTCGAAATTTCTGTCTTAACTACGTACAAAGAGCCATGACTATCTTTATTACCTACCATTATTAATTTATCATTTTTCATTTTATTAAATGCTTTTACTTTTTTGTTAGCAAATATTAATTTCATTCCATTACCTTCCATTTTTGAAACTGACAGTAAGTTTTTTAGCAAATCTGGTACATGTAGAACATTTTTGACAGTACAATATTCGACTCTATTATAAGCTTTACATTTAATTTCGATATTCCCTATGCCTATTGCTTTTATGACGCTCCCGTTTTTTGCTGCTGAAATCAGCTTAGGTTTCTTTAATTCTAGATATTCTGAAAAATATTCTTTGTCATTTGTAAGGTAATCTGAACAACCAGAATCAATATAC
Source organism: Agrilus mali (assembly GCA_029378335.1). Taxonomy (NCBI): domain Eukaryota; kingdom Metazoa; phylum Arthropoda; class Insecta; order Coleoptera; family Buprestidae; genus Agrilus; species Agrilus mali. The sequence goes on along the minus strand of CM055655.1, from coordinate 16,659,963 downwards.
CATTCGATACAGTTTACATTATTTTGACATACCAAGGCTTCGTTTGTCTCACCACACAGAAACGCTGAATTGTCGGCTTCTGTAAGATGTGTTGACTTGTATCTGTTTTCTCGATTTCCACCTCTCCCTCTTGATTGTTGTTGTCGACCAAAGCTCGAACTCTGTTTCTCACCGGAATAACGCTGCTCATCGTTTGTATTGGATTGGCGATTGAAATTTCTGGAAGATTGAGCTCTTGATCTGCATTCAAATTTTTTGTGTCCGGGCTTTCCACACTTATAGCACAGAAAAGCGTTACTCACACTTCGACGATCACTTGTATTGTGTCCTTTTTGCTTTTCTTCTTCAGCCATTAATCTGGTCTTCACGAAATCGTATCTTAGATTTTCTATTGTTTCTAAAGCAGTTACAACGTTTTCATAGGACTTGGGCATTGACAACAGTACATAATTCACTTTTTCTTCTTCCGAGATTACACTATCTCCATCTCTTAGTTGAGCAAAAATTTCTTCCATTTTCACAAAATGTTCGATCAATTTATCCCGTTCATTGTATCTCATTTCATTTAATGTTCTTCTCAGAAATAGCTTGCTTCTGGAACTTTTCTTCTCAAAATTATCTACTAGATTCTTATACATATCATAGGCTGACTCTTTCCCGCGCAGATATTCCAAGTGACTGTCTGCAACGGCTGCTATCAATATCGCTTGAGCTTTTCCTTCACTATCTGTATTTTCTGTAACACTTGCATAACTTTCATCTTCAATTGCTTTAAGTGCTCTACTTTCTCTCAGCACGCTTTTTACTCTAAACGACCAGGCACTAAAATTTTCACCAGCAAACTGCGTTATCAGAAATTTGTCCTTCATTGCCATTGTCGACATTTTGAATCTTTTTCTTTTAACCGATCGTGATCGTACGTATCTCTGGGCCCATAACCCTGTTAAGATTTGTTGAATGGAGATTCAACAATAATACACGAAGTATTTTTCACACTTATATTGATTAAACTTAAACTTAGATTACATCATATTACATATTTTAGTCTTAACTTTTTAACTTATTACTTCTGTTGTCATGATTCATACTAATCGATCAACCGCCTAATTTTTAGCGCTTGCGCTGATCTACTACATTTAGGGTTCATTCAAATGCACTACTCTTCCTAGTATTCATACATTCTAACAGTTTTGACCAAACTCGCCATAGTACAACTTTTTGTTAAAAGATAAAAAATATAGCTGTAAAAAGTATATTTCCAGAGAAAACTTATCGACCCGAAAAATAATTTATGATCAAGTATGTTTCAGAGCGGTAGTGGTTTTTGCCCTTGCCTTATTTTACTAAAAGCACCACTGGAATGTCCATTTATCAAATTTTATAGGAATTGTACGAAGTGTCTCCAAAATACAAAAATTGACTTTATAAGATATTTTGTCGGAAATCATTGATGGAAAAAGTAATTCCTTTCTATGAAACTGTTGTAGATACGATTTCTTAACAGGCAATATTAAATTAATAAAATGAAGCTAAGGGATGTGCTCCTTTAAAATAAATGAGTTAAAGTACCAATTAAAGTTCCGAACAATTCCATCTGAGAGTACTTATCACTATTTTTTGTTTTAACAAAGGCCATTTATTTTAGGTCTAAAACAACTAATTCGCGAAAAGCTAATTTTAAGGTCTAAAGATTTTTCAAACTTGAGGGTCTTCAAGAGCAAAATTTTAATAACCAATTGATAATGACTAGAATATATCGTCAGGTGTTTATTTTCATAACTTTCAATATAATAGTTTATATAAGCCACAATTGTTGAACTTGGTCTTTACTTCGCTTAATGTGTTTTGCTTGAACAGCATAGATGCCACTACGGGAGTCTTACGCTACCCCGAAAAGTAAAATAAGCACCCTCTCTAAAATAAAACAAAAATTTTACAGTGCCCTCAGAGTATATTGTATTTTGTTACTGCAATAATGTCGTTTATTTAATATCAAGTTCGTTTTTAGATGCCAATTGCGCCTATGCAGAACTTACTAAAAACTGTAATTGTAATTTGATACTCTTCTCCCCCTTTACTTTCTTAAGCAATCATATTTTGAAAATCCTAAAAAAGGTTTTACATATTATTTGTTGTGGTGATCTCGAATAAGCTACTAGAATTTTTATAAACGTCATAATATATAAGAAAGCATATTTTTTTTTTTTTTAAAGGAACACCTTGGATATTTTCGTAGGTTTGAAATTTCCTGTTTCTTCTCATTTCAGAAATATATCATTATAATGTGTTCAGATAAATAATAACCCATTAAATTATAAAAACCGGAGTTGATAAAAGAACTCACCCTAATTGTCACTAACAAAATTTTCGTGTTTCGCCCACTTCACACACGCGAGAATGCGTTGATAATGCCCACATGTAAAGTGGGCGAAACACGTGTCCGCAGGAAAATTTTGTTAGTGGTTATGAGGGTGAGTTCTTTTATTCATTTACCACAGCCTCCGTTTTCCATCTTGAAAAGTTAAATACTTAAGGTTTTGTTGTGTTATTATAACTTTCTCGGTCATTATGAGGTTTCTAAAAATTCTAGTAGCATATTCAAAATTGCCACAAAAAATAATTTACGTTGTAATTTTGAAAATATTACTGCTTACGAAAATAAAGGGGGATATAAAATTACTACATTCACCCTGTACAATATACCATTGTGATTAAATTTATTTATGACTTTTAAACTTTTAATTTGGAACTAATTAGGTAATTTTCGCAATTTTGCCAGAACGAGAAAGTCTTAATGTGATTTATTTTATTTAGGACAAGAGGGGAGATCATTAGAATTCGTTATAATGAATATTTTCGATCAATTGAATTAAAGAAAGATGCCTAACTTAAAAATTGTGTTAGATAAACTATATATTTTTGGAAATAAAACACAGTAATTTGGATAAGTTTCACCTGTTTCAAAGTACTTTTCTCCAATACCACCGCAGATACTGTTATACCAGCATATTCGTGTCATCCTTATAAAACAAAACTTGCAGCTTTTAATTCCCTCTTAGACAGATTAATCAACCTACCCATTTCTCAGATTGAGTTCCAAAAAGAACTTACAATAATAAAAACTACAGCAGTTAACAATAGCTTCCACCCCTCAACCGTTCAAAAATTATTAAATAAAAAACAAAACAACCTAGTCAAAAAACGTCTCTATAATAACAGCCTTTCGTACAAACCACCTAATACTTTTTGTTCCATCAATTTCATCCCGACTTTAAGCGCCAAACACCGAAATTCCCTTAAAAAACTTAATATTTCGACCATAGAAAGCAATAAAATAAAGCTCGAAAATTTAATAGTAAATACAAAACCTAGATAACTTAAAAAGAAATGGCATTTACAAAATCTTTTGTGTCGGTTGTGACGCTAGTTATATTGGTCAAACGGGCAGAGCTATTACAACGAGGATTTCAGAACATGTCAGTTGCATAAATAAAAAAACTTAGAAAAACAGGCTGTGCAGAACATTATATAGATTTAAAGCATAATATTGATTTAGATAACATGAAGATTCTTCACAACAATATACATAAAGGAAGGAAAATGTCACTTTTAGAATGTCTAGAAATCAATAAAGCAATAAACAAGTGTGAACCTTTAATGAACCACCAATTAGAACTAAGTAGTATTAACTCCCCTCTTATTTTAGATAAGGTATAAATATGTTATTTGCACACTTTGTAATTTAGTAATTTAAGAATTCTTGAAAATGATCTTGTAAGATCGAAGCAATTGTCGAGTAGACAAAATAAACAGGTGAAACTTATCCAAATAACTATGTTTTATTTCTGAATATTTCGCTATGTTTCACAACAAATGTACCGTCGAAAGTTTACGTTTAATATATATTTTTGAAAAACTATTTGCAATGTTTTTTCAATTGAACGTTTAAAAATAGAACAAAAGGTTATAAAGTAAACTTTTCAGAATACATATAGGTAGGTATTTAAAACATCCAATATTTACAAAAATAGCCTGTTAAACGACAAGGTAGAAATGAACCATTCACAGCTAATGTACTAACCGTTATGTGTAGTTTTTATGTGTGCTTAACTTTGATTTAGAACCAAACGACAATAACTACTGACATTGAATTTCAAGATCAAAGTCAAGGTCTTGAGCGAATGTTACCCACTGTTAGTTACAACTTTTCTCGTTTTCCGCCTACAACAGGAGATATTAAGGGGTATCGATTAATTTTTTTGACTATCCTCTCTCTCATTTGATACTGTTCTGCTGAAGTAAGCTGTATGTTATAAGGAGATTACCCTATATAAAGTTGTAATTGAAATTTTAGTATCCACATAAAATAATTAAATGTTTTAAGATACAATACAAAATAACGACGATGAAATGTTTTTATTTCAACTGCTTATTAAAAAACTATTATTACTTTTTTTTCGATCAATAGATATTTTATATACAGTATATAAAGTAAACCCATTTTTTTGATCTAATTACTTGAATTAACATGTTTCATCAAGGAGTGTTTTCCTATATTTTTAAATGTTAAATCTAGTCTTATGCCTTAGCAGTTAGTATCTTAAATATGAAAAATTGAGACCATCAGTTGCTTTTACTTTGAGACAAGTTAGGTAAGGTTAGGTTCAGGCTAGGCTCAAGTTAATTATGATTTCCTTATAAGTTATTCAGTTTGTTATATTATTCTTCTTTTTCCTTTATAGCTCAGACTGAATCCTATGAAATACCAACTCTCTCCAGACCATCGGTTTCTTCTCTTAGCTCAAAACGTTCAGAAGATATATCGACACTCTTTTCGTGCTCAGTACACTGTTTATGAAATTGAATCAAGGTAAGAAAATGTCCATTTTTCCGATAACAATAAATCAACAATCAAGTTAAATTAATTTCAATGTAGGTAGGTAGGTAAATCGATGATTTCAAATTGCCATTTACAAATTAGTGTTTTTTAGATATTTAATAATAATAATATTTATTTGCTATCTCTTCGTTGTCCATTTACTAAATATGAATTATACCTACAGAGATAAAATGCACTGGCAAAAAGCCTTAAACATTGGCTTTCAAAGCAAGCGTAATTATTTCTCCTTTGGTGAGTACACTGGTGTGCTGTTTATTCGACGTGGTTGACATCCTCAGGGAACATAACAAGAGTGTAAAGTCCTTTGCTGCTGTTTTATTGAATCTGTCTCTCGTTATACTTTATTTATAAAGGAATATGTATTTGAAATTTAAATTGGGAAAACTAAAAATATAAAGTTTTAAGGACGTACAACTTTTGTTTTAAATGAGGATACTGCAATACTCCATTTCCGGCCTGATTCCAATTGAGATCTCCTAAACTGTAAGATATACGATGACGGGAAAATTGGGGAAGATTAGCATAATGAAATTACCAATAATACGGTATCTAAAAATATAGTATATTCCTTTTGTTTATACGTTTGAAGTTATTTAACTGTTCCGAACTTTTTTGTACAAATGTACCACATATTCTCGAAGGACTAATAATAAGACGAGTTTTAAGTAATTTATTTTCAAGCTTACAATTAAGGAAACTTACACTAATTTGAAATAATTTTGTTTATATTAAGAATATAACTTATATTAATGGACAAGTTACGGTCATCTCCAACGAGACCACACTGAATCTGATTTTACAAACGTTGAAAATATTCGGAAACAACTATCATTGGTATTGACCTTACCTACAATAAAGATGATAATGGGAAAAACCAGTTACTATCCTCAACTGTACATTCAAACATTCAAAAACGAATTTGGTGGTAGTAACTGAAAGATAACTCGATATTAAAATAGACAACGAAAGACTGAACAAAGTTGAAAGCTGTAAATCTCTAGGAATACAGATAGAGTTTAGATTGAAATTGGATAGACACATTTAATACATCGTCAACAAAATTAAATATTTGGTTTTCGACTTCCATAAGCTAAACAAAATTATGAATATAAGGACCCTTAAAAACGGATTTTTACCAAGTGGAAAATTTAAAAGGTTTTTTAACCAAAACCTATTATTAAAATTACCGGGGATAGTTTTTGGGGCCCTTTGGGGGGTTTTTGGTGGCCTTTAAACGAACCAATTTTTTTAATTGACAATGGGTTTAATTCCAATTGTTAAATTTTTAAATTTTTAAAAAAAAATTTTTAAAATTTTTTAAAAAAAAATAAACAAAAATAACTTTATAATCGCCAAGAATCCATTAAACCTCAGACAATTGAATGCTCTAGAGGTACTAAATTACTATTCCGGCTACCTCCAATCCTTGTAAAAGGCCTCAAACAGTAAAACACGAAATAAAATTATACCAATGCCACTCAGAACTTAAACAGTTAGCATAAAAAACAGTTGGACTAAAGCAATTAGTAGGTATATTTAATAGCATACCAAATACGTTGAAGGCAATACAACTAAAAGACAAAAAAAAAGAAAAAATTGCAAGACAGGATCGTACATAATGTGGTATAAACAAATAGTATAAACGAACAATGTTACTGAAATAAAAAAAAAGTATTCAATTGTTTGTATAATGGAAATTCTATGCACTACTGTTATTAAATTTACAAAATTGTCAAATTTTATTTTTTAGATTTAATCCTTTTTTGTAATCAGGCCTACCAACGGATAACTGCGTTTATCTCTGTGGGATTTATACGGATCTTCCCCTGTAAATTTTTCTGATTAAATAAATAAAATAAAATAAATACGATAAGAGATAGCAAATGTTGATACTATAAAATGAAAAATGTTCCTTATAAGCGGTCAGGTCACAAAATAATAAAAGAAATGAGGAATGTGTCCCTTAACACCGTTAAGTTTGTGAGTTATTTCAAGAAAATTAAGTGTCTAACTCCAAATGGGGATGTAATTGCTCCATGCACCGGTGCCGTCAGATTTTTTCATGTAACATGTCTCGTTTTTGCGGGACCACCATTAATCATAATATATCTATTAACGATGGACCTGGAATATTTAAAAGTTTTTAGTGAGTTGACCCAAATAGTATGTGGTACCTGACCTATTCTTGATATTACATAGTAATAAATTCCATATCTGTATTTAAAGTTGATGATGGTCCCATAAAAAAATAAATGCTTCATAGAAAATTTGACACCAGTGTATGAAGCAACGAGGAAGTAAACTAAAATATTTCGATTTACATAATCTCAAAAATGTGATTTTCTTCAAATGTCTCAGAAATCGAAAGGAATATTCCACATTTCTATATACCGCATTATTAGGCGAGCGTCGAATTTGAATCAGACTACTGGGAGTATTTGACTGTTAGAATACATTATTTTCATTAATATAGTTAAGAGTTGATTAATAAACATTCCGTTTCTTTTTTGTTTATAAACAGCAACAGTTATCCTGTTCGACCGTATCCTCATAGTGCAGATCATCCATATCTCTTATATGCAACCTGGACACCACGTGGTCATAGTTTAGTAATGGTATACAACTACGATATTTATTATCGGCCAGCGCCAACTTCACACAATGCATACCGAATAACCAAAAATGCAGTTCCAGGGATCCTTAGTAATGGTATACCCGACTGGTTGTACGAAGGTAGGTATATTTACCTCCTCTTTATAAGAAAATTAATCCATTTCATATTGGAATATATGTGTATATAAAATTATTTTTTTTCCGGCGGCCCAAAAAATCCTTCCTTTTGACGAAAAACTACAGGGAAATCTTTTTTTGGGTTTTAAACAAAAAGAACACGCGCCGCCAGCCAATTTAAGTTCACTTTTCGATACAATTATTGGTTTTTTTTTTTAATGTGTTACATTATTTAAATTTAGACAAAAAATCATTAAACAGGCTTGTAAGAAATTAAATTCTCCACAAAAAGGTTTCTTTTAATTTTTTATGAAGTTCACATCCATCAAGATAATCTTATTAATAAACTAGCAAAGTCTATTCAATCATCACTTTGAACTCTAAAAACTTTATTTTTCGTAAAATATGATCAATTCCCTTAAACTATCATTAATTTTAGACATTTTCATGATTTTTTGTCTAAATTTAAATAATGTGACATTTTTTTAAAAAAACTACAATTTTATCGAAAAGTGAATTTAAATTGGCTAGCGGCACGTGTTCTTTTTTTTTAACGCAAAAAAAAATCCCTGTAGTTTTTCGTCAAAAGGAAGGATTTTTTAGGGCGCCAAAAAAATAATAATTTTTAACGATCATCCTAGTATATAGTATCTTCTTTTATATTCCCTATAGGTACCTATCACAAAAAAAATTGTTTAGTCGTATCGAAATGTAACATTATTAAGAAACCCCTTACGTTTTCTGATTCGATCCTGAATTAACTGTTATAATTTTGGAGCCATTGATCTAATCCAATCCGGTCATAATTTGATTAGCCCTTTTAGAGGACACTATTTATCCTGGATTCTAATCTGATTATCATATTTAAACATTTTCTTCTCCTAATCCGGCCTAAATTTTATTAGCATATTGTAGCCCATTGTGAGAACCATTACTTATCCTCATTCGACCCTGATTTAATTGTAGTAGTTTAATTCTATAACGAATCTATGACCAATCTCAATCCTTACCTTACCATGTCACGTTGATCCTTATAATGTTTTATTTACAGAAATCTTTTTAGAAGAGCTCTAACTTTTTGATGCTGATTTTTTTTCTGAAATCCTTCTTAATATTGTTGTAATAAACTCTGTGTATGTGGTCATTTTGAATTTTCACAATAATATTTGTAATGCTATAATGTGTAAAAGACCAAAAAACTTTTATTGAATAACATAAAGAAGTTAGACAAATAACACAGGCTAGCTTGAGTTAATAACCGTGACAGTACGCTTTGATAACGATGTCACGTCTCCATGGCACGTAGTTTCTATGTATTTTTCACTTACGTCAGAGATGATATCACAAACCTGGTATGTCGACGAAAAACGGAATACATCCCTCTTTTTTAATACTTAATCCTCTCCACGTCTTATATGATCAAAGCGTAGACTCCTCATAAGACGTTTTGTTTTAAAAGCTATAAATTGCCATAAATGATAAATTATTGTATAATCGATGATGATAACTCTGTATGCACCCACTTGATAAGAGACTCTTTCTACATGAGGGCGTAAGGAACACTTGAAGAAACAGCAGGAGATCATAAATTATAAGAAGTTAAAATTGTTATAGGGTGTCGCTATAAAAAAGGAATAATTGTTTAGGCAAAAGGACGCATGTTGGAGATTGTGGAAAGATCGAAGATGGTCTTGTGAATACTAAACAGCTGTTCCGAGGTGAAAGCTGTTAGAGTAAAAGCAAGGAGATAATGTGAAAAATTGAAGATACCTTTTATAAGTTGCTCTTCTGTTTAAACTGAGTATATATTCGGAAATGAGGAGAGGATGAGGATGACTTAGGAGAATACTAAAAATATGTTCATAGGGCGTAGATGCAACGAGTGGATATTAAAAAAATTGAAGATCTATGCTAATTTTGATCCGCACAACATCAACTCTTCATTCATGCACCGCAGGTCGTCTAGGAAAGTGTTGCAATACTTTTCTCCAGTATACACACTCGAACAGCAGGAGCCCTCCTATCATGCAGAGCACATATGGAAATTGCGCTAAGTTGCTTTTTTATTTAAACTGAATTATCTTTAAATATATCTATACTTAGAAATACAAAGTGGATGGGAATAACCTTGCGGGATACTAAAAAGCTGTGGGGAGTAAATGCAAAAGTTGGATGTGAAAAATCGAAAATGTTTCTGTAAACCTCTTCTACAATCTACATGCACGTTGAGGAGGCCTACTCCTATCGAGTAGAGCTCATAAAGAAAATACATAACGAAACTGTGTTAATTTGCTTTCCTATGTAAACTAAATTATTTTTAATGTTATATTAGGAAATGTGGAGGGAATGAAGATGATCTTGCAGATTACTAAAAAGAAGATGTTGGTGAATGTTATAGGAGGTCGATGCAGGAATGAAAATCGCCCTATGGCAATTTTAATTCCTACAACTTTTATTCTATGGATAAATGAACCTCTGACCTTCCACGAAGGTGTTTCTGTAAACCTCCTCTATAGTCTGTATTTTTGTACGATAGATACCTTCTTTTCAAACAGAACACGTATGGAAATTGTGCTTTTAAACTAAATGTTTATTTGGAAATTTGAAGGGAATTAAGACAACCTTACGGAATACAGAAAAGATAATCAGATGTAAAAACTGTAGGGAGTGGATGGAAAGGGTATCGACGATATTTTATGGCAATTTTAATTTCCATAACCACAAAAGTGTTTTTGTAAACCTTTACCAACTGTCTACATCCTGGTTCAGGAGCAGAGCACAACAGGAAATTGTGCTAAGTTAGTTTTTTATTTAATCTGAATTTTCTTCAAATATACATGTACTTAATTCAAGTATTTTGTGTTAAAAGTACATCTTAGGGTTTATTAAAATTAGTAATTATAATATTTCCCCCTTTGTTACATATTAACATTTCTCAAATATATTCATATATTTTGTTTGCTTAACAACATAAAACATAAATTAATTTTTAACACTCAGGGTAGAAGATTAAAACATCTCCGTCAACGTTTTCAGCTCATTTACTGACCTAATGTTATTTAAATATATTTTGATCTGTTTTTCCAAAATTAGAGGAAATACTGGGTACAAATAACGCCATATGGATGTCAAAAGACGGACATATGATGGTGTTTGGATCGTTTAACGATAGTCTAGTCCAAGAAGTAAAATTTCCTTGGTACGGCTCTGTTGATGAGAATCATCTTTACCCTGAGATCCGATCACTTAGATACCCAAAACCAGGAACTAAGAACCCAGAAGTTGTTCTTACGGTGGCCGATTTAGCTGATCCATCTAATATAAGAATGAAGGAAGTTAAGCCTCCTAAAGAAATTGCCCATTCGTAAGCATTTCTTTTTTACATTAATTACCTCATCGATTAATTTCATTAATATGTGTATATATATATATATATATAAACATTTGCATTTACATTGTTTGATCTGATTTTAAATTTTAGGGATTATTACTTTACTGCAGTTTCTTGGGTGACACTAACTGAAATTTGCGTAGTTTGGTTAAATCGTCCCCAAAATATGTCCATTGTTTCCATTTGCAAAACACCAACGTGGATTTGTCACGAGGTATGTTTCCATTATTTAGAGTGTATTTTTATATCTATTAACATACTCATTGCACAGTTATTTTGAAATTTCGGCTGATGTGAATTCTTAAGATAAAAATATCCACTTTCGGATCGGAATTTGACTTGTTCTTTTCTTTTAGTATGCTACATACTTCAAAGGAGTTTAACAGGAATTTTATAATGTAGATTATTCATTGTATATTGGCATTTTATATTACTTACACCATATAATTTATAAAAACATCAAAGACAATTTATGTTAGGTGTAACATGTGCACACATATACGTAAACCTACCGAGAATCCTAAATTGGTTTTGCAATTATTATTAGCGTGGAAGTTTTTACATTATTGTTTTGTTTACTAGAATTTTAGAAAATAGTGTTTACACAGATTTCAGCTACATGTTTCATTATTTTAAATTTAATATTGCTATATTTTACGTTTATTTAAGAGAGCGTGCGGAGCAATTGAACATACGGCTTACACAAAAGTGACCAAGGCTTAAAAAGATTGATTAAGTTGGCGTCAATGTAAAAGTAATCATCAAGATTTTGTTGAATTAGAAAACAAAAAAACAATTTACCTGAAACACTTTCACTTGTATTTACTAAATTTTCAGCAAATTTGTTTCAACAACAGAGTTGTTTTTAAAGAAGGAATTTGAACGTTATCATTTATATATGATATAGATTTGGCATTTACTTGGTGAAAATTGTACATACTGAAGAAAGTAAAAGGCACAAAAACTTTTCACAAATATATTTAAGAGATACACAACTATAGTTTCGCTATGATACAGCTTTATCAAGTGTTATTGGTATTGTACAAGTTCAGTATACAGATTATTTGCTTATATCTGATTCTATTGCTAGGGGAGGGGGTTGGTATTTGAACAAATTCAAGAGAGGTGAATTACTTAAATCTATTTGATCATTTAATAATAAATCCGGATTATAATTTTTTATTTTATTAATTTCTATTGACTCTAGTATGTTTAATTTAAAACTTTTTCCTAAAGTGTGTAAAATTTTAAAATCTTTATTAAATAGGTGATTTTCTGTAAATAGGTGGTTAGCATAATTGGAGTTTTGTTTTTTATTAATGTAACTTTTAAGATGCTCAGAGATTCTAGTATTAAAAGATCTACCTGTTTGTCCGATATAACATTTGTCACACGACCCACAAGTTAATTTGTAGATGCCTGATTGTTTAGTTTTTTCGCATTTATCTTTATTGTTTTTAATAATTTTTCCTAATTTGTTATTTGTTCTGTACGTTATATTAGTGATATTTTCTTTTTTTAATTTGGAAGTTATTTTTAACGTTAAATTGCCTATGAATGGTAGGATGTGATAAAATTTAGGTTTTTCTCTAAGAGTAGGATAAACTGAATCGAAGGCTATTTTGTATAATTTTTTATTTATTAACTTGTCTATTAAAAGTGAAAAGTTTTTGTGCCTTTTACTTTCTTCAGTTATCATTTATTGCTGGTTAAAACAAAAATAATAAGTTAATAAAAAATGAAATTAAATGAATTGAGGAAAACTCGGGCGCCACTTTGTCAAACAATGAAAAAGTTACTATGCTCTGGGTAGAGCAGTAGTGGTTCCTGAAAACCCTGACGCTTTGAGAGCTTGAAGCGCTCATTAAAAAAACACAAAAAAACCTTTATTACAAAATATACATAAAAGAACTTACAAACACAAGACAAGCGCACCCCAAAAAAAAACGCACCCCGCGCCAACGTAGGGACTGCAGCTGGGTTCCAAGTGTCGAACGGGACTTTTCAATGGTGAAGGGACCAGACAATTGATGATGGGATTTTGGGGACCAACCTTATAAGTTATTATCAGTGCCCTCTGCAGGTCTTAATTATCTTAATTCGTCTCTGATTGGTCTTATAGCTTTTATATAATCAGTCCCTTAGCTTGGTTTACTTTACTCTAGGAGTCTTCATCCCAGCCTCGCAGTCCGTCTAGAACCTGAGTTAAGATTGATGGGCTGACAAATAACAGGAACAAAGACGTAAAAAAAATCCTAAAAGTTAATAAACTAATTAAAATATTATAATTTTGACGACATTGAACATACCTAAAAGAAAGGAAACGAAAGAAAAATACAGGCGAGTCACTTTGGAGGTCAAAGCAAACGCACAAGATTCAACAATTTACTCACCAAATACCACAAGATAAAAATATTTAAAAATTAAAATTACTTAGAAGATAGGTGTGGAAAACTAAATTAATCAATAATTTACAAACTTGCCACAAAGGCCCAAAGGATTCAAAAGATAAATTTTGATTACAAAATCCTTCGTGGCAACAAAAAAAATTTGAAAATAAGTTAAAATTAAATAAAAAATATCAATTTAAAAGAATGCTTCAACAATTCAATATTCAATTGACGAAGCTTTCAGATATTGTAACTCCATAATAATAATAATAGAAAAACACAGTTAAGTTACAAATATGTTTATTAGTACCACTATGTACATTTCACCACACTGTGGCTTCCTCAGGTGGAAGAAGTAATATACTTAAAATTAATTACAAAATCACTTAAATACTAACAAAGGTGGTGGGGTAAACACTAATAAACTCAATTAGATATTTAACAATGGGGAAGAGTTTACATCTACCTGGTCGTTAATAATTAGACCTAGCTTATTTAATTTATTAATTTCAAGGCTTTCTAGTAAGTTTAATTTTAAGCCTTTCTTCTCCGTATGTAAAATTTCGAAATTTTCGTTAAAAGAATGTGAGTTTTCAATTAAATGATTCGCATAGGTTGAGTTTGAGTTTTTGTTTAAGAAACTTTTTCCGTGTTCTTTAATTCGTTCCTTAAAACTCCTGCCAGTTTGACCTATGTAGGATTTATTACAGCTCCCACAATTCAATTTATAAACTCCAGACTTTGTATCTTTTTTTGAAAAATCTTTATTGTTTTTTATGTATTTTCCCAACGAATTATTGGTTTTAAAAGAGATATTTGAATTAGTGAAATATGAAAGATATTTGCTTATTTTTGTAGAGGTATTGCCTAAGAAAGTAAGAGAGTTATACTGATTTGGATTTTTTGTAATGAGTGGGTAAACTAAATTTCGTGTTTTTATGGTTATTTTTTTATTAAGTATATTATTAACTAGAAATGAGTGGTAACCATTATTATTAACAATTACATATATCCTGTTTAATTCTTTTTTGTAGTTTTCTTCCGTCATTGGTACAGTTAAAAGTCTATGAAGTGCGCTCTGAAAAAATGCTAGTTTGTGGGAAATTGGATGAAAGGATTTTGAGTGGATTATCGTGTCTGTATGTGATTTTCAAATTTTGAATGGTTAGATCAAGGAAATTAATTGATTTGTTTTCTTCTGTTTCGAGAGTAAATTTTATTTTTGGATGAATTTTATTTAAGAAATTGAAAAATTGAGATAATTGTCTTTCAGTTCCGCTAAAACAAACTAAAATGTCATCAACGTAACGAAAATAATATAGACATTTCTTGAACAAAATATTATTACTCATTTTTAACTTAAAATTGTTCATGAACAATTCTGCCAATAATGGGCTCAGCGGGTTACCCATAGCGAGGCCTTCTTGTTGTTCATAAAATTGATTCTCGAAAACTACATAATTTTGCTTCAAGCAGATATTGAGTAAATAAATTAATTCATCTCTAATTACTGGATTTACCTTATTATCGTCTAAATGGGTTTCCACTTACTTTAAAACATCCTACGGAGGAATACTAGAAAATAAATTACACACGTCGAAGGATATAAATTTGCAATTTTTAGGTAACTCTAAATCCGAAATCTTGTTTATAAGGTCTAAGGAGTTATTTAATGAATAGGTAGGTTTGAAATTAATGAGTTTTTTAATGGTTTTTACTAAAAATTTTGAAATGTTTGTGCACGGGGCTTGAACGTAGGACACTACTGGTCTTATGGGATAATCATCTTTGTGCAGTTTTATCAAACCATAAAGTTTGGGAGGTTGAGGATTCATAATTAATAATTAAAATTTTTGTCTATCAGTTAGGAGGCCTACTGTATTATTTAGTGTTCTTTTTAATTCTTTTTGAAAAAGTTGTGTCGGGTCTTTTTTAATTTCTGAAAAACCGTTATTAATTAAAAAGGACTCTACTTTTTGAGTATAATTAGTTTTTGAAATGGCAATGACTGTATTGCCTTTGTCTGCCTTTGTAAAAGTGACATTATGGTCTTTTGTCACCTGTACAATGGATTTAGCTACCTTCACCTCTTTATTTGGCCAATTTTTGTAACTAGAATTTAAATGATTTTTAAAAAGGTTTTGTAAGAAGTACTTTTTATCTAATCCTATACTATCTTTATCGTTTACTTTTCGTAGGGCGCATTCAGTTTCAACTGCTAATTTTTCGACTAATTTTTTGTTCACATTAGTTGATAAGTTATAATTAAAACCTCTTTTTAAAAGGTCGATTTGATCATGATTAAATTCGGTATCACTTATCTGTCGAAAAATTTTACATTGTTGTCTATTTTAATATCTAAGGTGGATTTACATTATGCCTTTTTATTATGAATCAGTTTTAAAAATTTGTTGTTTTGGATACTAAATTTTTTATCAGTGATTGGTTTGATTTTATGATAAATGCTATCGTACAAGTAACTAAATTCTAGATAATGTAGTTTATTAGTAAGCTCTGAATATAATACCTTTATGTAGCTTGATAAAATATCCCTCTTCTTGTAAAGGCTTTTAAGTGATTCGGATATCCAAATTTTCTTAGCCTTAGTTATTGTCCTGTCTGTTGCGGGTCCTTGGAGATTACATCGTAGAACGAGATGGTTTGGAAACACGCTCGATTTTTTGCAGTTGCTCAGGAACCTTATGTTTAGTTCAGTGATTTTGTACTTAAGTTTAAGTTTGAAAAACCACACAGCTTGAGTACCGACATCGGATTTGATTAAATATTCAATTGACGAAGCACAGTGTGGTGAAATGTACATAGTAGTACTAATAAACATATTTGTAGCTTAACTGTGTTTTTCTATTATTATTAATGCTTCAACAAGTTATGAAAAATTAATGACAATTAATGAAATGCTTAATTTTGAATATATTTACGAAAAATATAAACATGTGAGAGGTTCACACAAAAACTTTCACACAACATTAGGCACAAAACACGAACAGAAAAACACACACACGTCTTGTCGGCACCAAGGATCGAGGAAGAAGCCTCGACCACCGACCGGAAAAATTCATCGATCCTTCTGAACTGAACTAAGACAAACACAAACTGAATAGAAAGAAGTTAAATTTTTGTAACGGGATTTTTCATAGAAAAAAAAAACGTTACAGAATATAATTCCTTAAATAAATATAAGCTTATAAAACTAAGCTTCATTTTTTCTGCCTAGCGTGTGTTGCAAATATCGAGGAATTCTTTGCAATATGTACCTAGGTAATTAAAAAAAAAACTTCAAACACTTCCAAAATGTTCCAAACACTTAAGCTTAAAGTCTTTTCGATTAGTTTCAAGACCTTATAAGTTGTTTGAAGTCCCTTTAAAATGCAAGGTTAAACCATCAAAAATACATTAAGTAGCTTTTTGAAGTAATTGAAGCCCTTTTGGTTTAATTAAACCTCTTAAAGTGCACTTGAAGCCCTTATCATAAGTATTTAAATTATTTTAATGTATTTGATGCCCTTTACGGTGTGCACGAAGTCCCTTTCGCAGGAGGGTTCTAAATTCAGAATTGAATAACTTTTCAATGTACCTAACTCATAATTCGAAATTTTAAAATGCATTCGAGACTTCGAAAGCTTTCAGTAAGATCTCTGGGCTTAGACTTGAAGCAATTTTAGCGAGGGCTTTCCTATCTCTTTTTCGAGGAAATTTTTAATCAAACTTCACTTGATTAATAACATTAACGGCCACATTATCTTCTTAATGCGGTTAACTCTTGGTACGACTTCATCTACCGCTTGTGGATTTTTCAATATTCCAAAATCGACGCTTTTTACATGCTGTTAAGCTATTTAACCATTTTCATCTCCATTATTTTGACTGCGTTTTGACCATTTAGACAACTCTGGCAATTATGGGCGTACAACTTCGATATCAACGAAACATCCCACTGTTCCAGAAAATTAGTTAAACCATTTATTTTGCCAACGAATAATTGACTGTGCAAGTAAGTATGGTTACAGAAAATCAGGAAGTAGTTGTCATGATTGCCAAGGGCATTGTGCAAATGGTCGAACTATGGTCGACGAAGATAACTAAGAGGTTGACGAAAATAAATGCTTCTTTGTTTATAATTAAAGACCCTTTATAGACTCGATGCCTGCCAACTTGCGATGCAAGCATTGGATTTGGAATATTGTGTGATCCATTAGTGGTAGGTGAAACCGTACCTAGAGCTCTTGCCACATTGAAAAGAGAATGCGCCCGTAATTTTAATAATTATCTTATTGTTGATACAACTTTCATAAGACAGAATGAACATTTTTACTAAATTTTAATACTTTCCTATTTAATTTCTTAAAACACTCAATATTCGGCCCTTGTTGGTCAATCGTTTTCGTCGGATATGGAAAGAAGAAATGTCACCGGGAATCTCAACTACTTGAATAAATTGTATTCATTGTAACTTCGAAAAAAGGAAACAAATAGTGGAAGTTTTACTTAAAGAGATTTATTAGTTCTTAACGAATTCGTATAGGCCGATAGCAACCGATATCAAGCCATGCTATTAATTACAAAGAACGGTAGATATTGCATATAAAAGCGCCATTTACTAATGATATAGAAACTCCTGTAGTATACTGCTCTTAAGCTCGTACGGTTATTACAAAACCGGTATTGATGAAATATTTGTAAAAAAATATAAAAATTCATACAAATACATAGTTTTGTAAAATTTGTTAAAATTATTTGCACATACTTATGATAGTTTTAGAAGCGCAGTTTCCGGGCAGCTTACACAGCTAATGATAATGTCTTCCTAATTATTAATCCTTATATCGAAATTTTGCTTTTTAAGGTTTTCTGTCTTTTATGGCTATATACCTACATATAATCGTTTACAATTTTAATTGAGTCACATATTAATTTTATAAATCAATTATTAAGAAATAAGTTTACTCATTTGATTTAGCTATTACATTAAATTATTACAGACTCAAAAAATTGTTTCAACTGGACAAGGGTGGGTAGATATGGGCACATCACCACTATTTGGTCGAGATACTTCCAAATACATCACAATAGCTCCTGTTCGTGATGGACCTGCAGGGTTTTTTAAGCATGCTGTTTCTGTTAACATTCCCAAAGCACGGATTTTGCCATTAACACATGGAAAATTTGAAGTCACCCGCATTTTA
Source organism: Agrilus mali (assembly GCA_029378335.1). Taxonomy (NCBI): domain Eukaryota; kingdom Metazoa; phylum Arthropoda; class Insecta; order Coleoptera; family Buprestidae; genus Agrilus; species Agrilus mali. Next base: position 16,641,348 of record CM055655.1, on the reverse strand, counting down.
GCGTGGGATCATTTAAATGACGTAGTGTAAGTAATAACGTAAAACAAGTGCATAATTCATAATCAATTGACTATTAGGTGGAAAATGCACTGTTCAGTTAAAATGCTGTATTGTCAGTAATTACTTTTTAAAAATTCATCAACCTAAAGAATTCATCGTATGGCAATTGTTGTGATTTGTATTATACAATTTTTAAAATTTTGGATTATGAAAGTTTCGTTCTTTTTCAAAGTACGAAACGTAAAATCATACCAAAACTAAAAGAAACTTTGTATTTCAGATACTTTCTGGGAATTCCAGATAACAATCCAGGACAACAGCATTTATATCGGGCAACTTCTGAACCACCAAGAAAAACAGGAGCGTCTTTACCGCCTCCTTTTTGTATTACCTGTGTCAAAGAGCCCCCTGCGACTACAATGCCATACATAGAATATGGAAAATATGTCAATTCAAAAACTCGCCACGTTGATGACGATTGGCTTTATGATGATCTCACAATAACTACACCACCGACAAAAAAGAAAAAATCAAAGAAAGAAGCTAGTGAAACTGCGCCTCCTCCGTGTTTATACCACAATGTAATATTTAGCCCGGGTGCTTCTTACTTTGTTATTGAGTGTTTAGGTCCAAGCGTACCTAACAGTAAATTATATAAGACAAGCATTCCGAAACCTAAGTTATTAATGACACTACAGGATAATGCCCAGTTAGTCAAACGAGTCTCCAAAATGGCTCAGCCACAAATTAAAACCTTTCCAGTTCAAATATCTGGTGGTTATCAAGCACATGTGCGACTATTTTTACCACCAGGGCTTCGTGAAGATGAAATAACAAGGTATCCATTAGTTGTTCAGGTGTACGGAGGTCCAGGGAGTCAATTAGTTACAGAACGTTGGCGAGTAGATTGGAACATCTACTTAGCAGGAAACAAGGACTTTATTATTGCTCAAATTGATGGGAGAGGATCAGGTGGACAGGGGCAGCAATTATTACATAAAGTGTATTACAAGTTGGGAACTATTGAAGTGTCTGATCAACTGGAAGTAACAGAGTAAGTAGTATAATTCTAACTTTCAATGGTGCATTTATTGTGAAATACGATTAAAAGACTCAAAACTTAATAAAGTCAAATTAAACTACTAGATACGTTTGACCACTTTATTTGTAAATTCGACAGGAATAAACCATGAATTAGATAATGAGGTTAAATTAATAACCGAAAAAGATGGTGAATATAAATTATGACGATGCCGTCACAAAAGATGTTCTTAAAAAACATTTCATTTATTGAACGAGAATTATTACACAAAATGACTAACTATAACAACTTTTTTAACCGACAGAGTAGCATTCTAATTAATTAATTAATAATTAGAATGTGAATTCTATATTGGAAAATAATTTTATACACTAATCAGAGAAACGTGCAAGTCATGAGGTTAATATACTTAGATGCATATAACATATATTCTTATACTGTTATACCGTATATGCCTCTTATTATCCAAAACACATACAAAATTATTGATTCTACTCGTACTTGATGGAAGTTTCAAATTTATAATAAACTAGCAGCAATACCCGGCGTTGCCTGAGTAAGAATATATTACAGATTTGATGGAACATTCTAGAATATTGGCGAATTTAGAACTATCCAGAACGTTCCATAATGATTAAAAACATTTTCTAACTTTTTTTAACATTCTGAAACATTCTTGAATGATCTTCAAGATTCTGGAACATTCTTGAACATTGCCAAATCATTCTGAAAAGTTATAATAAAACATCCTGTTACTTCTTAGAACATATTTGAACTCCCTGTAACATTCTATAAAAATCTGCTACATTCTCATCCCTACTCCGTGTGTTGTTTGCTGGATGAGTAGGTAGTGACATCAGTAGACGCCTTGCGGGGATGACTAATCGATTGATAATAATTGATCATATAACGACCACTGAGAGTTGAAGATTATTACAGTACTAATATCGCTATTAAAAATGGGGGTTGATCGTAGAGGGGTGAAAATTAAGGGTTGTATGTATTTTTGTATGCTGTATCATAAAAAAATGAAAGCAAACAATTTTGTTTAAAAAATTTAAAAAAATTTAGGGTTGGACCACCCTTAACATTTAGGGGGATAAAAAATAAATGTTGGCCGATTCGCAGACCTAACCGATATGCACACAAAATTTCAGGAAAGTCGGTCGAGCCATTTCGGAGGAGTTTAATTACAAACACCGTGACAAGAAAATTTTATATATTAGAGATAAAAACACTTCAAACTTCCACACTTTTGATTTTATAGAATTTGTATATCCTTTGAAAAAGCCAAAAAGAAACAAAACAATTGTTAGAATAATAAAAAGTGTGGGTTTATCAAGCGTTTTTATTTATTTTTTGCATACAAAATATCCAGTATGTCATAGTCTAATCAATAGATTATTAAGTATTTCTAATGGTCATAGATTTTTCAGAAGATGTAAATACAATAAAGACCACCTACAGTTAAAAGTAATGCTTATAGCCCTTCCATAGTAGATAAGACTGTAAATAACGAGGTGTCTAAACAAGTTATGGAATTACTGTATAACAAAAGCTTAGAGATTAATAAACAACACATTTCATATTTTTCAATTAAAAATGTAATTTATAAATAGAAAGACAGTCAAAGAAACTTAATAATTGCACTTCAAATTTAGCCTCATTTGATGAAATCTTAAAAATCTATTAGTTAACGGTATATCCAAGAATACGACGATAAAAATTGTGCTTTTGAATACTGCATTGGTTTCAGTCAAACTTCAGACTTAAAAAGGAAGAAACCGAACTTAATTTTGTCTGGTAGAAACCTATAAATATTACCCTCGTTCAGGTAATGTCAATGGACTATAGGATTTCGTAATATTAAACCAAAAATCCAGAATTCTCGAAATCTTCTGGAACATTCTCGAACTTGTTGGAAAAGTTTGGAATATTCTCGAATCTTTTGAATTTTTCTAAAACAATCTAGAGCCTCCTGGAATAATAAGAACATTTTTGTACCTTCTAGGAAATTCTATTACTTTTTCAAACGTTCTGGTAGATTCTAGAATATTCTAGGACATTCTGGGAAATTCTGGAACATTTTAGTGCTTGCTAATAAATTTTAGAACATTCTGGTACCTTCTGGAAAATTCTAAAACATTCGTAGTTCTTTGGGGTGATACTCCTTTGACCCTCCAATCTTCGCAAACAAGCCCTGCAGCTGAAAACCGGAACCTCCTACATGAATGGGGGCTGAAAAGCTACAATATCTTTAGCGGACGTACAGATAAACTACACTTTCCTTGAGTATATTCATGTACAGATTAGATTTAACCTCAAGTATATTGGTTACTCCCTTGTTCTTGAAACAATTGTCGAATCGACAAATAAAGTGGAGAATTGCTGAAGCATATTTTTATTTAATTAGTTTCATTAAGTTTTAAGAGTAATAAGTAATTATTTAAGATTTCCCTTCAATCTAACAACAGTGTTAGAGAGAAATATAATTAAGTGTAACTATTTGAAGTTTATTAGCGTTTGATTGCAGGTATTTGAGAGATACGCTCCATTTTATTGATAAGAAACGTGTAGCTGTTTGGGGATGGAGTTATGGAGGTTTCGTTGCGGCACTTGCATTGGCCAATCCAAAAAATGTTTTCCAGTGTGCAATCGCCGTTTCACCAGTTACAAATTGGAAACTTTATGGTACGATTAATACAATTTATATGTATATTGATTTAGCATAATTACATAAATTAAAGATAATTAACGAATTTATTGAAAATGAAATTATATTTTATGTCTTGAATGCACAGTGTAAATTTTATACTGACTCGTAATGTGTGTAAACCACTAAACCTAGAAATGCGAAACAAAAGCAGATCAAAGCGTTATTTTCGAATTTGGGTCACATTAAACAAAACATTAACGAAACCTATAACACCAACTGAACCTAATCTTGTCTAACTTAGTTAAAAGTTATTCTTGTCAGCTCATTTCACTTTTCTATTTAAAACTCCTATAACGTCCTTTCTACCTTATTCATTTATTCCTCCTCCTCATAGACGTTCCCATTCTCTGGAGATCTAGACAACTATTATTTTTGCCACCAAGTTCGCGGTTTGGTGGTCAACTGCATGCGTACAAAACCCACAAAAAAGTTACAATTCTAATTTTGAACATTGTACACACAATAGGTTGGTTTTATTTTATTTTACAGATTCTGCCTATACAGAGAGATACATGGGTCTTCCAAACGTCACTGACAATTATAAAGGATACGATGAGGCAGACGTTAGCAAGAAAGCAAGACTCTTAAAAGACAAAATGTTTTTTCTCATTCATGGAACTGCAGATGACAATGTTCATCTACAGCAGTCGATGACTTTGATAAAGGCTCTGTCAACTTCAGGCACCTTATTTAGGCAACTGGTAATTAATATTATCCATTCTTGAATTATACATCTTGTGCATTAATCAAAATACCTATGTACATCACCCTGCTCATTTTTTTAACACGATTAGGAAAATGACTTTTATGAAGGTTTTAGGGTCAAAATTCAGTCATTTAAACAATAACTTCATATATGTAGGCTGTATACAGGGTTTATCAAGAAAGTCCTTAGAACTTTCAGAACTAATAATGGGAATTTTATTTTGAAAATTTGGCATTCGTACTAATTTCTTATAACTTTTAATGTAAAATATTTTTAATTACATTTAACTTCCGATTTTGCTGGAAATGGATCCCAACTTCGTTATTTTAAATTGAACACCCTGTATTTAACATTAAAATCCTCGGTTAATTTAAAGGTGAGATTCATAATATGAACTTACCCGAAATACCGAAAACTCCATAGTTGGGAAAATAAACGACCATCTTCAATTTTCTTTTTGAAAAATGAGGTCTTAAAAATAATTTTATACCATCAATCATAACACACTTTATTTGACTGAATTTCTTTCCTGTGAGTCAACTATTTAATGGTCTTTAATGGTGCCATGTAAAATTCTTTTCGAAATTTCTACAGGGTGTTAAAAAAATAATGTGATTGTAAAGAACTTCAACCAACAAAAACTTTTAAATGGAGCAACCTGTAATTTTTACATATTCGAATGCAGATTTCTATTATGAATCGTTCATTTACCCATACAAAAATATCACTAATTGTAAATTATAGTCAATTTTAATAATTTTTAAATATTAAGTTGGCCATGCACTGAATAGTTATACTTCAATTTTTGAATGTTTTTGCATTATATAGTATCAACCGCAAGTGTATATCCTTTCTAAATTACAAAATTACAAAAAAGAAAATGAGATCGGAAATTATACAAATGCCAAAATTTAAAATTTATTTTATAAATATGGAAAATGTGACAAACTGGTTGCTCGAACACATCGTTCTTTTAATGAAAAACATCTTAATAAACCAAATATAACAGGAGATAAGTTTAGAAGAATTTGAATTTACTTACATCTAAAAGAATGATCAGAAACCAGTTATCAATAATGAGAAAAGTGAAACAACCGTGTTCTTATTTTCAAATAAATAGCAATACATCTATTCCAGCATCTATAGGGGATCTAGGAATTCCAAAAATGTCTATTTAAAGTATATTAAAAAAACATCGTTTTCATTAATATTCCTATACACACGTGCAATCGTTTTGATCAGGAGAATGGAATTTTGTCACTTATATTTAAACATAATAAATAAAGACCCGAGCTTTCTCTTAAGAATTAATCGGGCTAAAGAATCAAAATTTACAAGAGACATTTTTGGGCTCGCTCTTGACTAGAGATAGAAATTATCAGGATATCTAGTTTGAATGTTTTGGCACTTTTAATGAATAACAATATTGAATTTGAAAAATATTTGAATAATTTATTATAACTTGAATAGAATCTGCGGTGGGTTTGTTGTGAAACATTGTAATATTATAATAAAAGGAAATAAAAATAAAATATTTCACACTAAATATTTTATTAGACACTAACATATGTACGTTTCGACAAGGATTCTTGTAATCCGACCAAGAGGTCGAAACGTATATGTTGGAGTGTCTAATAAAATATTTAGTTTGAAATATGTTGATTTTGATGATCGTAGGCTTTCACGGCCGGCATTCGTATGGTAACCAAGTATTTTCCGGGTTGTTGTGCAGTGGTCCTGTCTTGTTTCGGCATTTGTATAATTTCTGAGCTCAAAAACGAATCAAAATTAATTAAAATGAATCTTTTAGATTTATCCAGATGAAGGTCATGGTTTAAATGGAGTGAAAAAACATTTATATAGAAGTATGGATCAATTCCTCGACGACTGTTTTAAAAAGCAGGTGCCTACAGATTTTAACACTGGTTTGAGGAACGACATGGAATAGTATAGTTTGTATCTTTAATGTCACCGACATTCATTCTTCATTCCTCCATTCCCTTAAGTTGACGTGATTTGATTGTACATTTTAAAAAGTGGTTTTAATGCCACTCAACAATGCGGAAATATTCTAAATGAGAAAAAAGAAGTAAACTAAAGACGTTAAGAAATTCAATATTTAAATGTACGCGTTGAAAATAACACGCAACAGAACTTATTTTCCTGACAATCTGCAAATGTAAGCAAAATAGTTAATTTTTATTTTAAGGAAATAATAGAAATAATTTCTACTTGTACCTACTGCAAAAAAAATGTATTACTTGCTATAAATCAGTATTGAAGATAGGTTAAGGGGTATTGATCCAAGAACAAATTTTGAAAAAGTGCATGCTAGTCTTATGTTGCCTCGATATTTTAAATAGAGATACCAAGTAGCTATACAGGTATCTACCTACTTAATTATGGATGCGGCTAAATAAACAGAAGACTTAGTTTCAGTCTAAAGAACTTTTCCGGAAACACGTGGAGTTATTCAAACATTCATACATGATTTCGCTAAAGCATTCAAGCAGTACCTGTCAATGAGGTATGGGTCTAGAATTTTATATTTTATATTTTATATTTATATATTTTTTTATTATTTTTGTGTATTTTGCTTAATTTCCTTCTTCTTGGGAATATTGCACTCATGGAGAACATACGAAAAGAACGAATATATATGGAAGAATTGAAAAAATCTGGTTGTTTTTTTCCAAATAAGACGGTGCTAGTGTCAGTATCACGAAATAAGCATTCAAAACCAATTTTCAATCGTTTCAGTTATTATCGAAAACTAGCGCCATCTTATTTGCGAAATTTTTGGGACACATGGAGTTCGCCCTCCTAGTACAGTTTTCATGATTATATAGGGTGTCTCAAAACTTCGCGTACATAAAGCAACTACAGCCGTGAAAAGTTGACAAAAGTAATAAAGAAAGTCGTTCTTTTTTACTATTAATCAAAAATGCTTCGTACGATTTTAATAAAATTTTATGCATAGAAATTTCTATTAAGATATCACTCTGGAGTATAAATAATTTTTTTTTTTAAATCAAAGGCGTAAACTACCCCCACCCTTAGATATAATTGTTATGAACATTCTTGGAGGGTTAAATAACAACATTAACTTTTTTAAAGAAGGGTACATGCCTTAACATCATTTACTATCTCTTATTAAAAATTCACATCTGCAATAATTACGGGAAAAAAATTTTGCATCGATGATTTTGAACAATAATTTTTAGGATGGTTTTCTGAAATAACTCGAAAATGCTTCATACAATTTGAATAAAAAATCTTGATGCTTATCAAATCTGTTAGGCTATGGCTGGGATATAAACTGCCCCCACCCCTAAACAAATTTGATTACAATATATTTACGGGGCCAATTAATTTTTTTAACAAGTTTTTTCTGAAAAAGTAGGTACTGCTGTTACCTACATTTTTTAAAGTTCAGAACAATAATATAAAAAGGTAGGACCCTAGTAGGACTAGTTCACACCTTTGTTGTATTTTAAGAAAATTTATTTATACCTCAGAAAATCGTACCTTTATAGAGAGTAATGCGACATTATTTGGAACAAATCAGTTTTATTAATTAGTTATCAACTACTACTTTCAAAAGTTCTTTACTTATAGCCATATTTTGAAATTATAATTCGTAGTGAACTGGTTAAACTGAAAATTTCTGATGTTTTACTTGAAACATCCACACAAAACGAAAAACAATGAATTTCAAATCAGAATTTTTGAGTAAGTAATCAAGCATGAGAAAGAGCATTTATTGATGACTTCTTAATTCTTAACGAATTAAAATAGTTGCAGTTGTTTTTTGTCGTGTTGCCAAAATTTTATAACGTCGATTTAAAACTTTATTCCTCTAAAAGCACCCTCTAGCGGGCTGTCGAGTGATTTAAGTGCCAAAATATAAATAATTCCGTGAAGATATTTACAATTGGTGTGCATTTAATAACTCAAGTAGAATACTACGTTATCTTTAATCTTGTGATAGTACCTACTGAAAGAGTAGAAAGTTTAAATATATTCATTAAGAGCTGTTTTGGTAGAAAGCCAACATTAATTAACATTAAAATTTTTGATTATCATACTCTTATAATGTAGGTCCTCTTTGATTAGAAAGTAGTAGCGACTTACGTGAGGTATAATAATCTCTTTCATATAAATTTAATTTCTCTTAAAGTTGTTATTAATTAAATATTAAACATTTAACTAATTGATAGTTAGTTAATCTGTAGATACAGCGGATGTGCTTAAAAATCTTCCTTATCTTCAGTACCTGTACTCTTTTTTTTACTAAATAATGTTAAACTTGATATAATTAGTAATCTAACCCACAGTTTAAATAACTTTCTGCTTTTGTAATCATTCAAGCAATTCACTTCACTTATTGAAATAATTACTCAATTTTTATAGTTTTAGTTATTGTTATTTATTAACGCTTTTTTAAAATTATTTTAATGTGAAGAAGAAATGTCGATAAATTTTGACATCAGATTAAATATCTGACGTTGAAAACGTTTTCTTTTGAGAATTTTAAAAAAAATATTGTATTAAGTGATAACCACGTTATTGAAGAAGGTGAAACATTAAACTTTAATATGAAGTTGTAACTAACACCGTGTGTTGTGAATTTGACACTGTCCGATTTTTTCTCATGCATTACACTAACGTTAAGATTTATTTGTGACATAAAAACTCAACAAAATGTTAAAAACAAGACCATTATAATTGAACATTTTATGTAAGACAATATAAAATTTTCTAATATAAGTAACGTATGAATTTAATGTTATAAACACAGTCACGTAGAAAGAGATTATACTCAAATTTTCACGAACATGTGGTAAACTAAACTGAAACAAAGTTTTTATATCGTTCTTATTCTACTATTGGATATTTCATTATTGCTCTAGTAACATTAATAAAATGAAGAGCAACATTACTTGAACTTAAAATTCGAGATATGTTTATATAATTTAATGATTTTATGAAAGTTAGGTTTTCATAAAAGTATTGAAGATGAGTTAAGATAATCTACACTAACCTAATCTAAATGATTAAGCTAGGCCACATAAACAAACCGTCTCTTTATAAAATATTAGGCCAGTCATAAAAGTATAAAAGTACTAAATTTTTGTCAAAACTTTTAACAGCAATCCGAGTATACCATAACATAAAGTAAGTTTCATTGCATAAAATACCAAAAATATTGAATGCGACTATTCAAATTTGATGATTAATACACGTAATAAATGCTCACTAAATTAAATTATTTGGTGAGTTAAATAGAAATATGTACTTGATTGTAATGAACGAAACTTTCTAACTACGTGCCTGTACAGAGAGTACAAAATTATGGCGATGCAAACAAATGCTTTATGAATTCGTTAATCTGTTTTGTTAAGTTCCAATAGGAAATGTTGTTGATAATTTATTTATGTACAGTAATGCAAAAAATGTTAATACTTTCTATTTGAGTGTTCGTGAAATTGCACCTAACCTTTTTGAAACAGTATTCGAAGCAATAGTTATTCCTTCATTATTTCTTGTTGCCACTTTTTGCAGAGGTGACAAATTAGTACTTGGTCACCACGTAATAAGTAGTTAATGACTATGTTATAAACTCTTTTAGGTTTAGATTTGTAGATTTTAAACTGGAGTACGTTTCGTAAGTTGATATACTACATTAAATCTTACTAATAAGAATGTAGTCTTTTGCGAATTAATTGAAATAAGATGTGACGATGAACAACTCGTAACAACATAATAAAAAGAGTGCAATTTCGGGCACAACTTTCCGTAAAAGATATTCTTGCTTTCTGAACCAATAATCACATTCAAAATTAATGATCCACCAAATACGTTTCAACATAAACTTACCCAACTAGGTAATATTTATAATATATTTATAGTCATCAAAGCTTCCTGATTTTTTTTTCAATCAAATAAAAACGTTACCGTATTTCTTATATATTGGCATATAGGTACATACCTTCATATGAAATAAAAAAACAAAAACGATTACAGAATCAAAAATATCAGGGTTAAATGGCGCCCTGAAGCCATATTAAATACATTGATTTTAATTAAAATAAACGGCAAAAATCACAGATATAATATCTATTTATCTTCAGAACCTGTACAGGTTGTGTGAGCCTATAAATGCTGCCTACTTCATCTAGACGTTATACCAGGTGTCCTATTTTAAATTACCCACTTGAATATTGAGTCAGGGAAGTTACCAATCGAAAAATATTTTTCATAAAAGTTGCAGGGTTCAGAGAGGGACATCGGATAGTGATCTACAATTCCATCTTGAATGCAACCTTTTGACTATTTTTGACTTTGCATTCGGAAAGAGTGCACAATTTTACGTTCGGGTAGGTTTTCAGATTTTTCTTTTGAATGATCTGTGGAAATTATTTCAAACTGCGCTTTTGAATATCTTTTCAGAGAAGCCACCAAGCCGATAGTAGCTTCTACAGATGTGGTTAATTTCGAAGAGGGGATCATTATTTTCCCCTTAAAGGTCAAATTAAAACCCCATTTTGGTCCATCTCTTGAAAGACAGAAACGTAATGAACCCCAGCAATAGTAGTAATATTCGTTATCTGTCATATTAAAAAAATATTTTTGAGGGTTTACTAGGGCTTGACTTACTAAATTTTCAAACAGGTACCCTGTCATTATTATCAATGCAAAACTATATTCATAGTTTAAAGTAAGTAACTGTAGATGCTTGTAATACTTTGCGTCAATTTTCTCCGGTTGCAAATCTCTATATATGATAAGTCTAGAATCTTTTCTATGGGGTTTTATCCGCAACCAGGGAAAATTTGGTATTAATTGGACGGATAACAAATATTACTATTATTGCTGGGGTTTATTGCGTTTTTGTCATTCATGAGTTGAACCAAAATGGGGCCAAAATAGGTTTAACTTTTAAATGAGCTTTACGGGGAAGGTCATGATCTCCTCTCCGAACTTAATCACCTTTATAGAAGTTACTTTTGGCTTGGTGGCGTCCCTGATATGATATTCAGTTGCGTAGTTTGAAACACTTTGTCTTATAATAGCCTCTACAGGTCATTAAAAATAATCTAAAGACCAATCTGCATGTAAAATTGTGCGCTCTCTCCGAATCCGGAAAAAACTATGAATGTCTATTAAAAAAAAAAACGGTATGACATTTAAATAACGTTAAAAATTACGTTGAAGGTACAGTTGTAGGCTACTATCATATGTCCCGCATCGAAACGTGCAACTTTTGTAGAGGTTATTTTTTAATTGGTTACTTTCTTGACAAGATATTTAAGTGGGTAATTTAAAATTTGAAACCCTGTATATCATCCGTCATGCACTTTATATGGCCGCGGGATAATAATCCAAACATTATAAGGGGCCAAATTACATGCTCTAAGGAATACATGAATAAGCCATAATAAATATTCATCAACTGACTTCTACAGTTACCTGCAAAAGTCACTGGGAAAACGTTTCTCAAACCCAATACCTAAATCTTCAAAATTAATAGGTACTTAGTTTTCCAGAAAATTTGAATAAAATGCAGAGCGATTTTAAACGTTAGAATTTGCTGGTAGCAATTCAACGACTATAACACGAACTCCACTTTGCGTGCAAAATATGTTAAATAGCGAGTCCCTAAATTACAATATAACTATCAAGGGGATGAATATATCTGTGGAGGCCGCATTACCACCTACTTACCCATGGAACAAAAACTTAACTTTGATCAGGTTTAGCCTCTTTCAAATGTGTTAATTAAAATTTTTGCAAAAATTTGATATACTGTTTATTTCAGTTACTTATACTTATTTTAGTTTCAATTAATAATTGGGGTTCACCGGAATTCTAGCAGTCTGGATAATGCATATAGAATACTTATGTCGGATTTCATGCGGATTACATACCTATAATATAACACGTTTTATCCGGATTGGCCAAATTTCAAATTATTTCATTAACACTCGAATTTCAATGATAATATGCGGGTCTTAATAAACTACACGTAGATTTCATTTAGACTCACCAAAATAATGTAAGATAACGTATAAACATCGATGTGTATGTAGGAAGTGCAGTGCCTGCAAGTTTTAATAATTCGTTTGATTTTTTAACGTGTACTCTGATACTACAAGTATTTCAATTTAGTTTTATGACTAATATTTTATATTAACCACTGATACTTATCTTATGTTTACTAATCTGTATATTATTATTTCTCTTTAATTAATCAAGATAGAAATTGTCACTTGACCACTTGGTCAAAATATTACGGTCAATTGTGTGTAACACAAGGGCAAGAAAGAAAACGTACTCCAGTCCTGACAATATCCTTTTTCTTATCAATTCAGGTTTACATTGTATCCTAGCCTGTATAATACAGTAATGTAGATAATAAAATTTTTATATTTAAGATGCAAACACACAAATGAAGAATATCATTTGTGAAATGTTTCACATTAAAAATTTTTGTTATTATTTGCCAATAATGCAATATAGGCAACAATTACTGGTAAACCGAAAATTACCGATCCTTCGTTGAGTTAGAAAAAAATAATCTTCATTGTATGTTTGCTTCATTAAAAAAATTAGAAATTCAAATATGTAGTAAGAACAACGGGTCCAACTTTACTTTCGTTCCGTTGACGAATAATACGCAGAACTGTGCTTTAATGAAGTAGAGAATAAATCGTTAGTAGATTGAATATAATAATACCTTTCACAAAGTTCTTTATCTTAAGCAATAAGCATAGATACCAACTAGCAAAAGTTTTCAATATTCATAGCACTCCATTCTAGGTACGTCACACTTGCGCCATAGATTTGCCAATAAATACAATAAAATGTGATATTAATGAAAGTATTGTACATAATTAAAAAATATTTAATAAAACATGACAAGTTTATAGTTCGTTTTTTTTCTTATTTATAAATCTATGTAAACAGAAGAAGAAATTATGTGTTTGTCTTCGTGAGAATATCAAAAATTTGAAAACAACCTAATAACTCACTTTATCTCAATAGTTGGTGAACAACCTAATAGTTTAGTACTTCTTCTAGTGACGTAATACACCCCCATCACTACCTTATTTCTCATTTTATTACTCTAAATGAAAGTATTGTACAGAAAAAGTATTTAATAAAACATGACAAAAGGTACTAAGCTTTTTTATCTTTCTTTCTCACTTCAACCCTTATCCTCACTGTAAAACTCCAACTTCTATCTCCATTCTTTTGTCAACCTCCAATCCCTATGTCTAAGTCACTTTTACCCTTAATCAAATGTCTAATTCACCCTCGTACACACCCACACACACACGCGCAAACGCATCCACACATGTTCATTCATGTTTGTATTATCTTCTGTAGGAATGTTTATTTCTGCACAAATCTTACAGAATTGTTTAAATAACAAAAATCTTAACAGGTTGCTTTCGGTGGTAAATTACCATAAGAATTTGTTCAAGCATTTAAACACTCGAGAAAACGTTTACAGCTACACTATACCTACTTTATTTTTGTCCATTTTTGTATGGCTTAAACTTTTATATATTAGCGACAGGTGTTTCGCCCTTCGGTTTCGGCAGACTTCTAATTTGTGCGGATGGGGGGAGTCTGTGTCGATTTTTCTGAAAGTTTCTTAAGAGGGCTAAATACGGTGTCTGATATATTGTTGATGGTTGTGTTATTTTCTTTCTTTTTAGTAATGTCTCTTTCCACTGTTTACAAACACTCATATTTTCAGGCATTTTAAGATAAAAAGAATACAAGGATTGGAAAAGTAAATGATCGATATCATAACATCAATTCATTTTTTCTGAAAATGTTGTGTGATATGCTGGAATCTGATTTATTTTTTCCTAATTTTAAGTTTAGTTAGATCTGGTCTTAACGTGTGGGTTCAGACGTTACTAACTATATAAGTCAATTTAAAAAAGGCAGGAACTACAACAATGGCGTATTACAAAATAAACCTATAATTATCTGGAAAAAGAAAAAATATTTTATCAAATCTGATTTTTGGAACAGTTATTGTTTTGGCGCGAACTGTAAACAGAGGGTAACTGATGTACGCTGCACTGCTTTGTGATCACGCCGTCACACGCCAACTTAATTTAGTGTGACTAGTGAAAAATTAATTGAAAGATAAATAAAACTCTAGTTTTTTTGTATATGTTCCCAGGTTGACAGTCTATTTGTAGGTGTATTTTGTAGGTCCCGTTCAGGGAGATCAGTTATTGAATCGCCTATGAGGAAGTGATTAGGGGTAAGTGCGGTGAGGTCATTAGGATATGATGATAATGGGGTCAGTGGACGAGAACTTAATTTTGCTTCAATTTCTATGATTAGTGTGTTGAACTGTTCAAAAGCAAACAATACATTATTTGCAACCCTGACCAAATGATATTTAAATGATTTCACAGCGGCCTCCCACAAGCCACCAAAATGTGGAGACTTAGCCGGTATGAAATTCCAGGTAACATTATCGTTTGCTAATAACGTTTGAATTGCTCTATTATTGTTTGAGGAATTAATAAACTCATTAATCTCCGAAATTTTGTTGCTTGCATCTACAAAATTCGTGGCGTTATCAGAATAAATATGTTCTGATTTTCCACGTCTAGCAAAAAATCTTCGTAAGCTTGCCAAAAAAGTCTCAGTTGTAAGATTACTAACTAATTCCAGATGAACTTTGTCAAAAAGCAGACAAATACAGCAATATAAACCTTGATTTGCTTTCTTTTTCGAAATTGTTTTTCCTTTATATGGAATGGACCGCAAAAATCAACTCCTACATTTAAAAATGGCCTAGACGCAATAAAACGATTTTTAGGGAGATTTCCCATCATGTAGTTTGCAGGAGTCGGCTTCGCTCGAAAACAACGAATGCACTTATGAATAACGTACCTTGTGGTATTAGTACCATCAATAGGCCAATACCCTTGTCGAACTGCATTTAAATTCCCTTATATACCTGCATGGCATTGCCTTTCGTGTACACGCTTAATAATTAATTTAGTAACATGATGAGAACGGGGAAGAATCGCGGGGTATTTCTGTTCGTAGGCAATCGGGGCATGTTTCAATCTGCCGCCGACTCGTAGAATACCGTTCGAATCTATAAAAGAATTAAGCAACGCGATTTTGATACGTTTGTTTATCTCTCTATTCTGCTTAAGACACCTTATTTCGCTACCAAATGCATCTAACTGAACTAACCGAACTATTCTATTCATAGACTGCTGAAGTTCAAGACATGTAAGTTCACCGTACCCTTTATCTTTACGTAATGAATTGTTAACAAAACGAAAACAGTATGCAATAATACGCTGCAATTTTACTAATGACGAAAATTGATGTATAATACGTAAATCTAAATTTGATGTTGTGAGGCTAACTGTCGTGCGTTTTTCAGGTACATCTATTGTTGTGGTGTTACCGGCCAAAATTCTGTATTGCGTGATAACCATGCAGGACCCTCTAGCCAACATTTGTTTTTTACGAACTTACTTGCAGCTTGTCCGCGAGATATGAAATCTGCAGGATTGCCACCTGACGACACGTGTGCCCAATCTTTGGGTGCTGTAATATCTCTTATTTTCGAAACGCGATTAGCTACAAATGTTTTTAGAACATGTGGCTCTGTCCTTATCCAATGCAAAACTATTGTCGAGTCTGACCAAAAATACGCGCCACAAATTTGTATGACGTTATTTAAGATGTTTATAATAGTGTGACGAACGTGTCATTTTGAATGACGTTGACATTATGGTTGACATGTGCCGACTGCGAAAGTTGAATGAAAGTTACCTATGACGCGTTCCAGAAGGTTCGAGAGCTGCTGAACGTTTCGAGAATTACCTAGAAATGACCATAATACTGTTACGAGTACTTGCCAATTAAGTTGGTGTGAGCTTAATTAACGAACATCTTCCCTGAATACATAAGAAATATTCTCGACTTTCCTGAAACATCTCGAAAACTCCAGCAGAGATCAATGGGAAAACAATTGGATTACGAGAAGGCCGTAGAATTCCCTAGAAAGAAGCTGAAAATACTATAAAAGGCGAACCGGCCCGCACCGAGTTAGTTGACAGTGGACAGCTGATGAGAAGCGATCGATAGGCGAACCACAAGCGATAGAATTCATAGAGTGCGAAAGGTAGTGTCTACATTATAGCGAGTGTTTACGATAACGGCGATTGAGAAGAGACTTTTAGTGAAATAAATTGCGTGGAGTTGTTTATATCTGTAGTGTAGTCAAATTAACTTTAGTAATTGAATAAATTCGTTGTTTTGTTGTGTTAATTGTGTTTTCTGTGACTGAACACGTCACATTTGGTGTCAGGAGTCGGATAGTAAGGGAATTGAAGATTCCCGAAGCAAGTTAGTGCGAAGATCGTAGAAGAGGTCCGAAGTGAAGGAGAATTTTGAAGTCTTATGCCAGTAACAAAAAAACAAGCGGCAATAATGGACGAACAAATAAAGGCTTTAATGGAAATGATGAAGGAATTGAAAACTGGACAAGAAAGAATGGAATGTGGACAGGAAGAATTGAAGAATCAAATGGAAGCTGGACAGAACGAAATGAAATTAGCACAAGAAGAAATGAAGGCGGGCCAAGTAGAAATTAAGGCAGGTCAAGAAAAATTGATCGAAGATATGAGAGCAATAAAAATTGTGCAGGAAGGATTGAAAGAACAGTTAAAAGAAGTCAGAACCGAAGTGAAAGAAGAGTTAAAGGAGGTAAGAGTAGAAGTGCAAGAAGAATTAAAGGAAGTACGACAAGAATTGAAGACGAGACAAGAGAAGCTAAGAGATGAGTTGAAAGAAGTACAAGAGGAAGTAGAGAAAATGCGACAGAAGGTCGAGAACACAAGACCGGCTAGAGAAGTAAAGTCCGAAGACACTGCGATAGCAATCAGAATTAAATCACCGACTTTCGACGGAAAAGTTTGCTGGTCTGTGTACAAACGACAGTTCGAGGCAACGGCAGAAGCAAACAACTGGAACGATTTTGAGAAAGCAACGGCGCTGGTCATAGCTCTGCGAGGAGAAGCATTGGACGTCCTTGAAGGTATTCCAGAGCGCCAACAACGGGACTTTTCTGCGCTGCTAGAGCGACTTGAAATGAGATATGGCGACAAACATTTGCAACAAGTGTACCAAACTCAACTAAAGTGTCGCAACCAGAGGACATCAGAAAATCTACAAGAATTCGAGGCCGATGTGGAACGTCTAGTTAGATTGGCCTATCCTACCGCTCCGCAGGACTTCGCAGACCAGCTAGCAGTCCAAACATTCGTCGATGGCGTGAGGGACACCGACTTACAGCAAGTTCTCCGTTTGGCCCGCCATAAGACTGCGAGATATGCACTGGCACACGCCTTAGAATTCGAAGCTGCAAAACAAGCTTCCAAAGGCCACGTGCGTGTACGCCAAACAACTGATGAACACGACGAATACAAGAATGAAGTCGCAAGGCTGCTTAAAGAATGCGTCGAAACTGTCAAGAAGACTACCATCAACGACAAGAGAGAATCGGCCAAATTTTGGGAATGCGGGAAGGTCGGTCACTTTTCCCGAGACTGTGGCCAAAACAAAGGAAGACCAAGGTGCTGGGAATGTGGAAGGCACGGACATTTACAGCGAGACTGCCCGGCCGATGAACGCCGTGCGGACCGACAGCAGTCGGGAAACTAAGATCAGCCAACTTTGAGAGGCGCAAGTTGGCTTCTCCCCACCAAGCCCCAGCAGAAATCGTCGTTTCCCAACTAAACGGAAGCAAGTCCTTATTCGTCGACGGTCACATCAACAACAAGAAGGTTAGAATGGTGGTCGATACGGGAGCTTCAAGGACCATAATCCGGCCGAACATCGTTAACGAGTGGAGAATCCGACCCCTGCAGAGGAAGCTACGTTTGACCACGGTTACCGGAGAAACAGCGCCGATTAGAGGAGAATGCGACATCAAAGTTGAGATTGGGAGAAGTATGCCTTCGACACAGGGCACTGGTAGCCGATGTCGCCGACGACGTGATCATTGGATTGGATCTTCTTGAACGAAACAAAATTAATCTGGATTTGGGCTCCGGCATTTTACGCATCGGCAAGGAAGAGTTGGTGATGACAAACCCCACCAAAAAAGTACGGTCTTCGAAAGGTCATCGTAGCAGAAGACCGATTACTACCTGCTAGATCCGAGGTAGTTCTCAAAATAAACATCGACGGCGAAGGTGCGGATGGTTTGGTGGGGATAGTAGAAGCCAAAAACCCGGATTTGACACAAAAAAGGCCATACTGATAGGACGAACACTGATTCGAACTGGGACGCCGAATGCATTTGTCAGAGTGGTCAATCTGAAGGACTTCGAACAGAAAGTGTGTAAGGGAATGGAAATAGAAGTCCTTGAACCCGTGGTGTCCATCCTCCAATGCGAAGTCGAAGCTGAATCCTCAATGGCAGAAAGCGAACCGCTTCCAACCGTTCTTCGAGACTTAGTACATCGTTCGGCCACAAACCTTAACAGCGAACAAATTAGAAAGTTCGAAGAACTGCTCAGCAAGTATCGAAACGTCTTCGCCCTCTCTGACAACGACTTTGGGAGAACGAATCTGACATACCACCGTATAGACACGGGATCAGCTCGTCCTATTAAACAACCATCTAGAAGAGTTCCATGGGCTAAGCAAGAAGAAGTCAACAACCTGGTGAAGAACATGGAAGAACAGGGGGTAATCGAACCATCACAAAGTGCTTGGGCTTCTCCGATAGTGTTGGTTAGGAAGAAGGATGGATCGACCAGGTTCTGCGTTGACTACAGGAAGCTCAACGATGTAACTTTAAAGGAAAGCTATCCCTTACCCAGAATTGACGACACCCTTGACAGCTTGGTTGGTGCCAAATGGTTTTCAACGTTAGATTTGAAGAGTGGATACTGGCAAGTTGAACTGGATCCTCAAGACAAACAGAAGACCGCATTCACGACTGTTTACGGGCTGTGGCACTTTAACGTTATGCCATTTGGACTATGTAACGCTCCCGCCACCTTCGAGCGACTTATGGAAAATGTGCTACAAGGGCTCAATTGGAAGGTTTGTCTGGTGTACCTAGACGACGTAATAGTACTGGGAAAGAAATTCGAAGACCACCTCCAGAATGTCGAAAAAGTTATCAAGGAGGTTTCAGCAGCCAAGTTAAAACTCAGCCCCAAGAAATGCATTCTGTTCTGTAAGGAGGTGAAATATCTTGGCCACGTTATCAACTCGGAAGGAATAAGAATTGATCCTGACAAGACTGAAGCTGTGAGAAGTTGGCCTGTCCCGAAGAACCAACACGACATGAGAAGCTTTTTAGGGCTGTGTTCCTATTACCGACGATTCGTAAAAGGATTTGCAGATATAGCTCCAACGCTCCACAAGTTAACAGAGGATGGTGTCCCTTTCCAATGGTCAGAAGTGTAGGAAGTGTCCAACGTGTGCGTCAGCCAAGGGACCTCAGACTCGAAGCCGAGAGCGTATGAAACAGTACAATGTTGGTGCTCCATCTGAAAGGATAGCTCTGGACGTAATAAGCACATCTTATTAGTGGTGGACTATTTCAGCAAATGGCCCGAAGTGTAAGCAATCCCAAATCAAGAAGCTACTACGGTCGCTAGAATGCTGGTGAACCAATGGATCAGTTCCGATGGAGATTCACACGACTAGGGACGTAACTTTGAATCCGCAGTATTCCGGGAAGTCTGTGAGCTGCTAGGAGTATAGAAAACTAGGACCACTCAATTACATCTACAATCTTACGGAATGGTCGAACGGTTTAACGCGACGTTGGAAACCAAATTGAAAATGGTTGTTAACGATCACCAGACAGACTGGGACCAGCACATACCTTTGATCCTGTTGGCCTATCGAAGTGCGGTTCACGAGACCACCGGCAGAACACCAGCCGGCATTTTATTTGGAAGAGAGCTGAATTTACCGATGGACATCCGGTTTGGACACCCAGGAGATCGGCAACCTTCAGCTACCGACTACGCACAGCAGCTAGAGGAACGACTCGATACCATCCACAGAGCCGTTCGTAACAAGATCCAAGTAGGGAGTGACCGCATGAAGACCAGGTACGACCGGAGAGCCAACAGCACAGGATTCAGCAAAGGGGACTAGGTGTGGCTTTACAATCCTATCCGTCGAAAAGGGCGCTCACCGAAGCTACAGCGAGCCTGGGAAGGACCTTACACCGTGGTCAGAAGGCTGAATGACGTGGTCTAGTTATTGAATCGTTACTGTTGTGTACGAATTAATTTAATAAAAGTGTTGAGAGAAAAATACGTGATTTTGTAAATTACGTAACAATTGGTGTCAGCAGTGGGATTTATGCCAGTAACAAGTAGTCAAGCAGCAAAAATGGAGGAGCAGATGAAGTTTTTGATGGAAATGCTTAAAGAAGTGAAGGAAAAAATGAAGGCAGGCCAGGAAGAAATGAAGGCAAGGGCCCAAAAAGAAATTAAGGCAAGCCAGGAAAAAATTAAACCAGGGAAGGATGAAATGAAGGCAGGCCAGGAAGAAATCAAGGCAGGCCAAGAGAAATTGATCGAAGATATGAGAACAATAAAAATTGAGCAAGAAGGTTTGAAGGAACAGTTTAAAGAAGTAAGAGTAGAAGTTCAAGAAGAGTTAAAGGAAGTAAGAGTAGGAGTTCAACAAGGGTTAAAGGAAGTAAGAGTAGAAGTTCAAGAAGGGGTTAAAAGAAGTAAGAGTAGTAGTCCAAGAAGAGATAAAGGAAGTAAGAGTGGAAGTTCAAGAAGAGTGAAAGGAAGTAAGGGCCGTGCACAGAAAGGGTTTTAAAAGGAATTAGACGAAATGAAGGCCAATCTGAATGTTCAAGAATACCCAAAACTAAACAAAATCGAAGAAGGAAGTGTAAGAATATCGAGAATAAAACCACCAACATTCGATGGGAAGGTCTCTTGGTCAGTATATCTCAAACAATTGGACGTTGCTACCAAAGCAAATGATTGGAACGAAACGGAGAAAGCCACTGCCCTAATCATAGCGTTACGTGGGGAAGCTCTGGACGTTTCGCAAGGTATAACAGAAATGCAACAAAATGATTTTAAAATTCTGTTGGACCGATTGGAAATGCGCTATGGTGATGAACACCTACAACAGATGTATCAGGCGCAGTTAAAAAGTCGGTATCAACGTAGCAGCGAAAACCTCCAACAATTCGAAGCGGACGTCGAAAGGTTTGTGCGGTTGGCTTATCCTAGTGCCCCTCAAGGCTTACAGACAAGCTATCGCCCCAAATGTTTGTCGACGGAGTACGAGATGTCGAAATACAGCAAGCCCTGCGCATGTCCTGACATAAAACTGCAGGCGAAGCATTGCCGCATGCGCTAGAATATGAAGCAGCCAGACAAGCATCCAAAGGACACATTAGAATCCGGCAGATTGGGTTAAATTTTGAAGACGATGGCGAGATATTTCGGCAAGAAATGGTGAAAATAGCTATAGAAGTCATGTCCTCAAAACCGAAGGAAGGGGTGAGTGAGCGCCCACGCTGTTGGAATTGCGACAAATATTGGCATCTTTCACGCGATTGCGTCAAGAGGAAGCGAGAAGTTACATGTTGGAATTGTGGACGTACGGGGCACTTAAGCAGCGGCTGTCCATTTGGAAGAAGACAACAAGCAGGGAAACTAAGAATAGCCGGCCTTACGGGGCGAAAGCCGGCTTTGCGTCCCGCAGCCCCAATCATCATCTCCGTATCGAAAACAGCCAGTGATAGTTCACTTACTGTGGATGGTTTTGTGAACGGCAAGAAGTTAAAACTGATAGTGGATGGAGGATTCGACCGCTAACCATAAATGCTGTCTTAACCACTGCGACAGGGGAAACAACATCGTTCCATGGAGAATGAGAAGTAGTGATCGGTCTTGGAGACGCAAGCCTATACCAACAAGTGCTAGTGGCCGATATTACCGATGACATCATTCTGGGACCCGACTTCATGGAAAGACACCGAATCCAGCGTATATAGGCAAGTCGAAGTGCATCCTGAAGACAAAGAAAAGACTGCGTTTACTACTGGGAACGGTCTCTGGCAATTCAATGTAATGCCTTTCGGTCTATGCAACGCACCAGCTACCTTTCAAAGATTTATGGAGACCATTTTACAAGGATTGAATTGGGAAATCTGCTTGGTCTATTTGGATGACGTCATTGTGTTTAGGCGAACGTTTGAAGACCATCTTGCCAATCTCAGCAGAGTCCTTCAGAAATTCACAGCAGCACAACTAAAATTAAATCCCAAAATGTATGCGTAGTTTAGAAGTGAAGTGAAATACTTAGGCGATGTTATATAAAGTAAAGGCGTTGGTACAGATCCTGACAAGACCGAGGCAGTTCGTAATTGGCCGCAACCAACGAATCAGCATGAACTGAGGAGTTTCTTGGGACTATGTTCGTACTATAGAAGATTCGTGAAGGGATTTGCGGATGTGGCTCGCCCCTTGGACAGACTTACCGAGAGTGGAGTGCCTTTTGATTGGACGAACACCTGTCAAGAAGCTTTCCAAGTTCTGAAAAATAAACTGTCTAACACCCCGATTTTGACTTATCCCGAATTTGGAAAACCATTCATTGTCGACACCGATGCGAGCAATGTGGGTATTGGAGGGGTTATTTCCCAAGTTCAAGACGGTAAAGAAAGAGTAATCGCATACTTTAGCAAGACACTGTCAAAACCCGAAAAGAATTATTGTGTAACCCGCCGAGAACTATTGGCCGCCGTAAAAACTATAGAAAACTTCCACATATATCTTTATGGACGAGAATTTCTGTTAAGAATCGACCACTCTTCTCTTAAATGGTTGCTACAGTTCCAAAACCCTGAAGGATAGGTGGCCAGATGTTTACAGCGTTTACAAGAATACAATTTCAAAATTGAACATCGGCCAGGGAAATGTAATGCCGACGCCTTATGAAGACGACCATGCCCGCGGAATTGCAAGCATTGTTCTTCTGTGGAACGAAAGGAAGGGTTAGAACAAGTTCCATGCCTACATACCACCATAAAGAAACAAGAAAATTGGGAAGACACGGTATTGATTGAGGAACAGCGAACCGATGATGACGATGTGATTCCCTAAATCTCGAGAATGGAGTCCTTAAGAGAATCTAGGAAAATGCGGCCGGGACCAAGAAGCGCCTACAAGTTGTGTTGCCCAGGAAGAAGTCGAAAGAAGTAATAAAAGAGCTGGATGCTGGGACTGGAGGTGGACATTTTGGGGTAAATAAGACCTTAGAGAAACTACGTGAACGGTTTTACTGTGTGATGTGGAAGACTGGTGTGGAAAATGCGAAGTATGTGCATCCAACAAAGGTCCGAAAACCAGGACACGAGGAAAGATGCACCAGTATAACGTCGGAGCGCCATTCAAAAGAATAGCTATGGATATCGCTGGTCCCTTTCCACGAACTGAAGATGGCAACCGCTACATCCTCGTTGTGATGGATTACTTCAGCAAGTGGCCGGAAGCCTATGCAATTTCCAACCAGGATGCAACCACCGTGGCGGAGGCAATAATAAACAACTGGATCAGCCGATATGTAGTTCCTGTGGGGATTCACACTGACCAGGGCCAAAATTTTAAATCAGAAATATTCCAACGAGTGTGTGAATTGATGGGAATAAGGAAGACTAGAACGACTCCGCTGCATCCTCGGTCTGACGGCATGGTAGAGCGATTTAACGCAATTACAGAGAACAACCTGAGGATGCTCGTAAACGATCATAAGACCGACTGGGATCGCCACATTTCCTTATTCCTTCTGGCCTATAGGACATCCATACACGAGACCACCGGACAGACCCCTTTCTGTGTGCTATTCGGGAAAGAACTGAGACTACCTGCTGATCTGATGTTTGGTCGACCTGAAGGTTCTTCGCTATCCACGGACAATTATGTATCTAAACTACGCAAGCGGCTAAACACCATCCATAACGCCGTCAGAACAAGAATTAAATTCGAAAGTGACCGAATGAAGATCCGTTACGATCAGCGAGCGAATTCCACTGGATTCAGGGAGGGCGATCGTGTATGGCTCTATAACCCAGTTCGCAAGAAGGGAAGGTGCCCTAAATTACAACGGAATTGGGAGGGCCCGTACAAAGGGATGACCCGGATAAACGATGTCGTCTACAGGATACAACGAGGCCCCAAATTGAAGATGACAGTTGTACACCTCGACCGGTTGGCTCCATACACAGTGGAAGTAACTGATCGGGACGATCAGCGCTAGAGGGGGCAGTGTGACAGACGTGTCATTTTGAATGACGTTGACAATATGGTTGACATGCGCCAACTGCGAAAGTTGAATGAAAGTTACCTATGACGCGTTCCGGAAGGTTCCTGAGCTGCTGGACGTTTCGAGAATTACCTAGAAACGAACATAATACCATATAAGGAACAGCGTTAGACAGTTTGACAGTTTTTGATAGAAGAGAGTCACAGAGATAAGTTCTAAGTAAAGAAAAGCAATTAAAAAGCGAAATAGCTATTGAGTTGTTGTTGTTATCGAAATAGTTATTGAATCGTTATTGTTGTGTACGAATTAATTTAATAAAAGTGTTGAGAGAAAAATACGTGATTTTGTAAATTACGTAACAATAGATTGATAAAGCTCGGCCAGAACCATTGCAGCACACAATTCTAAACGTGGCAAACAAAGAATTTTGATCGGTACTACTCGAGATTTCGAACAAACTAATCTAACTGTATGTTGACCAGTTTAACGCAAATATATTGTAACGAATTTTCTAGTCAAAGTATTTATTTAAACAATTATTTATTTAACACTATTTATATAACAATTAACAGTAACTTATAACTACTATTTATATTAGAAAAATTCTCTTATTTATATCACAATTTATTTATATCACTTTTGTCTATTATCGTTTTTAATTCGCGCACTGATGCTTCTTCATAACTACTGTTTCTCGGTCCAAAGATGATTACTTTATATACACCTTTCGAAATCCTGATTATTCCCGAATGATGAATAATAATTAGAAAGTCCTGGATGATTCCAGAATTGAACTTGTTACTTGTAGCTGGAGAATGATTTACATCTTGTAAGTTGATAACCATAAAAGTACCGTGTGCGGTGGGTGTCTACGCCGTAAGCATGTTAGCGATAAGAAGTACATGTAGACAAGTTGTTATCGCGCACACGTACAGTCCCTGGTCGCTACAATATACATGCCCCGTACGCCCTTTCACTCGCGTCACAAAACCCATGTATTTCAATATTCGATTGATTGTTTGACAGTACGATACGTGGAATTCTGAAATTATTTAAATGTTGGAGTTGCTCGTGATAATTTGACCAAGTAGTGTCAATTGCTATAGGAACATATTCATCCCATGCTAGATGCTGCTTCCACAGTTCTTGCATTATAATTATCGCGGTAACTATGACTGGTCCTAAAATGCCCAGTGGTTCGTTTCGTAACCTTTTTGTTATTATCCCTTTTAACTATATGATATAAAATCAGGTGTTGGTTCCCAGTTTATCCCTAACGTTTTCACTGTATCTAAATTTAAAGACACGACATCCGTTTCTGATCCCTTAAGACTATTGACGATACTAGGCTCCGTTAGACGACCATTTTCGTAAATTGAATTTTCCTAGACTTGTTAACTTCATTAGTTGATCGCGCAGTTGATTAGCTTCTTCAAGTGTATGAGCTCCTGTTAGAAGGTCATCTACGTAAAAGTCGTTTTTAATGGCTATCGCGGCTAAGGGAAAACTAGCCCCTTCGTCATCTGCCAATTGCTGTAAGCAACGAATTGCCAAAAACGGTGCTCTGATGTCCCGTACGTTACCGTGTCGAGCCTATATATTTTTATGAGTTCATTTTGTGAAATGCGCCAAAGAATTTTTTGAAAAATTGCATCAACCGGATGCACGCGAATCTGACGGTACATTTTCTCAATGTCTGCAGTTAAAACATATTTATGTAACCTAAAACGAACTATAATAGAAAACAGATTGTTTTGTATGGTGGGCCCTATCATTAATGTGTCGTTTAACGAAATACCACTACTCGTCTTAGCTGATCCGTCAAACACGATTCTTACCTTTGTAGTTAGACTCGAATCTTTAATGACTGGATGATAAGGTAAGAAGTAGCCCTCTGAATGGTTAGATTGATTGGTAACTTCTGTCATATGACCTAACGTTAAATATTCGCGAAGAAATTCGGTGTTTTGTGTTTTAAATTCTGTATTTTGTTTAAATTTCCGTTCTAAATTTTGAAACCGTTTTAACGCTGTATTAGACGATTCCCCTAAATTTTGTTTCTTTTCGTTGAATGGCAATCTTATAATGTAACGTCCTGTTGATTCGCGTACGGTATTTGCTTTAAAATGTTGATCTCAAGCCTTTTCTTCTTGCGACCAATATACCTTCGGTAAAATCTCTTCGATTTCCTAAAACCATTTTACTTGAATATCTAACGCAGTACTGGAAACGCAACACAATTCCCGTTAAGTATCTCCAACGTTACCTCCTACTGAACCTGAAATTACCCAACCGAATACTGTTTTTTGTAGCAACTTGTAGAATAATTCAGCACTGATCAGGGCATCTATTTCTGACGGTTTGTGAAATTCAGTATCGGCGAGTGTAATATTTGCGGGTATACATAAACTATTACGATTAACTTGACGCGACGGAAGGTAACCTGTAATTTGAGGTATTACTAAGAACGATGTATTTGTCGAAAAGTTAGAAGTTTTCGATTGTATGGTAGCCTGAACGGAAAAGTTAATATTTGGGCTTTGCTGATTCAAACCTAAAACTGGCATGTTAATTGTACGTTTTTCTAACTGCAATAAGTCTGATAATTTTTCCGTGATAAAATTAGAGTGAGACGCGGAATCAAGCAATACCCTACATTCGTGCGGTTTATTTCTTTTATCAAGGATGTGAATTCGAGCAGTAGATAATAAAATTTCAGAAGACACATTTGCATTTAGTTACTGGGGCCGCTTCTGTAGAAGTACCAATTTTCGAACTTTCAGTAACCTGATTTGACCTATCTGATGAGTTTTGCTGATGCAATAGAGTATTATGTCTTTTATGACAAATTTTACATGCGCGGGATAAACAACGAGCTACTGCATGCCCTGTTCGTAAACAATTATAGCATAAATTTGCATGTTTTACTGCTTGTGACCTTTCGTGAATTGACAATTTTTGAAACTTGTCACATTGATACAAGTTGTGATCATCTTTACATAACGAACATTTACCTGATAGTGTAGCGATGTAAGTGTGCCTATGTTTTGTACCTAACCTTTCGCCATTTTCACTGAATTTGTTTCGAGATTGAGCCTGGTTCAGTAGTGGAAAGAGAAAATTTATTTAAAAATTGTAAGAGTTCTTAAAATGTAGATAAAGAACTGTCCTCAAGTGACCGATCCCAACTACGACGAGTGTTTTTATCTAATTTCGTTGATATGATATAAACAAGAATTTCGTTCCAATGCTCGACAGGTACCTTTAGGGACTTTAATGCATTTATATGCATTTCAGCTGATAAAATTAAAGATCGAATTGCTGAAGGCGACTCTTTAGTTATTGGCGGTAATTCGAAAATTTCTCGTAAGTGACTTTGTATAATTTTACGAGGCTGATTGCATCTTTTTTCTAATAATGACCACGCAACTAAATAATTTTCTGCAGAAGCATTTAAAGTGTTAATAACTGTGGCAGCTTCACCTTGTAACGAAACCTTTAAATAATGAAATTTTTGAACATTTATGATGTTCTCGTTCTCATGAACAAGTGACTTGAAAGTATCGCTAAAACTTCGCCATTGAGTTAGATCACCATCAAATGTAGGTAGTTGAATCTTAGGTAGCATTAACGCTGAATCTTTACGATCACGAGATGAACTTGCTGTATTTGTATCTGGTAATGAATTATATGATCTAGAGGAATCCTGGTGATTTTAAAAATCCGGCTTGAAGGATCAATGTTTTGGCGCGAACTATAATTTTTGTAAAACAGAGGGTAACTGATGTACGCTGCACTGCTTTGAGATCACGCCGTTACACGCCAACTTAATTTAGTGTGACTAGTTAAAAAAGTCATAGTATAACAATAATAAATGTTTATAAATATGAACTATAAATACCAACTATTACCCTAATGGCTTTTTATTGAACATTTGGGTTTACCGTGTCCAGGTAAACTTAACAATAGAGTAACCGTCTACCAAATGCGTTTATCCGACACAGATGGTTCATGGTATGTATATTTCAAGAAACTATTTTGAATTGTCCAGTTATAGTATAGATGTGATGCTGAAATGTTATAAAAATCTAAATTACAATTATTACTTAAATGTGCTATTTTAACATTTATTATTCAAAGTTTTTTAGAATCGCTAGAAATTATATGTCTATTATAATGCTTTTTCTCATATAGAACCTGTATACACATATGAAATTTGCTGATCCGAACATTAGGGTTTCTATTACATGTATTTCAAATGCACGGAATGTTGTAGTAGGGTTGATTACGACAGATAGGACTTGCCTTTCTATTATACATCATCCTAATCGACGTTCAGTACTTTATTTATATATTTCGCTTCAGACAGCAAAAGATACTGAAATAAATTATTAGACAAAAAGAACATTATAATTGTATGCTCGTCGAAATGGTGTGTTATCAGTACTAACGACAGCCGATCCGACGAGCGACGGTGTAATACTGAACTTCGATTGGAGTGATAAGGGGGAGATAAGCTCCGTCTGTCATCATTAACCCTACCACAACTTTTCTTGGATTTTAAATACGTGTAATAGAAATTCCTATATTCAAATCAACAAATTCCATATGTATATAGGAATCTATCTAATATATTTTGCGAATGATGTTCCGTTAGCTGCTATGAAAGAAAAACAAACTTGAAAGGTTATCGCTGATAAATTCGTAAGAAAGTTTTCGAAGATCAACTACAGAAATTATCTTGCGAAGTATGATCTTATAAATTCGTATGACCCACATGATAAGACCCGATTTGGGAATAACAAGAAGTACCAATGTATATGTCGTACAGGAAACATTAAGTTTAATTTAAGAGACAAATTTGTAATGCACTACAAGAAGTTTTTTTCAAAACTGTTTTTTCGTGTGGTAAAAATATTAATTCTATGAATCTGGAAGGTGTGAATTGTTGTGTTGTCGCTTGCAATTCTCGTGCCCGCATTTGAATTTTTATGGTCTTCCAAACAAGTCTTGGGAAGTGTTAGCGACAAACTATTATTAATAATAATTTTCATTAGTATCTATTTTTCACCACTATTTCTTTTATAAATGCGCATTCGACGAGAGGGTGGTTTTGCCACCCCCTACCCCTGCTCATAGTTTGGGGCGTTTAAGTGTAGGAAGTGGAAAAGGACAGAAGATAAAGTTAAGTAGAGACATTCCTTTCAAGTATACATGACAGTTAAGTCAAGCCAAGTAATCAATGCAGTCAATTTTCAATACAAATAACAACTCGAGTCAAATTATTCAAGTAACATATCCATATTTTCAATATTTTCGTATGTATGTAATTAACCACGGTAGTTTTGAATCTTGTTAAGTTTAAGTTGTTTTCTTGTTGTGTAGTGACGTAGTTTTTTCTGACAATGAATTTTAAAACAAACGCGACGGTAGTTTTTATTAGAGAAACTTTGCTCTTGTGTAAGTTACAAGAAGCCCTCACGAAACAGGAAGTATAGCGACGAAATAAATGGATTGCCAGTTTTCGTCGAAATGCGTAAGTGCAAATTTTTAAAAAGTTCAATAATTACAATAATAACTAATATTTATTTCTTTTTCATTTGTCTGAGACTGGCAAACCCTGGAGAATTATTCCCAGATGCGAAAGTCCCAACTGTTTCACTTACGGACAGGATAGTAGAAAGTAAAATAAATTTATGACAAATAATGCTATTTGAAGACAAACTATTGAGCATATTAAAAATTCTAATGTACATAAGCTATATTACTATATAGTCCACAAAAGCCTCCCTTCACACTTTCTACATGCTTTAGGACTGGCAGTGCTTCTATTAAGTATTACAAAACGCTGCATTATTGGTGTGCTTATGAGTAAATTTTTTATCTAAGTAGTGGATTTCTCTAAAATGTAAAATAATTTATCTTCATTGTTTCTTCTATGTAGAGTTGCATAAACGTGTTTTATTGTATCGAAAATGTGTTGACGTTATTTTAAGTTTAAATATGTTAGCGTTTTTACATTTGTATATTTTTAAGATTTATCAAGTTGCTTGTAAATTTTGTTAATTAATTAATTAATTGATTTGCCAAGAGATAATAGACGTTTAATTCCCTCGTTGAATAAAAAGAGTTTGTAATATTCGAAAGGCCGTATCATTTTATAAGGTGCGATTACAAATAAGTATACTTACTCGTATATTAGTGATAAATATTGTAAATTTGGATTTTTAATATTGGTAATAATAAAAAACACGTAAAAATGTCAAATTGAAATTTCTTCAATTTGTCACGTTAAACTATAATAAGGATAATTTTCAAAGTATAAAAAGACAAATAAAAAACCTCTGCAGCCAGAATTGTTGCGTTAATGGCACATTTAATTTCTTGTACGCAAATGGGACGTCCGCATTTGGGAAGACACCATCCTGGAAACCAACTGAACATTCAAAAATATTCTGTTTGCATTTTTAAGGAGATAGAAAATCACAAGAAACTGCATTTAATCAATATTTTTTTTTTAACATCAAATACCACCCATCCATCTAAAAAGCATTCTTCCGATATTTATGCTGAAGAGACTCCTTCATATCCTGACCGCCCAATATTATGCGACGCTTCCACGCAAAAACCGAAGACGAAAAAACTAATATATAGACTCAAGAAAAAATTGGAACTGCTAAAGTTAGAGTAAGTGTTGGGCCAGATGAAAATTTTAGACCCGGTTTTCATGGTTTATCTAATCTTTCAACAGATTTGCAAATTAAACTATTGACTGGAATTTTAACTTAATATTATTTTAACGCATTGCGAATGAGTATGGATATATATAATATTTCTCTTGATTATGAAAAGAACTCTACGATATATGAATACATAAATATAAAATGCCATTTGCCCTGCTATTCCCCGTATATGGGAGTAAAGTGCACCTTGTGGAGTAATTGATTCTTGATTTTCGAAAATGTTGGAAACTACTGTCGTTATGAAAACGATACGCTTACTAAGTCTATTCTTTCGTCTTGTAAACGAAAGTTTGATCTTACTTAAGGAATAAATATATTAAATATATTATTTACTTATCAAATAACTGTACAATAAAATTAAACTTTAATTAAAAATGAGCATAAAGGATCACCTAAATATTATATTTAACAATTAACAATAAAAAACACATACATCCTTATACTAAAATTATTCATTGTACAACGTTGGTAAATTTTTATAAATCCATTCGATATATTTCCTTACATTCACATAAACGCTAGGTACACCAGCCATGCCGCATTTATCTGACCCGAAAGACATTATTCCAATCTGAAAATAAACCAAAAGGTTAATAAATGAATTATCGTAGTTTGGAAAGGGGGAAGAGTCGGTGGGGGTGGAGGTAACTTCGGAAAACGCCAAAGCAGGACTTCTCGGTGAAACAGGACACATGGAGGTAAATAGGTGAGTTGAAATTTAAAAAAACGTGGGTGGTCAGGAACGAAGATTCTTGCGTCTTTTCTTCAACCCCGAATATAATTAGGAATAAAACCTGTATGTTTTATTTTTTATTATATATTTTTATTTAAATGCAAATTATGAAAAATAACTTAAAATGATTCTTATCGTCGTGTTATTTATATAATTGATTTATATCGACTATAATAAGATACATATTTGTATCTATATCACATTCATGTATCTCGAAAAACCGACTTCAACTGTAGTACTAATTAATTAATGTAGCTACCTAGTACATTTGGTGGCAAAAGAATTGTAGAATATAAAAAAACCACACAAGGAGTGAAAGTTTGGCGTTGTTTTTATTTTTACAAAATAAATAGTTTTTACACCATGCAGGGTTTGATTTTGGGAAATACACAAAACAAGGAGAAAAACGGGAATTACTCTTCTTGATCGTCTTGTTCCTCTTCATTTTGCCACACTAAATCAATATTTCTTCGCTATTGAGAGTTACACTATTATAGAGTATTTTTATA
Source organism: Agrilus mali (assembly GCA_029378335.1). NCBI lineage: Eukaryota > Metazoa > Arthropoda > Insecta > Coleoptera > Buprestidae > Agrilus > Agrilus mali. The sequence goes on along the minus strand of CM055655.1, from coordinate 16,608,562 downwards.
CTGTTACGTAATTTACAAAATCACGTATTTTTCTCAACACTTTTTATTAAATCAACTCTATAACAACAACGATTCAATAACTATTTCGATAACAACAACAACTCTATAACTATTTCGCTTGTCAATCACTTCAAACTTCTCTTCTCGCTTATATCTGTCACTCTCTTCTATCAAATAACTGTCAAACTGTCCAACGCTGTTCCTTATATAGTATTATGGACGTTTCTAGGCTACTCTCGAAACGTCCAGCAACTCTCGGACTTTCTGGAACGCGTCATAGGTTACCTCCACTCACCTCCACTCAATTTTCGCAGTCGGCGCTTGTCAATGTCAGAATGACACATCCGTCACACTGCCCCTCCCCTCTAGCGCTGATCGTCCCGATCAGTTACTTCCACTGTGTATGGAGCCAACCGGTCGAGGTGTACAACTTTCATCTTCAATTTGGGGCCTCGTTGTATCCTGTAGACGACATCGTTTATCCGGGTAATTACTTTGTACGGGCCCTCCCAATTCCGTTCCTTTCTTGCGAACTGGTTTATAGAGCCATACACGATCGCCCTCCCTGAATCCAGTGGAATTCGCTCGCTGATCGTAGCGGGTCTTTATTCGATCACTTTCGAATTTTATTCTTGTTCTGACGGCTTTATGGATGGTGTTAAGCCGCTCGCGTAGTTTAGACACATAATCGTCCGTGGACAGCGAAGAATCTTCAGGTCGCCAAACATTAGATCAGCAGGTAGTCTCAGTTCTTTCCCGAATAGCACGCAGGAAGGTGTCTGTCCGGTGGTCTCGTGTATGGATGTCCTATAGGCCAGAAGGAATAAGGGAATGTGGCGATCCCAGTCGGTCTGATGATCGTTTACGAACATCCTCACGTTGTTTTCTATAGTGGCATTAAATCGCTCTACCATGCCATCAGACCGAGGATGCAACGGAGTTGTTCTAGTTTTCCTTATTCCCATCAATTCACATACTCGTTGGAATATTTCTGATTCAAAATTTCAGCCCTGGTCAGTGTGAATTTCCATAGGAACTCCATATCGGCATATCCAGTTGTTTATTATTGCCTCCGCCACGGTGGTTGCATCCTGGTTGAGATTGCATAGGCTTCCGGCCACTTGCTGAAGTAATCCATCACAACGAGGGTGTAGCGGTTACCATCTTCAGTTCGGGGAAAGGGACCAGCGATATCCATGGCTATTCTTTCGAATGGCGCTCCGACGTTATACTGGTGCATCTTTCCTCGTGTCCTAGTTCTCGGACCTTTGTTGAAAGCACACTTCGCATTTTCTACACCAGTCTTCCACATCCAATCTAGCGTTCACCCAGTAATACCGTTCACGTATTTTCTCTAATGTCTTCTTCACTCCAAAATGTCCACCTTCAGTCCCAGCATGCAGCTCTTTTATTACTTCTTTCGTCTTCTTCTTGGGCAACACAACTTGTAGGCGCTCCTTGGTCCCGTCTGGACTTTCCCAGATTCTTCTAAGGACTCCATTCTCGAGCTTAAGTGAATCCCATTGGGCCCAATAACATTTCGTAGTAGTACTAAGGCGGCTTACGTCCGCCCATTCTCCTGTCTCCTTTAATTTCATGATAGGCCCTAGGTCATCATCGGTTCGCTGTTCCTCCATCAACACTGTGTCTTCCCAATTCTCTTGTCTCTCCACGGTGGTATGTAGGCATGGAATTTGTTCTAATCCTTCTTTTCGTTCAACAGAACAATAATGTTTGCAATTCCGTGGGCATGGTCGTCTTAATAAGGCGTCGGCATTACCATGGTGTTTTCCTGGCCGATGCTCAATTTTGAAATTGTACTCTTGTAAACGATGTAACCATCTGGCCACCTGTCCTTGAGGGTTCCGGAGTTGCAGTAACCATTTAAGAGAAGAGTGGTCGGTTCTCAGCAGGAATTCTCGCCCATATAGATATTTGTGGAAAGGTTCTGTAGTTTTCACCGCGGCCAATAGTTCTCGGCGGGTCACACAATACTTCTTCTCGGGCTTTGACAGCGTCTTGCTAAAATATGCGATTACTCTTTCTTTACCGTCTTGAACTTGGGAAAGAACCCCTCCAATACCCACATTGCTCGCATCGGTGTCGACAATGAATGGTTTTCCAAATTCGGGATAAGTCAAAATCGGGGTGTTAGACAATTTATTTTTCAGAACTTGGAAAGCTTCTTGACAGGTGTTCGTCCAATCAAAAGGCACTCCATTCTCGGTAAGTCTGTGCAAGGGGCGAGCCACATCCGCAAATCCCTTCACGAATCTTCTATAGTACGAACATAGTCCCAAGAAACTCCTCAGTTCATGCTGATTCGTTGGTTGCGGCCAATTACGAACTGCCTCGGTCTTGTCATCTGTACCAACGCCTTTACTTGATATGACATGGCCTAGGTATTTCACTTCACTTCTAAACAACGCATACATTTTGGGATTTAATTTTAGTTTTGCTGCTGTGAAATTCTGAATTACTCTGCTTAGATTGGCGAGATGGTCTTCAAACGTTCGCCCAAACACAATGACGTCATCCAAATAGACCAAGCAGATTTCCCAATTCAGTCCTTGTAAAATGGTCTCCATTAACCTTTCAAAAGTAGCTGGTGCGTTTCATAAGCCGAAGGGCATTACATTAAATTGCCAGAGACCGTTCCCAGTAGTAAACGCAGTCTTTTTCTTTGTCTTCCGTCTGCACTTCGACTTGCCAATATCCGCTCTTTAGGTCCAACGTCGAGAACCATTTAATTTCACTCGATAACCAATCTAACGTGTCGTCGATTCGCGGCAAAGGATAGCTGTCTTTATGTGTTACTTCAGTTAATCGTCGATAATCAACACAGAATCTCGTTGATTCTCCTTCTTGCGTACCAAAATGATAGGGGAGGTCCATGGACTTTTCTATGGTTCTATTATCCCTTTCTCGCGCATGTCTTTGATCAATGAGTCGACTTCTTCTCGTTTGGCCCATGGTACTCGTCTGGGTGGCTGTTTGATAGGTCTTGCATTTCCTGTGTTGATTCGGTGGTACTCTAAATTGGTTCTTCCGTAATCGGTGTCGTCAATCGCAAAGACGTTCTGATACGTTCTAATTAGATGTTCTAGTTTTCGAGTTTCAACTTCAGTAAGATGTTCAGTTGCCTTGTTGATTAATTCTTGTAATGCTTCTGACAGCTTCCCGTTTTCTTCCCTCTGTTCTCTAATTTGGTCCAAATGATTTATGGTGATGGCTGGTTCTAATGTCCCTATTGGTGTTCCTTTCGTAAGTTTTTGTTCAAAACCTTTACGATTGACAACTCCGATTGGAATTGTGGTCGAGCCGGTTTTTACCAGTTATTCCGACAAGGATGGCCTTCTGCCTCAATTCTTCGTTGTCTTGCTCTATGACTCCAGTAATTTCATAAGGGCCATTGTCCTCTATTGTAATTCGGGCAACAGCTTCGGAGTGTCCAGGTAAAACTTGGTCTTCAGCAACGACGACCCGTAGTGTTCGCTGATCAGTCCCATTTCTTTGTAGTGGCAGTTCTTGATCTCCTATTCGTAAATATTTTGTGCCCATGTCTAGCTGGATTCGGTGTTTCTCCATGAAGTCGAGTTCCAAAATGATGTCATCGGTGATATCGGCCACCAGCACTTGTTGGTACGGGCTTGCGTCTCCAAGACCGATCACCACTTCGCATTCTCCATGAAACGATGTTGTTTCCCCTGTCGCAGTTGTTAAGACAGCGTTTATGGTTAGCGGTCGAATCCTCCATTTACCGATTATTCGAGGGTTTACTATCGTTCTTGATGCGCCGGTATCCACTATCAGTTTTAATTTCCTGCCGTCCACAAAACCATCCACAGTAAGTGAACTATCACTGGCTGTTTTCAATACGGAGATGATGATTGGGGCTTGGGGACGCAAAGCCGACTTTCGCCCCGTAAGGCCGGCTATTCTTAGTTTCCCTGCTTGCTTCCTTTGGCGGCTGACTTCTGTCTTCTTCCAGAGGGACAGCCGCTGCTCAAGTGCCCCGTACCCCCGCAATTCAAGCAACTAAATTCTCTTTTTCTTTTGAGACAATCGCGTGAAAGATGACCCTGTTTGTCGCAAGTCCAACAGCGTGGGCGCTCACTCATCTCTTCTTTCGGTTTTGGAGATATTACTTCCTTAGCTATTTTTACAACTTCTTGTCGAAGTAACTCGCTGTCCTCATCAAAATTGAACCCAACCTGTCGGATTCTAACATGTTCTTTGGATGCTTTTTTGGCTGCTTCATATTCCAGTGCGTGCGACAAAGCTTCGCCTGCAGTTTTATGTCGAGGCATGCGCAGGGCTTGCTGTATTTCGACATCTTGTACTCCATCGACAAACATTTGGGTGGACAGCTGGTCTGTAAAGTCTTCAGGGGCACTAGGATAAGCCAACCGCACAAGCCTTTCGACTTTCGCTTCAAATTGTTGAAGGCTTTCGCTGCTACGTTGATATCGACTTTTAACTGAGCCTGATACATTTGTTGTAGATGTTTATCACCGTAGCGCATCTCCAATCGGTCCACCAGAATTTTAACATTTGTTGTAGATGTTTATCACCGTAGCGCATCTCCAATCGGTCCACCAGAATTTTAAAATCGTTTTGCTGCATTTCTGGTATACCTTGCAGAACGTCTAGAGCTTCCCCACGTAGCGCTATGATCAGGGCAGTGGCTTTCTCCGTTTCGTTCCACTTATTTGCCTTGGCAGCAGCGTCGAATTGTTTGAGATAGACTGATCAAGAAATCTTTCCATCAAATGTTGGTGGTTTTATTCTTGACATTCTTACACTTCCTTCTTCGATTTTCTTTGGGTATTCTTGGACGTTCAGATTGGCCTTCATTTCGTCTAATTCCTTTTGAAACTTTTTGTGTACGGCATTCAACTCCTCTTGAACTTCTGCTCTTACTTTCTTTATCTCTTCTTGAACTTCTCGAACTTCTACTCTTACTTCCTTTAATTCTTCTTGAACTTCTGCTCTTACTTCCTTTAACTCTTCTTGAACTTCTACTCTTACTTCTTTTAACTGTTCTTTCAATCCTTCTTGCTCAATTTTTATTGTTGTTATATCTTCGATCAATTTCTCTTGACCTGCCTTAATTTTTTCTTGGCCGGCCTTCATTTCTTCCTGACCTGCCTTCATTTCTTCCTGGCCTGCCTTCATTTCATCCTTGCCTGCTTTAATTTCTTCCTTCATTTCTTCCTGGCTTGCCTTCATTTCTTTAAGCATTTCCATCAAAATTTTTATCTGCTCCTCCATTTTTGACGTTTGACTTCTTGTTACTGGCATAAATCTTTACTCCTGACACCAATTGTTACGTAATTTACAAAATCACGTATTTTTCTCAACACTTTTTATTAAATCAACTCTATAACAACAACGATTCAATAACTATTTCGATAACAACAACAACTCTATAACTATTTCGCTTGTCAAACTGTCCAACGCTGTTCCTTATATAGTATTATGGACGTTTCTAGGCTACTCTCGAAACGTCCAGCAATTCTCGGACTTTCTGGAACGCGTCATAGGTTACCTCCACTCACCTCCACTCAATTTTCGCAGTCGGCGCTTGTCAATGTCAGAATGACACATCCGTCACAATACATTGGTGTCAGTATTTTTTTTAACATGAAGCTGTTGAATGGTAAGACTTAGGTTTAGTAGGAATACGTTAGTGTTTCTACAAAATTTTCGATTTTTCATCTTAGAAGAAATTGTGAAATCCGGGCTTGATGGCCGTGGTCTAGGATTGTTTCTCCTTCGGTGAGAATACCGAAGAAGTCTCTTATCCGACGTTTCGCTCACGCTACGCTCCCTGAGGATTCTAACCACAGTTGTTGGCGAAACGTCGGATAAGATACTTATTCCTATACCATCAAGCCCGGATTTCACAATTTGTTCTAAAAGTCTCATGTTATGTACGAATACATTTTCTTACTTGGTAAAAGATATCCCCTCGTTGTTCCAACAGAGGAGCGCCACCAAATCCTGAGCAGGCGTCTCGCCCTTCTTCTCCACCAGCACAAATGTTACTGTCAGTAACAGGTATTACATTAGAATAAACTTCTGAGCAGGTGTCATAATTTACTAGCGGTAAATGCAGTACTTGTTGTAGGTTTGACATTTCTGCAATGTTAAATGATATTAAAGTATTTTTAATGTAGAAATGTAGAAATCATTATGTATGTTGGTCCACTAAATAGTTAGAGTGCTTTTTGAAGTTCAAAAGTGAAAGTTCAAATTTCAGAATATTTCTCGAACAGGTAAACTAAATTTTGGAGGGGAACATCTTTTGATGCAAAAAGTGCGATTATATAATTTCATGTTTCGTTTCCAGCTAATTCAACCTTTAAGTTTAGAACTAGAAAGGTCTAGATACAACACAAAAATTACTGAAAAGTTATAACGACTTATTTTCAAAATTTTCAATGATCCTAATATTGGGAACAATAGTTTTGTCCAACCTAAACGCATGGTTCAATTGTTATGAAATAAATAATAAAAAATATAAGATCTTTTCTCAGTTTTTTGCTTATAATTTTTTAATGTTAATGCATCTGTAACTTTCACATTTTGCAAGAAAAATATCTTAAAATTGATGGTTTTTACAAAGATGTAGGCTCATGCTAAACGTTTGGCTGTAACGTTCGAAATGTCACAAATCAATTTATAAATAAGAAATTCATTCATTCGAAAACTCCAAAAAACATGTTATAAAGAGTGGAAATTGGTGGGGATAATTTTGAACATTTATTAATTATTTCAAATTAATAAAGATTAAAGGATAATCTGTGTTATAATTTTAATTTCATCTTACTATAAATCACTTTTAATGTTTCAGTTAAATTGAGATGTAGCGCAATTAAAGTTGAATATTTGAAAATAAATTGTTGTTTTTATATTGTATCTAGAAAAAAGGGACCATTCAAGTTATGTGTTATTATGTAGTGCTCATATTTTTCTAAAATAATATTTTTCTTTAATTGTCTTTTATTTCAATAATTACATTTGTTCTAATTTAAATACGCAAAGTGTTTATTTTATGAAACACGGAACCGCCATGCCACCCGGAACCTCGACATTGTTGCACGGTATGTGTAAGCCGTGACCAACTTTCAAAGTTCCGTTTAGGGGTAACTAAAAGAGCAATTTGTGGATTATTATGAAAGAACAAGTTAATCAGAAAAGTCAGTAAGATCAAGTAAGCGAATGAAGACGGTTAGGGTGGTGTATCGGGTGACCGCTATCACTCACCCTGAAGTAGTTTAAATTATTTAATTAAACTTCATAGTCATCACACAAATTAATGCACAGGACCCAAATTTTAATATTGAAAACCAATCTATGTATGTGGGAAGAAATAGAATTTACACTAGTGTTAGAATGGGACCGAATTTACGTTTTCCGCAAATTTTCTTTGATGAAGAAAGAAAGAAGAAGGAAACTTGGGTGTTTCATTCCCACCAATATTGGTGGGCGGGCTGTCCCCCCCGGCCTACACTCTTGTGCAAAGTCGGGGAGGTAGGGCGGAAGGCCCTCTTCAGCCTCCTTCAGGAATCGTGGGAATGGGTGGGTGGTGGTGTGGGGGAAGAAAGATGAGACGGACGAAATGAAGACAGAAGAGAAGTGAAAGACTATCTGTGGATTATTACTACCCCAGCATTTGCCTAAATGATCCAAGGAAACCACAGAAAAACTTGGACCAGAGTAGCCGGCCCCGGAATCGAACCGGTGACCTCCCGAATGCTAAGCAATGATCTAGATCACTAGACCATGCCGCTCGGTTCTTTGATGAATCATATATGAAAAGGCTTAGGCTTTCACGGCCGGCGTCGGATAAGAGACTTCTTCGAACAAATAATCCTAGACTACGGCCATCAAGCCCGGATTTCACAATTTCTTCTAAGTGAATCATTTAATTAGTTTGTGACTGATCTTATCAAAACTCTACTATTAAAGCTCAGGTTTCATTTTGAAAAGTTTGTGTCCAATATCTTTAGAGAACTGAACTAAAAATATATGTATAACCAACGAGCTAATGCAGAAATTTAGTTCTGTGAGTTAAAAGTATGCTTTTATAAAAGGTCTAATAGTCTAATTATAAGGTGTAATGACTATTATCCTTCGTGGGATGAAGCATAAATTAAAAAATTAAAATACTCACCATCCTGACCAGCAGTTTTTCCCCAACCTACAAGGACAGCGTTTCCACCCAACATCGGCCATTTTTCAGGTAAGCACAAAGGCTGAGAAGTCACTAAAAATTATGCGATTTAATATTTCTTAATATAAAAAAATAAAAACCAAATATATTTATAATAAAAGTGCTCTGCTTGTTTTAAGTTTGGGAAAGTAAGAAATGTTTCAATCTATTAAGGCACCCAATTAATGATAATTTGTTGTTTAAAACAGATTGGTACAATTGAAAAAATGTTTCATAACATATATGTTTATTTTAACGATTAGGTAGGTACCTGAGTAATTTAATTTTGATGATAGAACAATAAGGGCAATATCATCTTTATATATTTGCTCATTAAAACCAGGATGTACAATAACATGGCTGACTGGAATATCTTGAGTCGGTAATCCACAAAATTCTGGCCCGCAGTCAATATCTGAATTTAGAAGCCATTCACCTATCCGTACAGAATACCTGCAAATAGTAAATATTGCAAATATAGGTAGACATATTATGTTTAGGTATATCACATTTATTTGACCATAGTATCACCGACAAATTCAAATTAGCCTTAATTTTCCATATCCACGTGTTAATGAACGCATATAAGTTAGGTATACTAAAAACTATAACAAGCCTTTATTGAGCTGTAAAATTTAATATTTGCTTTCCTTTAGAAAAACGTGAAAATGTTTGGTTTTAGCGAACTTTGTTAATTTTAATCGGTATTGCAATCGCGTAACGGTGTATATTAGTGATGATCAAAAAACATTTACATTTATAATTGCTTAATTTTTTAGTAAACTCTCCGTCACTCAGTGCTTCTTAAATGGAACTATGGAGATATTTTGCCTTAATCGTATAAAGTTGGTTGCCTACCGTAATAGCTTCACTTTAGTTTCAGAGATTACCATTTTGGTTCAAAAGTAGAAAAAACACTTGGTCAATTGTTTCACAAAAATTTATTTAATAGATTTCTCTAACAATTGTTTCGGTAATTACACCATTTTCAAAGAGTTACATATCAACTGTTGAAACAATTGACCAAGTGTTTTTCTACTTCTGAACTATTAAAAATGCTTCACCAAGAGATCAGCGAAAATTCAATTTCTACTAGATCACTATTTTGTATAAATAGCATGGAAATAATTTTGAATACATAGGATATAATTCCAATCTTGCAAATAGACTGGACTACGATGATCATTCTCATTGTAACTATGCTGCTTTCTGATGGTCAAACGCTACATCTGTAACCTCCTGTTGGATCGTATGCAATGATGGTAAATAATTATTTCATTCATGTTAGACGTGATTATAATAATAATAAGACGCACATTTTATAAAAGGTATTAGACCGTATAGCCTAGATTTAAGAAACCACAAAATTACGTTGTCTATTGGGGCAGTCATGAATGGTATCAACATTTAAAGTTGCTGAATATGATAGGAAAGGAGAACAAATAATTTTTCCTTTTTGATCTTCAGACGATTTTTGGGAGTGTGGAGTGTAAGATCTTGAGGAGGAGAATTGTTCGTTCCCTTTTTTAAGAAGATATATTTTGGAAAATGTAAGATTGATTCTGAAGAATTCTACGTAGAAGATTCTCGAATTTTCCGGAAATTTATAAGACCTTCTCGAACCCTCCGAACAGTTTTATTCCTTTTTCTCACCTTTGAGGTGATACTCCTTTTTCTTCTATTTCTTCGAAATCAACCCGAAAAAACCGAAACCTTCTTCATGGATGAGGGATAGAAGGCTACAATACCATATAACCCTCATGAGGAGTTCGGTTGTGAAGTTTTAGTGGCACGCACATTGCACATCTACCTTTATAATACAGGGGTAGCTAGTGAAACCGGAAAATTTCGTTAATAAGTTTATTGTTAAAGAATTATTTTTTTAAGTAATTTTTCATAGATTAATAGGAAATAATAGAATAGCCATATGGTTTACAATGTTAAATTTTTTTTTTTAATACTACGTCTGCCAGGTGTCCTCCATTGACATTTAATGCATTCTTTGAACCAAGCCTAAAAATGACTGAGTGGTGTGCGATTTCGACAAATGGAGTCATTGGTCCATATTCTTTTGAGAATGAAGCTAAAAATGCCTTTAGCGTTAATTCTGACCAATATGTTGCAATGATATCAGGACATATGGCAGACGTTGTATTCAAAAAATTTTTTTAACATTGTTAACCACGTTAATATATAAATTTAGTTACGAAATCTTTCCGTTTCACTGGCTAATCCTGTATATGTATATTGATTTTACTGGCTCTATGTGTAGGTTTATATTTGAAGAATAAAGTTTGCGAAGGGTTGTTTTGGATTATTTATCTATTACTAATTTTCTTTCTCACTTCTCAAAGGTTTCAATTTCACAGTACCCAAAGACTTGACAATGGACTTGGCAGACTTGAGACATATGAAAATTCTACCCCTCGTTATTACCACCACATCATTCGTGGACTATCTAGCTATCAAAAACGACACCATCACGGATTCAGCGCACGGATGTACCATACCGCAGAAACTCCTAATGATTCTACCAATCTCACGGTCTCGACAATTCAAAACCATTTAGAAATAGTCATTTTCCTGAAGATGGAACTCATGCGACATCAAATATCAAGACTTTCATAAACTACAACATGAATTTCAGATGAACTTCATAAAGTAAAGGATGTTACACAAATTTTATTAGTGGTTACCCCTTCGTATGTAATGGGATTTTTAATGATTAATGTATCAAATTATGATATGCGTCGTTACCTATATCTGCTTTTAGAATATGAGCATGTCCCTCGTGCAAAAACAGGTAGGAAATTATAAGTGGGAATAGGATATTGAGCACTGCTCTGAATGTTAATTAAAAAAATTTCTTATTTTAGTGGAATACAAATTCATTTTAAGCTCTGAAGTATAATAAGGGTATATTGTATAGGTTAACGACCGTATTTTATTTTTTATTTTTTCATACACAACAAATATTATTGTTTTCTAATACTATGGATACTTCTGTATAAAAAAAATTTACTTACAGCTTATAAGTGTTAGATTTTGCCAAAGCACAGTGAGCGGCGGTCAATATTACTCTATTGTTGATAATCGATCCAGTACAAGGATACTTGATATCTCCATTTTCCGTACCTAAAATATGAAAGAAGGTAAGCCTTTTGCCAATGAAAGGTTACAACATTCAATGAAACCTGCTCTCTCGTTTATGTAATAATAAAGGGCCTTGCCGGGTATGATAGTAAAAAGTACTCTTAGTCCTTTCAGAAATTGATCAAAACCACGCTGTAGGTTGATAAGAGAATTTTTTTGCATAATTTTTAGACCTCTAGGTGGTGACGTGACTTCACACGATCATATTTCGTGATTTTTCAGTTTTTTAAGCGTATCACGGCTATTTTTCAAGATATTTTAAAAAACAAAAAATTATACATTTTCAAAATCAGAATAAAGAAGAAAATTAAAATATTTGAAAATATAATAATTCCATCTATGAAAAAAATGTTTTGTATACCTCTGCACTAACAGGTTTGTGACAATTCTAAAATATTTAAAATTACGTCCAATAGTAATACATAAGCAATTATTTTAACCTGAGTTGTGGATTATTTGGAATTCTTAAAACATCTCTACCTAAAAAGATTTTAGATTACAAAATTCACCCTACAAATAATTTATAATTTTTTATTCATTTGTTCTAGAATGTTATAAATAGTATAAATAACATTTGTTTTGATAATGTAATTTAATTAAAACCCCTCGGGAATCTAAGCAAGAAATGAAGAAAGAAAGGAAGGAAGGAAGGAAGGAAGGAAGGAAGAAGAAAGAAAAAATGAAGTCAGAAGTTGTTATAAGCTTGGTGATGAATTGCAGTCATTTAAAATGGTCACACGCTATAAAACTATAATTTGAGGCCCAAAATTTTGAAAAAAATCTAATACTTTTCATATCATTTTTTATTTTTAAAAAATCCTGGATAATGGCTGATATGTTAAAAAAACTAAAAATTACAAAATATCACCGTGTGGATCACGTGACCATCTAGAGGTTTAAAATTTTGATAAAAGACTCCTCTTATTATTACCCACAGCATGATTGTAATTGATTTGAGAAATGGCGTAGGACGCTTATTAATATCTTTCCCGACAAGGCCGCTTCCTTAAATAAATTGATAACGTGTAATCAAAAATCCTTCGTATGATTTTAATCAAATATGCTACTTATCTATCTTCTGAAGGATAAATCAATTTTCTTAAAATACGATACGGTTATAAACTACGCTCCACTCTTTGATATAAGTAACTCTTATAAACTTTTTTGAAAGGTTGAATAATAGCTTAAACAACTTTTTAGGAAGAATATATGACATTTTGGCGGAACGAAATGTTTTTTACATCGATATTTCCGACAGCAATTCTTAAACAGAGTTTTTTGAAATAACTCAAAGACGCTTAGTAATATTTAAATAAAATTTTAAATGAAGATATACTTAAGTTATGACATGCTTATGATAATATCTGTAATAAGTTCTTGTTGTGTACCTAAAAGCTTACTTTTAAAGCCAATCCTTGCGACAAAGGGATACGCTCCTATACTTTTGTAACCCCGTCCTAAAACTGCAGGAATGCCACACTCTTGACCATCAACCATCGGAGTCGGCGCTTGACTCGAAGGTAATTGCTGAACCATTTGAGGACAACATACATATCCGGATCCTTGATATCCGCAAGCTAAATTTGCTAATCTGTCACAATATTTTTACCATTAATATAAATTAATCAATCAGTTAACTCAAAAAACTCGTGGTGTGAATAATGAAATCAATTTCGAGAAACAATCCCAAGCAGTTGAATAAGGCAAGATGGGAAAACGTAGACAAAATTGCAACGTTTAAACATCGTTTAAAGAAAAACTGACAATTTCTGTTGGGACTATTAATGATGTAATGGTTATTGAAAATATAGGCATTTGTTTTGTATCAAGTGTAGGTATCAAGATCAATTAAAATACTTATTGTTGTTATTACAAATCAAGTGGCGGGTTAAGTCGATTTAGTAAGCTAATTAAGTGAAATTAATTTTTACCTATTAGATTGGAGGACAGAAATTAACAATAAATCGAAATTATTTAACTTTATGCACGATTATAAGGTTACAGTAGGAATGGACAACACGTACGAAGGAAGTGTTGCCGTGACTATGGCCTTCCTTCAGCAATGTAGAAAAAACAAGGATATATCTCTTATTAGACTGGTTAAAAAAACAATAACCTTTACAAAAGGAATCTATTTTTTAACGTTTTTATTGAAAATTAAATATGACAGAAAAATCGAAGCAAGTAATTATTTGTTGTTGCTTTTAATAAGTAGTAGTTAGTATCAGAAATATTTTGCGAATAAAATTGACTAGAGGTACCATACAGAATGCACTTTCAAGTTAAAGCATTTTTGATATAAATAAATCCACCGAATGGCTCTTTATTTTCAATTTTAACTTAAATTGTAAAGTATCGTAGAATCTTTAAAGTTTCTTCCAAAGTTAACAATATCGTTTCATTTTTAAGTTGGTCAGATATAATCTTTGATGGTGCCAGTTGTACTAAACGATGAGCACACACCTTTGTAATAACTTTATTAATTACAGCCTGACAGTATTTGACCGAAGGTTTTATTTGTATATATAAATAATTAATCGAAACAACCTCTTTTAATCCACTACCTGTCACGATATTTTAAAAATATTTGTTTTTAATGTTTGAGTTGGTTTAGTATCTATTTATTACTCCAACATCAGCAATATTATGTTCCAAAAGAATTTTTTTTAATCGAGGTACCTTCGATTCCTCCTAAATTATGGAATGTATTTACACCTGTTATTAAGACTGTGAGAAACATTTCTGTCCTGTTCAATAAACCAAAAACAATTGAAGTATTAATAAATGTCATGAAAATTGTTTCTTAAATATGTTTTCTAATAAGCATTGTTTTTATTGTTTAAATAATATAAATAATTATTTCTAAAACTTGGGATATTTCTTTTTTTTTGAATAATATTAAAAATCAAATTAAAAAAAAAGATTATGTACTAAAATCGAAGCTGTTGCTGAGTATTAAGGAGTTTTGTCGATTTTTATGCTCCATTGACTCGACTGGATGCATACCATATATACCTATATTAGAGCAATAAAAGATACCTACTTGTCGCTTCTAACACATTCATTATTTAAAACTTCGTTAAGGAAAGGACAGGAGCTGACTGGAAGACATTTTGTATGTTGTGGACAAGTAAGTGGGCTCTTGTAAGGGTACTTGACACCATTCTGCCCAGAATCCCACAGTGTTTTTTCATTTTCTTCTGGAACAGAACCTGTAAAGTGTTTATTTATTTATTTATTTATTTATATGAATCTACGGGCTCACGTCCTTTACAAATTAATATTACAGAATTATGTATATCTTAATTAAATCACTGGGTCATCCTGTCGACCATTCGCATAAGGCTTATAACGTCAATAGTAGATAATAATAAATGATATTTTATTTTCTTATTTTTCCATTTTTAATTAAATTAAAAAAAATGAATGAATAATTCTCTTGAATGATAAAATTGGTTTTTGATTAATTGTTAAATTTACATCAATGTTCAAAAGGTTGAACTCGATCGATAATCTATCGACAGATTTGTAGTTCAGTCCAGAAATGTTGATAGTATAATCAAGGCTAGATAGTGTTTCTTGTAAATCCAGACCGATACTTAATAACAAATTTATTCTTTAGAAAATCAGTCTATCATGTCATTCAATAATTTGTATAAGAATATTAAATCATGATAAATTCTAACTGATTTCAGACTAGATAGGTTCAATTTTCTCTGCATTTGACCATTACTTATGATCAGTTTTTTTCATTGGAGTATTTGTTTTATAAGACATGTAGCGCAAGAATCTGTGTTGAATTTTTGTTTATAATTTTAAAATTTTTTAAAACTTCTTTTAAATTGAAATAAAAAGTATAATAAAATAGTTGGTTCAATTAATTTTGCTTAAGAAATAAAAGTTATAAGAGCTTTATTCAGGTAAATATTCTTATATTTATTGAAATTACACCAACGTTTCGTCTGTTAGGTTTTGGATTTCCTCAGGGAATTTTCAAGTAATTATAGTAATACAAATTAAAAAAGTATTTAAGAAATAAATATCTGCCACTTAGAAAACTGATGTTGAATGAATTCAATTGACTTGACAACTTCCTTGAGGAAATCCAAAACCTAATGGGCGAAACGTTGATGTAATTTGTCAATAAATATAATATTCTGATTACTTTTATTTCTTAATATCTTTATCAGGGAGAACTCTTTCCAACAATCATTTTGTTTAAGATTCGAAAACTAAATCGACTTCGAAACAAAATGATGACAATGCAGAATTTCAAACGTGGTACAAATTGGTGTCAGTTAAAATACACCTACCTAAACTAATTGTAAGTTGAATTTTTTGACGATATAATTGAAAAAAAAGCATTTATGTAAAATTCTAAACTAGTCACCAAAATTGTAGCTGGCTCATTGTTAGATAATATATTATCTAGTAATTCCTCAACTTTCGACAGGAAGTATAATTTAGATTTTTTTTAGTGGTCAAGCCCCACTGGTAGTTGGAACTTTTCTTTAGTTAATTGATATAGTTTCGAAATATTTTGCAAATATTTAACTGTATTTACGTATACTCATAGTGCACCTCTGGTAGAAATTGAGCCCATTCAACTCACTATGCCGGATGCACATGTCGATTGACCCAATGAACCAATTTTCTAATCGAAATTACGTAAAAACTAGGCATTGATGAATCAAATGCCGGCAACTGACGGTTTTTTGTTTTTTAACGTGTATTTTAGGTCTAATGCAGTGATTAATGGATACTCTGTACATATTTTAAGAATAATCAGAATGGGCCATTTAAAACGAGCCAGAGTGCTTTTTGTGTAGAAAGTTCAAATTTCGGAAATCCCTCTAACCAGGCAACTTAGTTTCAGAGAGGGATATCTTTTAATATAAAAATTATGTTTATATCATTTTATGCCTCTTCACAGCTAATCTCACATTTACAGATTAAATGGGGAAAAGTGGTTCTGCAATACACCCTTCGAAAGGTCTGTTTGTTATACGTAGATACAACCTAAAAATATGGAAAATTATAACAATTTAAATTAAAGTATTCTGTTTCAAAGATATTTAATGCCACTTCTCAATTTAATGAAACAAAAAATTATTTCTAGTAAAAAACTCAGATTTATTAAAAAAGAAAAAACTAATAAATGTTCCAATTTAGCATCATCAACTTCCATAAACTTGTTTGAAAGTTGTTATATTATTAGATATTTCCGGAGTTATCCTCCTGTCTTCAGCAATAATATGCTGACGTACCCCTTCCAGTGAGTATATACATTCAATTTTAAATACCCCCACATAAAAAGTCCAAAGGGGAGAGATCTTGAGGCCTGGTTATTAGCCATTTTAAAACACGTTTTCGAGCCATAAAGTGAGTTGTACCTAGTACAGTTTAAGTTGAATAATGTAAAAGTAAATCGTTATAACCCTAACAATTTGTATATTGAATCAAGAAAAAAGGCATTCCGAATGATATACCGCACGACCCATTCTCCACCTATTTAAATTGTAAAGGTAAGATCGACCGCAAAGAGGGATTAAATGATATTACCCTTTCTTCTTCCTTCGTTCTTATACATATTGACCTGTTCAAGGGTTTATCCGAAATTTGAAATTTTTTACGTAAAATACTCCCTGGCTGGTCTTCAGTGGTTAACCTTGCATAATGACTTATAATATTGTGATGGACGTGGCGTTTTGGATGAAATTGACATGCGCCGACTGCGAAAATTAAGTGAAATTTTCGAGAATCACCTAGCAACGTCCACAACACTATATAAGGAACAGCGTTAGACAGTTTGACAAGTTTTTGACAGTAGTAGTTGACAGTTAAGAGAGAAAAGTGAAGAAAAAATTATTACGGAAGTGAAATAGTTATTAAATTGTGATCGAGTTAATTAATAAAATTTTGGAAAATACGTGAGATTTTAAATTACGTAACAATATATATATAATTTAAGGGCAGCCGTGTCCGTAGAATTAAGTAGGCTAGAGCGCTATGTTATGTTCTAAAAGAGCCATTACATTCTGTGGTTAGACACAGATTCAGATTCTACATTTAAAAAATGTGGTTTGTATTTAATGGAATAAAGTTAGGTATGATAATGCCTCGCAAGTGATGGAATTTAGAATCAGATCCTAGATCCTAATAACTTTTGCAAGTAATGTTTCGATTAATGTTTTGGTGACAGATTAAAATGAAACCCGGTATGTTTAAAAAAGCCTTTTGCTTATAACACTTTTCAATGCAATTACTTAGATATTTTTAATTAAAATTTATTATTAATTAATTTTTAATCAGTAAATTAATGTGAATGAATGGATAATAAGAAAATAACATTCTAAAAGCCTTTACATTTTATACTTTAAAAAAGAAAACACACAAACGTTTCTGCACTCAACAATTGTTTCTAATCTAAACGGTCATTTTCAAGAGTGCAACAGATTAAGATTAAATTGAAATTACAATTGTTTTAATACCTAAATATAGGGGTGTGGAATACAAATAGTGGATACTTAAAATTTAGAGATGACCAATGGAGTGTAATAAGTTCGAATTTCTTTCTGATTATTAACTAGATTCTTTTCTGTTTGAAGAGCATTTTTTATTTCCAAATTTTCAAAAAGAGTAAGTTTTTTTGATTTTTGGTTGTATGTGCAATAACTTAACGTTGTTAGCGTCCTAAACCTAATAGTTATTGCGTATAGGGGTGTGGTATAGAAATTCTGAAAGAAATTTTTTGGAGTTAATGTTCAAACTAGCTTTATAACCATTATTCACGTCAATTTGTATTATTAGGTACAATTCCTCTGTATAGTCTTCTTTGGAAAGTGGTATGTGAATAAGCCTATGGATCAAATTATTGAAAACTACTATAAATATTTTCGTTAATACCAACTAGAAATGGAGAACTGTAATAATACAGAATTATATTTCATTATGCACTGTCTGTTTCAAAAATGTACTTAGCACTTTGGTTTTTAATGTCATACAAATTCTATTTCGTCATTTTTTCTTTATTTTTCTTTATTCAGTTGCCCACGAGACTTCTTTACTTTTAAATTCAATTGGACCTACTTCTGATAACTACAAATGAAATCGTAAATAAAAATAAAGTTAGCGCTCAATGGTTTTGGAAGCGTTTAAAGAAAAACAAAAACTACCCATGTCAATTAGCAATTAGAGCACATTTTCCAGATTGACGATAGATGTTTTATTTTTTAATAACTTCTAAAATTCTATAGAAATTGGACCGTTTTTGAAACTGCATGTGCATGAGATTGAATTTTTTTTTCTCAATTTAACCTGCCCTCTGCTCTGTATCTATCTTGTATCTACTGTTAATAAAGGCAAATATGGTCAGGTCCGTGGAGACGGGTACCTACTAAAGGGGGAATTCCTCCTGAGCTCGAGTTATTTGACGGTACTTGATAATTCGGAGCATTAAAATAATCTTATTTTATAAAAACAATCGATGATTGCATCAAAATATAGGATAATATGTGTTAAAAGAAAGCATATCATACAAACCATTCAATATGAGCTTTCAAACTTTATATCGGTATATAGTGCCGTTACTTTGCATACCTAGATTCGAATTTTCATGGTATGGCGGTTTCCTATTGAATTTCCATAAAGCAAACTATTTCTATTAAATTATTGTTCAACTATTTAGCTTTTTTTAGTTTAACCATTATATTTTTTTTATAAAATATGAAATTGAGTGTTACCTTCATGGTGGAAAATAGGTAGGTATAATCGTTTTTGAATTCAAATGTGTTACCCATTGCTTAAAAATTAAGTTTTAACTTTATGGTTTTACCAAACAATCTCGACAAAATATAACAGTAGTCTGTTGATTTCAAGGCATTGTGCATCCAAGCGATGTTTTAAACAGCCTTGGTCAATGTTGGTCATTTGAACACAATTGTATATTCACTGTAATGTGTAATTCAATTTTAATTTCCCTTTATAATACATGTTCTACTTTATTATTATCTAAACAACATGTACTCATATTTTTTGCGATAATATCATAAATACATAAATAACAAGATTTATAGACCAAAAAGCGGATAAGTAAATTATCACAAAGACGCAAAATAATACGCTCGGTCCTTGATAACATTCATTAAATGTGTTAAAATAATATTTCAATAACTAATAATGTACTAATCACTTTTTTAATTATAACATAATTTCTATTAGCTCCAAAAGATTTCAACCCTAATAGACTGGCCAGAAATTTTGTGAATTGTAAATTATTAAATACTTGCAAAACCTAAAATTAAAAACATGGGGACTAATATTTATTGCATTCTCCTCTTACTTTTAACGAATATTATTGGGTGTAATAAATTATAACGAACCTAACAAATATAGGTCATAATTTTTTTTGAAACGAAAAGGAAAAATATCTTTCTAAAAACTTTATTAAAGGGAACACAAAATTGTTGCGTAAAATGAGTAAACAAATACACTGGAAAATGCTCAATAAGCCTCTCAAAGAATAAATAAAATGATTCATAAAGGAATTGATCAGCCTTAAAAAAATAATAATACTATTATACTATTTTTATTACCTATTAAAAAAGGATATTTACTACGATATAACATCAAAATTACACCAATACCAACTATATCTGTTATAGCCTGATCCATTACGAAGTAAATTATTTCAATGATTCTTTTTTATTTAATTAAATAAGTATACCTCAAGGGTGGTCCCATTTACATTTGCAAAAAAGCTCCAACCCTAAGAAAATAAACTATTATTTTTAAATAACTTTCAAAAATTCACAACCGCAAATTTGTATGACTGTCTGCACAGTGTTACGAGAAATAATTTTATTTATACTATTAAGTCCATTTTTGAATGCTTTGAATTTCAGTGTAAATGCTCAATGTCATAATGTCAAATATTAAACTTCGTTGCTAACTTATTATACATATGTATGTACGAGTATTCAAGGGTCTAATGGAAATAATAATTGAAGCAGAAAATCTTTAGATGTTTCAAACTCAGTGCTTGTATGGCGAGTTTCAATCATTTATAAGGACTACCTAGTTTATATTTCTATTACTCTATGATTAAAACAATGGTTTGTAACAGACGCTTAGTTTCCAAAATTTAGTCCAGGATATTCCTATGTTATGCCCCAATTTACTGTTAGTTATACAGGGTAGACCAAAAATCTGTTAATACTTGAATTGGCGATTACATCAGCAGTGGCAGGGGCATTGAAGAAGTATCATGTAGCCATTAAAATAACGATTTTGTGACTGAAGTTAAAATAAAAATGTTTTGATCATTACAATATTCGAAGGAACTAGGTACTAACATTTTAAATATTTGAAAATTTGGTATAAAATTTAAAGACGACCTGTTCGACTTATTTTACTATGACCTGGGTGCCCTAGGACACAGACGAAACAAGTTAATATAAATATTGTTCTTCTATTGGTTACTGTGAATGCAAAACGGTACATTAACATACATTGTTGATGCTTTTTGCACAGAATTCCAGAATATTTCAGGTTCTTATTAAAATTATTAGATTTTATAGAGAAAAAGTAATTTTCAAAAGAGGCGATAATATGGTAAATGACCACCTCGCAACTTGTAATTGTATCCAATGGATTATTTTCTTTAGAGCTATATGCAAAGCAAAATTTGTAGCAAAAACCCAGAATTCACGAAGAAATAAAAAAAAAAATGTGCAAGAAAATGCAAACATTTTGTCAAACATTTCTTGGTTGATTATGTTTGATTCCGTTTTCTGAAGGGTCAAAATTAATATGGATCACGTTTGAGTGATGCCATTTTTAAAAAATAAAACCGTAATCAATAGATACCTATATACATTCCAATGTTGGATAATCAGTTTTAACTAATTAAGGTGTCTTTTGTGTTTTTTGAAATCACATTTTGGGTGCGTATTACTTTAGAACCCACAGTAAAACATGAAACGGTTGTTGTAGGTCTGTAGTTAAAAAAAGGGTGGATGAATAAAAAAAAATCACGAAAATGCGAAAAAAGTTTACTTAATGTAGAAAAAAAATAAAGTAAATGACTTTACTAAGGTAGCCTATGATGATCTAACCTAACCCAATCTAACCTTAAAAGGTGTATTTTGGTGAAATATGGCTTATAATATTTACAAAGGCTCTATACTCTACCATAAACTTAACAGACGCAATACAAATGACAAAGTACAACAAAACAAATTAATAAAGTAATTAAAGTAAATGGCTTTATTAAGGTAGCTTAAGATAATCTAACCTAACCTAACCGAACATAACCCTTAACATAATCTAACCTAAATATCAACTAATCTTAAAAGGTGTATTTTTGTGAAATACGGCGTATAATATTTACAAAGGCTCTATACTATATACTATAAATTCAACAGACGCAATACAAATGACAAACTGCATACACAAACTGCACAATGTGGATTCCTGCGTGAACTACTATCTACCTCCTGGGCAACTGTAGCACTTCAACTACACTTCAAGACTAACAACAAATGATTCCAAACCTTACTATTATTCCTATGCAACAAAAACGGTACTTTAATTTGACATCCTCTCTAACTTAATTTTATTAATGATCCACCTTTTTTTATATATTACTCAAATGTCTTTCCTCCTTTATATGTGATACGGGAAAATTGTTAATTCTGTGGGTCCTAAAGTTATACAGAACCATCATTTTAATTATTAAACGACTTTTGATCAACGCTGTATTTTATTTAAAATAAATAGCAATTGTATATATACCGAATAAAATTTAACATGGCATATGTATGATATAATCAATGTTGTAAGAAATAATCTGTACTTTAGTCATTTTAGTGAATAAATAAGTAAAAGGTAGAAAACTTAAAACTGAGTATTGTGTAGGTATAATGAAATTCAAATTTTGTAGAAATTGAAAAGAAAGTTGATTTGTGCCCATCGATAATTGATCGATACAGTGTAGAAATATAATTGCATGCAATCTTCAATTTTATAAGGTATATGTACCTATAGATAGAAAATGAAGTAACTTGTGATAGTGTGAGAAGATTTGAATGTAAGTATGTAACATACTTATACGCATAACAAGCAACCTATGAACCCGTCATTAATCAGTACACATGATGCGTCGATATAATCATCAATATTCTACCTCAATAACACAATTACACGGGTAGGAGTAATTATAATCAAATAGTACATGCTGTAATTAAATAATTTAACTGTTACTTAGGTATTAATAGCCGGTTGCTTCAATATCTCGAACGGATTTTTTCATTAATAAGCATGACTTGATGACGCAATAGAAATGTTATATACAAGTCGAAGAAAATTAAATTAAAAAAATAACATCACATTAAAAACACGTTTAATAAAGTAACTAAGGAATTTGCTTCTTCATCGTCCAAGTATTATTCGCTTCATTTGAAGCATTATCACTGAAGTGATTATAAATAAAATAATAATTGGTTTTCAAAACGTCACTTAATTAATGTTTAGTCATTATCAGCCCTTCGGTTAGTTATTTCAAACTAGATGTTAAATTGATTGATTATTAATAAATCCAATCACATGCTCAATTGTTATAAGTTTTAATTTCTCAATATGAAAATTTGTCTCTTATAGAACGTCTCTTGCAGTAATAATTATTTACACAAAAAATTGTAATTCCTCTGTAGTTAATTACTATTTTATCAGCACCGACAAATTCTTCTTTATTTACGTGTTTTATAATAAAAAACTTGGTTTTATAGTTAAATACATTCAAACAGAACTCCCTGGAAAATTTAGTAGAAATCAAAACCATTCATTGTATAATAAATTCTCATCAGCTGATTTTGGCATTATTATTACAAAATTTAATGAACGTTACCTACTTACTCGGTTAGGTTGTAAAAAAGCTGTCCAAATGTCCGGTTACTTTTATGGAGTCATCTTTCTACTAAAGCATAGCTATACATGTATGTATACTGTGAACGTAATATTGCCGGTTGGTTATTTTGTAAATTAACCAGTTCCCTTTAGTTAATTTATTACAATCTTACCTGACGGAAAGTATCAGTCTATTTAACTGTATGGTTATTCGTCAAGATCAATACAGTAGAACCCGAATAGAACGACTCCGTTTATAACATCGAGCCGTCTAATTAATCGACAAACATGCAAACTTAAGCAAGGTTTCATATATGGTAAACATACATATCAGTATAGTACGACTTCGGTTTAAGCGACCAACTGCTCATAGCGGCCTATTTTGATAATAAATCGTCCGGTTAGAACGACGCGCAGTGTTTTGTCCACAATAGTTATACACAAACAACACCTCGCCACTTTTAGCTCAACGTTCCGGCATTCATTACCATTAGACACTTTACGTCAACTAAAGAGAGTGTCTTAAAGCGAAAGTGTTTCTCAATTGATGAAAAGAGTGCTATAATAAAAGCTGGTGAATCAAATGTAACCCTTACGAAAGAATTCGACATGTCGCATATCCACAATAAATATAAGATAGACCTCTATTTAATGCCAATGTTTTGAAATATAAATGTGTGAGGATATGCACTCAAGAACACGTAGATCAAGCACTATTACAGTAAACTTCTGCTTAAGGAAAAGGAGGGGTATCTATACCCCCCCTCCTTTGACTTTTTTGCTCGAGACTTAAAGATTACCATCTGATCGTTTTCTGCGATATCCGCTTAGTACGACGTAATACCACTTATCCCTTGACCGTTGTTACATCCGAATTCTACTGTACATTTAAGATTAAATTTTAAATCAGTGCAGTCTGAATGAATAGTAACCTTGCCATTTAAATGTGCAATAATCCTAAGTAATGTAGATTGTATTTTTTTAATGTTAAAGTTATTTTCAGTCTAGGGTAACTTTACAGCCAATTTCTCAACTAACTAACTACTATAGGGTAATGTGTTGATCATCACTTCTATTACCAGGAATATTTAGCTCACATTTTATCTAAATACTGTGGATATTTTGCAAATTATCCAAGAATCGTAACATTTAGAATCAGACTTAGTAAAATTTAATTCTCATATAAACTTATTAGGTGCAGATAAGGTTTTTTTAAGAAATTATCATGTTATTATTTATTTCGTGTTACAAATAGATGGATAAATGTTTATAGGTAATAAATTACCATTTTCCACATTTTTATAAGATTTAATTTTTAGTAAAAAGGCAAAGCTTTGAAACAGTAGTACGTTTTGATGACAATGTATAAACTGATGCATATTACCGCTATTAAAATCGTATAGGTATTATTAAGAGATTCCCTCAGAAAATATTCGACTTATTGAAGTTGACGCCAAATACTATCTTCGATATATAGTAAAATAAGTTCAGGATTTTGATTTATTAATTTATTTTGATTTAATTTATTCAATGAACGGGAATACTCCCTTTTTACAATATGTAGATAAGCTTACAATTATATTATATTACCACATTCGCTTAAAGATTAACAGTTATTAGACGCTAAAAATACTAACAATTAACAATATCATAGCATTTGAAATAATAAAGTGTACTAAGAGATTAAAGAAATAAAATAAAACATGTCAGTAAAAAGGTAACGGCTTACAGCCTATTAACAATAGTAAAAGTAAAAGAAACAGTAATTTAAAAACCTGCCAAAGTTATATCTTAAAATGATGACTGACATGTTTCGAGAAGGTTGATAATGTTACCGAAAAAATATCTATTTTATTTGTTATTGTGTTACCAAGCCTAAGCATTCTGTCCAGCAGACTATTTTCCGCCCTTAAAGTACGATAAAAAGGTAAAGTAAATAATTGTTGATGACGACTTTGTCGTTGGGGAATACGTAGACTGATATTTGACAACAAAAAGGGGCTGTCGATTTGCCTGTGTAAGATCTTATACAATATATTTAAATCGGTAACATTTCTTCGATTCTCAAGAGTACAAATATCAAAGGTTCTTCTGATCTCAGAATAATCATGATTATCAAACCTCATCGGCGTCATGTTAACATATGAGAGTCTGCGCAAAAAGTTTGTCTGAACTGATTCAAGAAGTTTTTTATCACAATCTGTGTATGGCGACCATACAGGCGAAGCATATTCCAGATGCGGTCTGACTAGAGAGTTAAACAATAAGATCAAAGTAGAGGGGTTTCTAAAGTTTTGAGTGTTTCGAACAATGAAACCGAGGACACGGTGATTTATTTACAATATCTGTGATATGAGAACTAAAAGTACCGTTCGAAGAAAAGATGACACCGAGGTCCTTTGTTTCATCAGGTAAAGCCAAAGTTGAACCGCGTAGATCGTAGTCGAAATGACATGGTTGTTTCTTGTTCGTGTACCGTACAACATTACACTTTGATACATTGAGTGACATGAAATTGTCCATGCACCACCTATCAAAATATCGCTGATCTTCTTGCAATATTTCGGCATCTAGACGCGAGTTTATTTTAGGAAAGATTTTGGCATCGTCGGCGTATAACAGAATACTACTATGCTTAATATAGGAACAAATATCGTTTATAAAAATGACAAAAAGCAAAGGCCCGAGATGCGAGCCTTGCGGTACACCTGAGGTAGCTGTATAAAAATTTGATAAAAATCCTTTAATATTAACTAGTTGCCTTCTGTTTCTCAAGTATGATTCTACCCAGAATAGCAAAAGGTTAGATACGCCTAATTGATAAAGTTTTGCAATCAGAACATCGTGTGGGACTTTATCGAACGCTTTGGCAAAATCGGTATAAATGACATCTACTTGCTCGCGATTACCAATAGCATCAACAATACATTTTTCGATACAGGCGAGATTAGAAACCGTCGATTTTTTCTCAACAAATCCGTGCTGCTCCTCTATAACCAACAACTTGAACGCCGCGTACACATGAGGTGTGACTAATTATTCAAAAAGTTTGGGTATTGAATTGATTATAGTAATCGGTCTGTAATTCGCAACATTAGTCTTATCACCTGACTTGCAGATAGGTGTTACTCTACTAGTTTTCCACGACTCAGGAAAATTTCTCATATAATCGATTTGTTAAACAATATGTATAAAGGTATCGCGATCGCATAAGCGCAGTTTTTCAAAAAAACATTATGAATCATATCAGGTCCCGGACCACTGTTTGAGTTCAAATGAGCTAGTTTATCAAATATAGATTCTAAGGAAAGATAAATGACACTGATATCAACAGTTTAGTCAAAGACTGGCGGATCATAAATTCGATTTACATTAGGAGAGTAAACTGAGCTAAAAAATTCGGAAAATAGATTACTTGTTTCTTCATAATTAGTAATACGACGGTTATCAAAAGTTAATGATTCAGGAATTGAGTTGTCTTGACGTAGACTATTTACTAGCTTAAAAAACTTTTCGGATTTGCTTGTAGATCACGTTTTTTTTTTCGCAAAAAGATGCATACGAGACTTGCGTCAAATACTTGATTTTGGCTCTGTAATAAGAAAAAGACGCGTAATCAATCGGACAGCGTGTGATTTTAAACCTTTTATGTGTCTTTTTTTTCTCGATTATATATCGTTTCAAGTCTTTTGGGAACCACGGCGGTTAAGTATTTGACGTTACGTTTTTCATAGGAACAAATTCTCTAACACATTTGTTCAGAATCTCAATAAAATAATTCACATCATCATTTACGTTTCCATGAGTGAGTGTCGAATACAATAAAACGAGTTAAGAAAATAAATACAGTTTTGATAATCAGCTCTGAAAAAGTCTCGAGACGCTCTAATTGGATAAGAAATATCATTTGATGTTATAGAAAACATGCCCATTAGAGGGGGGTGATAGAGATCAATATTAATCAGTATGTCCGCAGCTAAGACAATATCAATGTCTCTAATCGTACAAAAGACTAAATCTAACACCGATGGGTAATAATTCAAAATACTATTTAATTGAAATAAGTTAAGGATAATTTATACAGTATAATAAAGTTTTACAACATTTCTTAGTCAGCGATGACGTTTCATGTTTAAAACAATGTTTAGAACAAAAATTCGAGTTAAACCAATCCACTTGTGGAAGACTGGTCTCCAGCTATCAACATATCGGCTTTTGGAAAGTCGCGTTTCAAATTAGTAAGGGCTTTGCTACATTTCTCATAAATCTCTACTGGACTATTAGGTTGGATATAAACTACACTAACAATAAGTTGTGTTTCGCCAAAAGACAACAAGCTGATTCTATTGTCAACCAATTTGGTTCGACTTATCAAACATTCGACTTATTGACGTTCGAGTTTGAGTGTATTGGAACAATCGCTTTAATCGCATTAAAACTTAACTGCATTTTCATTTTTATTTCAACTACTGACACCCTCTGTTACTTATGCTTTAAGAAGTACCTTTTTTCTATTTTCAAACATATGGTCAAAATATATAAACAGGCCAATAGTAATTCGTATTATTCGAAAGTTAATACATTTTTTTATGAAAATCCGAATGATCCTGATCCCGATTACTAAATACACGACCCTAGTCTCATACTAATTGAACCAAGTATGCCACGCAATTTTATATTTCTAAAATATGTGTATCAATTGTGTCATATTATTTAATAATACTCGATATAAAAAAGGGTCAAAGTAATTGAACTCTTATCTATCTGTAAAAAAATGAATGTCTGGTTAAATTGATAACTAACTGGTAATTAAGTTTTCCCATTAAATTGTTAGTTAGTTTTGTAAATAAGAGCATGTTGCATCTATTTATTCAAAAATAATCATTCTTAACTAAGTTGAAGATAAGATTATTGCAGAAACAAATAAAGGAGATGTCCCTGAGTAGTTTTATCTGCGTACCACTAGAAAAAGTAACCAATTTTGCATACAAAATTCCGACCAATAAGATTTGTTGTATTTATTTAGTACACGTTGCTTTTTTCGAGAACGTAATTTTGTAATAAAAAAAAGCAATTTTCCCTCCCTGTTTTACACAGACTTGGGACCGTTATTTTTGCAAAAACATTTATAAAATACTATTAAAAAAATAATATGCTTTGTAGTTTAAATACTTTCTGGGTTTATTAAAAAGAATGTGGTTTAAAAATAGTATTTTTTGGGGTTTCTTTGTTTTTGTTTGGTTCTATTTTGTCTTTTTTACTGTAAATCCAATTTGGCAATGAAAAACATTTTTTTAGATATTTTTATTTTTGTTCATTGCCTAATATATGTATATATAGATACGTATATTATCTCTATGTAATTATATAAACTTAAGCTAATTTGGAATTTTGTACGCAAATTGGAGTAGCTTCTATATAGATGGTAGCAGGTATACCCTACCTCGATACCTTGCATTTTAGTTTCTTGTAGGTACGCAAACATAAGTTTGTTGTACGCAAATAAGTGAACTAGGTTTCAAGACGACGCTTTGGATCCAAAATCAATTTATTCAAAAATGTAAATAAAATATCACATTCATTTTAATATATGATTTTAATATTTTTCCTTAAAAACCCAAAAATTTGATTCTCATTTAATTTCATGTATACCATTGAAAAACATTTTTCCAAATACAGCATGTTACTATAGAATATCTAAGAGTCAGCTTTTTAATTATTATTACAATCGGTTCAGACTTAGTCGCAAACCAGAAAGGTCTATTTTTTTCACTCCTTGTTGGAAAAAGTGACTTGTAACTGTAGGTACTCAGGGACGAATCAAGGAAAAAATCCCGCGGGGAAAAAACCGGAAAAAATTACCCCCGGAAAAAATGCTCCCTTAAAAGAAAATCCCCGTAAAATTATTATTAGTTTGTTGAAACATTTAAAAACTTTAATCTAACATTTATTTTTAAATAATAATTAGTAAGATAATTACTCTTACTGAGTTTTATTGTAAAGTGCGAGTCAGGCTCATACATAAAGGGTTCCGTACCATTATATATAAAACCGCCAAATTCATACTGGTCCATTCTGTTTTTTAGTATTATTTGTTATAGCGGCAACAGAAATACATCATCTGTGAAAATTTCAACTGTATAACTATCACGGTTCATGAGATACAGACTGGTGACAGATGGGCAGACAGACAGCGGAATCTTAGTAATAGGGTCCTGCTTTACCCTTTGGGTACGGAACCCTAAAAAAGTGAAATTAACACCAAAAAATGAATCTTATTTACAATTATTATTATTATTATCTATTATTTTATATACAATAGATGTATAAAACCGCTAGATTAGAATGTTACGCTGGAGCCGGTCCAACTTTCAAAAATTGCTCCAAGATAAATTTGAAAAAAGCAAATTTTCCAAAAAAATAGTTATTAGCCGTTGGCACTTGGTGAAACATATTAAACAAAGGAACAATAAAAACACTTGGAGAAATTTCACTATAATTTATTTAATTGTACTCTATGTAGGTACAATACTTATAAAATTGCTTTATTTGATGTTGCATATAGTTAGAATCCAATTACGAAACAACAAGATATGAAGTAATGTTTCTGCACCAAACAGAAATAACCTATTTTCAGTAACTGATAAGATTGTTTAGTTGGTACTGTCTTTGTAATTAAAATTTATTTTGAACTAGGAAATTTTTTATCGTAGGAAACTTTTTTCAGGGGGATTTTCTTCCGGGACATGTTTTTTTCTAAACCCCTCAGGTACCCCCCCCCCCCATATACTTATTAATTTCTGTAAATAATTATACTTCCAATTTTTCCACGTTTTTTTGAATAAACGATGAATCAAAAACTGTAAAAACACTGTCAACTTTACAGGGCTTTATCACAAGTTGTTTTTTATACACAAATGATATACTTTATACTGCATTTGTTATATCTGTGGATCAACAACTTGCTTTGATTAATCTAGGTGCGAAATTTATATTAGAATTAGATGATTCTGTAAAAACCATAATTTAAAAAAAAATATTGACATGTTCTATTCAGGTAGGTATTTGTATTTTCCAGATTAACTATTTGAAATCAAATTATAAGTTTATATACCTACCTACAAAAAATAACCATGTTATGTAATTTGCTTTATAATATTCGTTTTCTATGCTCGGTTAAATTATTCGATTAAAACCATTATTGTTTATCCTGTAATGGTTCGATCATGTTGTTAACCGAAAATACTTCCTGTAATTGCCAAGAACAGCATAAAAAAATCTGTTACTTGATGACTGATGAGTAATTTATTCAAGACGTAAACAGTTGGTTGATCATATTAAGAATTAAATATGTGTAAGTACTTAATAGCATCTTGGACGGTCATACATACATACATATCTCTTATCTTTATTACTTTTTTTTAACTTAAAATATACAATAACATTAATATAAACAATGTATTAAGAAAAACAAAAAATTACATTTATGATAGTTCACTTTAATTAGGTGTGGGTAGGTACAACTTTAAAAAGTTTTATCAGATCTTCTGCGGAATATTTGCGTAATGTTATTGTCAGTCGTTGAAGACGGTACTAACGATGACGTTACCCGTACGGTACCTACATCCTTTACCATCTGCATTGTTGTGTTACACGGCCTTGACAACTTTTATTATGTAAGACGAGTCATCTTTGAAATTTTGATCTTAAACATGTGTTCTAACTAATAAAGTACGTGTTATACCTGTATAAAAATCAACTTTAAGCAAACTAAACGAATTAAAACTAAAATTTTGGACCTATTGTAAATAATATAAAGAGATTTACATGTATCCATCTTATGTTGACATAGTTTTAGACTGAAAAAAGAATAACATCAAAATTAGAATTTTGTTATTTAAGAAAGAAATCAGTTATTGTTAGAATATAAAAAAAAACTTTTTTACAACTGTACCAAATAAAACTGCAAAATACTATATTATGCTTTAACAATTTAACAAATTTTTCTCTAGTTTCAACAGTGCCAGCTTGAAGTAAGAATATTTAAAGAGGGATCCTCTCCTTATAAGGATGTTTTTTTTTTATCGGAGATGCTTAAAAGAACATTTCTTTTTGTTTTCGGTTATTATGTATTAAAATAAGATATAATATATTAAAACAGTTATTAGATAATTATTATTCAATTACAAATATAGTCGGATCTGGTCCTTATGTGCGGGTTCAGTCAATAAAATTTAAAACTACAAAAATGTTGCTTTAATACTCAAAATTTAATTACCAGAAAAGAAAAAGACTTATTTAATTTTACGTAGTGTTGTGATAATCAAATTTCATTCACAATTATTTATTATAGACGTGATATTAGAAAGTGACAATTGACAATAGTTAACATAAATTTTAATGAATATTCATATTGTCGCTTTGATATTTATTATTCAAAGCTTTTTAGGATCGCTGGAAATTATGCGTCTATTTCCTTTTCTCATGTAGAACTTGTATATATATCTGTCTAAAATATATTAAGGTTTTTAATTGAGGAGCTTGATTAGCTATAATAAAAAAAAACTAAACTAAAAGCTTGTCGTTGATAAATCGCACGTTAAGATCAGATCTTGGTATACAAAAATGTAGAATAATAAACTGTCTAGGGTGCAAATATTGTGAAACATTGTAAATAGTATAAAAACGACAAAAACTGTATGTTCACTAAACTATTTATTTAAAACTCGACATATGTTTCGGGAATTATCCCATTATCAAGAGTACAACTAATACTAAAATATTCAAGTGCTAAGTTAAAATTTATATGAGGGTAACTGACTTAATAGTAGTTGGGAGGAGATTTGTCCTAATTCCAACTGGTAATATGTAGAATAACATATTGGGCAAGAGTGATTAATTTTCAGCACTTATTCTTATGAAAATAAAGCTTCCTTTACTTATGAAGCTTGAAGCTGTAGCCCTTAACGATGGAATTGAGTTTAAATGTAACCTCAAAACACAAAGAATTTTACTTGTGAAATCCAGGCCAATGTTATCCTTTCCCGAATAATTCCAGGGATAGCTTTTGAAAGGAATGTTAGGTTCAAAAGAGATCGTAACATTATACTAAAAATTAATTTCTTCAAATGAAATAATGTGGCATTTTTAGGGGGTTTAAAATTTTTATTTCGTCGCATAGCAGCTTTTTCAGCCGTAGATGGTCAGTTGTAAATTTTACCGGAACTATAGAGATTGTCAGCAAACATACTCATTATCCCTAGCTAAATTTACTAATTGTAGATTTTTTTAAACAGTTAAAAAAATTAGAATAACAAAACTAAAACAACAATCACATTGAAAATAATTATATAATTAAATAAGAGAATAAATTAACAATTTAAAAACCTAAATCGAAATGCAGAGATATTCAAAATGAAAATGATCAAGAAAGATCAGAAATAAAGAGTGACAATTTTAAAAAAGCAAAAATACCTACGGTTGTCAGCTTATGCGATGAAATAAAAAAACTTAAAGCCCCAAACAAATGGTTAATTATATCTTATTTGAATAAATGCATATGTAGGGAAAATTAAAAAAAAATATTAAAAATAAATTCTATTTTGTTATAAATCAAAATAATTTTTGCTGGTAAGAAAATCAAAATGTTATAGTTTTTGAAAATATGAAGCGCTGGAATATTAAGAAATTTTGCACTCGTTGTTACTTTTTTCACTAGCCCTTAACTTAGGTTATGGCGTGAATTTCTTTGATTAGTAGATATATAGAATTTGATTGGATGTCGTAACTATTATATCTATACGCACAATCCATTATCCTGTTGTTGTTGTAACATACAATTCACAATTTAACTATTCAGTACATTTTGCCGAAACATTTACCTAATTATTAGCCGTTTTTTAAACCATCCTAGGCGGAATCTTTGTTTATTCGATTTAACTTCAATACGTCGTCCTATTATAGAAACAGAGGCCTAGCTATATTAAGAAATAAATTTTACAGTTTGCTTAGGACACTTATTTATTTATTAGGTACAATATTTATCAATCTTTTCGTTAAAAATGAGTGTTATAAAAACATTCCTAGGTATAATCGTTTTATTATTGCACAAGTAATGTTTAAACAGCAATATTTCTATTTTATAAAATTTTCACAAATAGGTAGGTACTAAGGTGTTACGTTAACTATCTAATTATCGAAAATATTAAAGCGCTTAATAGTTAAGGAAGTGAGATATTAAGCGTTATTGTAACTTTGTAATTTAAAGACAACAAAATGATTTCTATTAACTTTCATTTCTTATTTTTATAGAAAAAGATGCGTCCGCTAGTCTTTTTCATGCAACGCCAGCAATTAAAAGAACAGTTCCAAAATAATTGAAAGTTAATCATCCAAGAAATAGTTGACGGAAGTTTCCTAATAAGTTATGTAGCCATTACATATTTACAAATAACAAATGGTTGATGTTGTTTTACTTTTAACGAAAAGGCGTACAAACACTATCTTTATTTTTATTTAAACTAGGGTTGAAAAGTTTATAATTTTTATTTTTAAATAAATACTTAAATAAATATTAAATGTGGTGTAAAGGAAATATTCAATTAAATATGCATATGCGCTAATTATTTAAATGCCTGCATATCATTAATTCGTTTTCAATTTCAATCACTAACCCGTGATAATTTTTAAAATAAGTTAAATTAAATAGAGTTTACTACTTTACACAAGTGATCTTTTGTTTAATTTTTCATAATAATGTTTCGAATTTAAAAACAATCTGAATTATTTTAGTTACAACCATTTAAAAGTTCATTAAATTTTTTTTAAAACTCACCCAGTGATGTGTGCACCAAAACATGTAGGACTAACAAGTAATACAACATTTCTATTTTCACTGAAAATTGTTCACGACAACAGCAAAAGCAGAACTAATTCACTAATGCGAACTATCCTCTCTGCAAGTTGGCCTTCCAGCTTGTTTATATCTTTAGAACAAATTCAATTTATAATTTAACTGAACTCTTCCACCACTAAATGTTTAGTTATACGACGAACAATTCAAAAAAGTAAATACGCTGTAGAGTGTAGAAGTTTTGATAAGAAATTCCAAATTCCAAATATCCGTTTTTACTTAAAAATACAAAAACGATTGATTGAATGTTATTTACTCATTCCATGTCTAGACTTTTTAAACAGCAGGTAAATTTAAATTAACGTTAGTTTGGAATTATAATTTGAGGACGTATCTACAGTGTCGTACCAAATATTCTTCAGTATGAAGTGATTTATCACAAAATTTGACAATTTATTGTTTCCTGATAAAGTATCAGTTTACGAAATCCTTTTAAAATAGTTTTCATACAAGTTTATTAACAATACTGATAATATTTCATTTCTAATTTCTCTATCATATTTTGAAAATTTTGGCAATTGCATCACCTACAGAAGATAAAACAAATAACTAAATTTACTTTTCTATGATTTTACTAAAAGTTTTGCTACACATGCGTATTATTTCGGTAAATCAAAACTTTTTGAATATGTCTTTAGTAAGCCTCTGTCTTAAACAAATTAATAGCGGTTGAACAAAAAAATAAGCTAAAATAATAATTTTGATTAGCCTTAAAATATAATTATCTAGTTGCCACCTAGGTCCTTGATTTTAAAGTTATGTCACTATCTTTAGTTCGTTACTAAAAATTTTTGGGATGCTGTTTCAAACTGATTAACTTGGAATGTTTTATTATTAAATAAACATTAATTTAAAATTGCTCAATTATTGTGAGGTAAATTGCATCTATTACTAGTATTAATACTAAGAATCAAGTTTAAATAATTTTCTTCAAAATATAAGAAAACATTATAAAGCTCAACTTCCTTGTTAAGCAGGAGATAATACTAAAACTAAAATTTCTGTATAGTTAAGACAGATGCCCAAAGACAATAGTATTCCAACTCCTCATAAAGAAATATAGGGTAAAAAGGCAAAAATAAATATTTTTGTATCGAACATTTTTATTTTCAATCATTCTGAACAAAAAAGGTCCTGAATTTTTTTTATCTAAACTGGGCCGTTTCCAATGTCCTGATTCGGGTCTAAGGGCTGTCACCACCGGTTCATCAACTGTCTGCGAAATCCTATACCATTTTTTCAATGTAAAAATAACCATTTGCAATCCTTAAAACAAGTTTAAAAAGTTTTGTAGGACACAAAAAGAATCAGTTTTACAAGTTGGGCAATCGTCCGATAACATTTGAATTTTCCTAAGGGGAATCCACAAAGAAAAAAAATGAATCGGAATAATTTTGGTTTTAGGAGTGAAGATTTTATCTAGACTAATAATAATATGATTAAGAGAAAAATATACATTAAAATTAGTTAAATGCCATTTTGACTCATTTTGTAGGCTTCATACCTTACCAATTAGGTACATCATTTACTGTATATATTTATAAAAATAATGTGTAGAAGAAAAGAAACACATTTCAACATTTAAGTGACCGTTCTAATCATTCGACCACTTAATTGTGTATTTAAAGAGTATTTACAAAAACAAAACACCAAATTTTAAAAATTTAAAAACCTGAAATTTAGCATTATTGTTTATGTTCGTATAAGACAATAATAATTAGTTAAGTAAAAAGCAATTGAAATGAAATCCAAGTGAATATTAATCATCCCAAGCAAACATTTAAAGATTTCAAAAGCTTAGGCGTCACTTTGTCAAACAAAGAAAGATATATAAATTAAAAAACAAAAATGTACTGGATAGAACAGTTGTGGTTCCTGGAATATCCTGTTGCTCGAAGTTCTTATC
This sequence comes from Agrilus mali, assembly GCA_029378335.1. Taxonomy (NCBI): domain Eukaryota; kingdom Metazoa; phylum Arthropoda; class Insecta; order Coleoptera; family Buprestidae; genus Agrilus; species Agrilus mali. The sequence continues at coordinate 16,572,466 of CM055655.1, read as the reverse complement.
AAAACTGTCGCAGAAAAAGGTTGAAAAAATGTATTAAAAAATATTCAAAAATAAAAAGACGAAGGCCCCATACGAAGTTTAATTAAAAAAACTGCACAAAAGTTGGGAATCAAAGTTACAGTTTCTCAGTTGTCTCTCCGACTCACAGGGAGGAATACTGTTCCCAGGAAGCTGCTGAAAGTACCCGAGTAATTTTATTAGACTTTGTGATGGATTGAAATGGTCTTTATTGTCAGAATAATTAATAAAGGAAGATCTTCCAAATCTCTAGAAATACGTGTAACTCCATATTATACTTTGGCCTCTACTTTTTTATATGTGGTCCTCATCCTAACACAGTATTCCTAACTCCAATATCCTCTAGAAACCTACAGCTAAACATCCAAAAAGGGGTTCAAAAAATGCGAAATATCAAAATTTTAATAATTTTGCTTGAGCAATGGAATAATACTTAAAATAAGGTAAATCTCGGGGGCATTGAAATTGTTCTCCAAAAAAATAATGGAAAAATTAAAATTTAAAAGTCTTAGCTCAAACAGATGAACATTAAAGGCTATGATGATATAAGAAATTGGTTGCAGGAAGACTTATAAGGGTTCCGTTTTTTCTTTTTATTTTATTTTCATATACGCTATACTTTTCGCCAAAAGCGCCATAGGGTATGTACAAATTTAGCTAAATAATAAACAATTTTAAAAATGTATAATCTTGGAAAATATGAGCACCATGTTACAATCTGGAACTCCAAAACTAATGTAGTAACTACAAACAGACTTTAGGTTGGGTTACGACATTTGTAGTTATTAACTGCTGTTTAAATTCAAGCACTCCTTGCAGAAAAGGTTTAAGCTACAAAAGCCATAATGTTCTGAGGTAATCACGAAAAACCTTCTTTTTACTTTAATCCGTATAGCATCCTTCTAATTCTGTAGTGTACAAAATAGTAACAGATCAATTTGATTATAACTGAAAGGTCTTGTTTCTACAAACAGGTATTGCTTCAATAATCACAGAAGTTAAATGCAAGTGTAATTATGCAATCATTTGATACATCAATCAGATCACAAATGTGTTGGGTAGATGATGATTTATGAAAATTAAAGAAGCGAAATATTCAAGCTTTGAAATTAAGAGGCTTTTATCGATAAAACATTCTAATCACTACCTCCTGATACCTGAGAAGTACCGTTGTATCCTATGGAACGTATGCACAGAATGTTAAGACTGAAATATAAAGGTCTTGAACCCCAAATATATGTTTGCTAAAATACTTTCAGTAATAGATAACTGATTCTATTGTGGCATCTTAGGGGACATTAATTTTAAATATTCATATTGTCGTAGATAAAACTGAACGCGCTATTGAATCTTTAGTCTTTTAGGGCCAAATTGGTAGGTGGCGTGACAATTATTTCTTTCTAAAAAATATTATCGGCTATGCCCCTTGACTCGTATTATTTTTAATTATTCCGCATAAAAGTCTGTGTTTGAAGGAGACACGTAAAAGTTTGGTCGGTCGGTCAAAAGCTATGAGAAGATTGAGTCTTTTCTTGAGCCTTGACATTCTAATAACACCATCTAAAAAAAAAAACAACACAATATTTTGACGCCACAACGTTCTGCCCCTGTGGAACGACTCTTCTCATTCGGGGGCATGATCATGAGACCTCATCGAATAAAAATGAATGATAAACTGTTTGAAGAACTGGTTTTACTTAAGTCTCAATTAAAACCTTAAAAATATAATATTATGTTGTGTCGCGTTTGCGTGATCAACGCGATTTAGGTACATGTAAAAAAATTAACTTTCATTAAAAAAGTGTTTTTTTACATAAGTATTTTATTTATAAAAAGTATTCAAAAGATACGTATTTTATATCTAGTATTTCAGATACTTTATATAAGGTATCTTGTACATCACTGTGTATAATTCAAGAAGCTTCGAGTTTCCACGACAAAGATTAAATATAACTGTACCTGTAACTAATACTGCAAACGAATTAAATTGTAAATTGTACTCCTACTTCAAAGATTTTAGCTTTTCATCAATACTTCAACGAAATAAAATCAGCCCCCGGTGAAGGTAATGGGAGAATATAAAAACAAATGTTTTTTTATCTTTCTTTGTATTCCCCAAGTTATTCATATTACAGGAAAGGAGCAACCACGCAGTCGCAAACGATGAAGTTACTTGTAGACCTTGGTCAGTTATTAACAATCTAATATTGTTAACAACAATATAGTGTAATTATCAACGATAAAGTTAATAATAATCAAACAAATTCATACTAAACTACATTTGCAGCTTTCGATTTCTTGTCTAAGGCTATTCCCGTTTCTTAAGACGTTACGCAAAAATGATGTATAATACATATGTATAGGCATACTATATTGGTACCGTTACAGTAAATTAATCAAAAATGATCTGCATTGGAAAGAATTACTATACAGGGTGTCAAAGGATTCCATGGACATACGATAACCACAAGTTCCTGGGATCAGAATAAATCGCTTCGTTTGCCCGTGAGAGGACGCTAAAAGTAACAAAAAATTAGCAAAAAATTTCAATTTTTTCCTGTTAGGTACTCAAAAAAGCTTAACACGACTTTTTTTAAATTGTAACTTCTTAGATGTTCGATGTACACTGTTTTAAAATCTCCACATTCTAATAGGTACACTCCTGATTTGTATGTTTTTGTCAGTTTTGTCTTTGGGGCTGTTCATAAAATAGGTAGGTCATGCTAAAATAAGCTTTTTTTGACCCCCTCTCCCCCGGTAGTCACGCTGTGACACACTTTCTGTGATCCCCCTGTAAATGTTACGTCCCAAAAACTAACCCCCCCCCCCTGAACATGATAAATTTTGGTTGATAATAATACACAAATTTTGATAGTCAAAAATATTTATTTTATTTTCATAATAAAATTTAAATAAATCAATAAATATCTTTTGTAATGAACAAATAAATAATATTTCTATTTATCAGTCCAAGGATTCTGCAAAAATTCAGTAAAATTTTTTGATGAACAGCGAACGTCACGTTGGCGTAGACCCCCCGTCGCCCCTTGTCACACTCACCCCTTGTGTGCGAACCTATTTTATGAACGGCCCCTTTGTTGTTTTTGATAAAATTAGAATTACTATTATTTGTTTTGAAGGAAGCTGTGACTTTTTTAATAATTTACTAATATTTTGTGAAACTTAACCCATATAAGTTAGCGAACAAAAAAATGTTAGTTTCATTTATCTTGTTTATTAGATACATTAAACTAATGGTTTTATTTTTGAGTTTTTTGTTTAATAGATTAAATATTAGTTCTGTGGAATAACCGTTGTTTTGGGCAATGCATAAAATTCTGTTTAATTCATTATTATAATTTTCTTTATTTAATGGATAATTAATGTCTGTGAAGCATTGAATGAAATGAGGCAAGTTTATGATTGATTAGATGAAATTATTTCGCATGTATAACCGTGTCTGTGTGGGTTGGTTTGTGGAATATTGAAAATTCATGTTGGTTATTAAAATTTGTTATATGAAGATCTAGAAAGTTAATTGATTTGCTAAGTTCAGTTTTCACGGTAAATTTTATGGAGGAATGTAACGTGTTTACATAGTTGAATAAATTATTTAATTGTCTGATCTGTCTGATAGAACCTTTAAAATATTAAAATATCGTCGACCTAGCGGTACTAGTACAGAAAATTTTTAAATAAAGGATGTTTAGATATTTGGTTTTCTAGTTCGTTTAGAAAGAATTCGGCTAATAAAATATAAAACAAATAGCAGTTTCAAGAAGTTTTTTTTTTCTTTCTGTAATGGCTGATAGGGTTGGCTTTTATTTGAACAATTTTGTAATCATCTCCATCAAAACGGAATGCAAGCATGTCACGATATTGACTGTAACGATGCGTAGTACAGCTGGAACATAGCTCATTTTGGTTTCGACGTCTGTAGGTATTACACATTAAAACTGTTGGTGGCTTTCTTATAGAAGTAGATACTTCTTAAAAATGTACATTTCTCACACAAAATAAATAAATTATAGAGATACTACTCTGGCGAATATCTACAGTTTTGGAATTCATTCATGTATGAAATGAAGGGCCTATCCTCAACGTTTTTACACATTAAATTATTATGTCATCTGTATTCTAGTGAACGTTATTACAATTACAAAAGTTAGACGTGTGTAGTTGATATTAATCATTTTGATTAAAGTTTTATGGCGTGATCGCTGTTCTAACTACTGCCAAATACGGTACATTTTAAGAATTAATTAAACAGAATAATTACCAGCATATTATTATTGATTTCACTTTTCATACAAATTCCAACATGATCTCGATTTAATATAAATCAAAATATGTAATAACAGTTAAAATAATATACGAAATAGAAATGTAAATACACTCAATAGTGAGCTATAAAATAATTCGCCCCAACAAATGTCAATATAATAAAATAAACAAAATAAATAAAATAATATCTACTTAATACTTAAAAGCGTCTAAAACATTATCTATTATATGATGATGTTAAAATTCTAAAAACAGACTCTGCGTTAACAACCTAAAAATATTCAGTACGATATAGCAATAACTGTGAAAAGTTTTCACATTCTTACTATAAATAATACTATTTTTATTCAAGCCGAATGATACGAACGAATGAGTACGTTCAATAACTTCAAGTAAACGTTTCACGTTTGTAATGCTGTACTAATTTCTTCGTGGATAGTTGCCAAGTCGGAGATTCGAACTGCTAATTGTTGATTAAGAGTTAAGAGGACCTGCCTCTGAGATTCATGGGCACTTAGTGCAACATCAAGTTCTGATTGAGCCAGTTTTACGGTTGCTTGGAGTTCTTGGTTTTCTTTCTGTAAAGACTGAAATGAAATTATTTAGTATTAAATAAATGTACTTTTTTACAGAAATATCCAAAAAAAATTTGAAAATTTTCAGCCGTTTTATTCCTTTATGGCTTTATTTGAGAACAATTATTAAAATAAACTGCACTTTTATATTGCAACTATTCTCGCGCCATCAAATGGTGGCAGCAAAATCTTCAGTCAGACGTTTCGATTTGTAGGAATCATTAAAACAATTTAATTTTTTTGTAATATGACCCTGTTTTATTAAGAACAAACTCTAAAGCCATATAACACTTTTAATGGCTTAAACACGTTTTTTCCCTTGTTTTAGTATTATGTAAACTTTTAAGTACGACTCTCAACGCCACCAAAATTATCTATTGGGAGTAATTAATAAATGTAAAAGTCATCAAAGTACAAAATAGAAAACAATCTGTTTTAAATTAATTATTAAAAAAATATTGTAGGATATTTTGCATTTTAATAACTTTTATACTGTTATGACTTCTTACAATAGATAATTTTGGTGGCGTTTAGAGTTCTATTTAGGAAAATTTTAAATGATATCTAAAACAAGCCTTGGATTTTGTAATAAAAACAACAGGGCCGTATTCCAAAAATTTAAACTGATGACAGCCCTTCGAAAACAAAACGTCAGACTTCAAAGATTTTGCTATCATTGAATGGCGCGGAATAAGTGGCAATACAAAACATACTTTATTTTGATATCCGTTCTCAAATAAAACAAAAACAAATACAATTTTGAAGAATTTTCCGGAACTACTTGAAATTTTATAACTTTCGACATGGTATTTTGTTAGACATAAGAATGCGTAACTATTCTCTGATTTAATTGATCGTATCTTTTACCGTTAATAAGATCCTAATGCTATCCCCATCATTATCTTATCTTGGACACATTGTATATTACAAGAACTATATTGCGTTGACCTCTTTACAGTCCACTAATTTAAAAAAGACAACGAACTGCGAACTACGTAGAATAAATTTTATCAATGGTGGAATATTGGCAACTATGATTTGTACAAATTTTAAGGACAAACTGAAATCTTCATTTTCCAAAGACATAAACTAATCAAAAGATAAGAAAAGTATATATGAGTTAAAACTAAGCATATTGAGATAAAGGAATAACACCATACTTTATTTGGACACCATTACGTCCCCATCACCCTAATTTAGTGTCCCCACTCTCTTAGAACTAAAGTTCCACATACCAGTCCAAAAATTATGTTAGTTTCTGTTGGCCCGTCCTGTATTGTTAGTGTAGATACGTACAAAACAAATGTATTACATATTGCACTGAGATTGTTAAGTATAAAAAATATCGTGTAAGTAGTAGTAATAAAAGCAAGTCTTTAATCGCTGGATTTACAAAAAGGGCAATGGTTCGTTCTATATTACCTGAGTAGTTTCAGACATTTTATGTACACTGTTCAGTTGTTGAACTTCTTTAGTTTTAGTATCGAGTTCGGCTTCAAGCTCTTCAACCCTTCGTCTTAGAGAATGAATTTCCTTTCGCAGTTCATCCGCCAAGTCACCACCTCCTAATAACAAATTAGTTGTTACTGTTTAAAATAATATATATATATATATATATATATATATATATATATATATATATATATATATATATATATTATAATGACCTTTAATGTTTTCCAGATCTGACTGATATTTTGCTTTCATTCTCATATTTTCTTCTTTGTAGCTGTGCAGTTGTCTTTTCCATTCATCAACGTTTGCTGTACTTTCCTGTAGAGCTGCGGTTAAACGAGCATTGTTACTCTTGAGTGTAGCCAACTCTATTTCCCATTTTTTAGCATTGGCAGAACTATAAAAGAAATTAAATGTTATTACTGTTGGATTAGGGATCAATGGGAATTTCTGTTAATATCAATTTAGGGAAATGTATACGCTTGTAAATTTCATTAAAAGAAATTACTATGTTATAATTTTTAACTGAAACTACGACGCAACTCATCTATCTAATAGAGATGCAAACCAGATTGTGAAAACAGTGTTTTCCTGATAATCTAAAAATTTTCCAAAGCTACCACAAGTGCATCACGATTTCTGTCTCGATCTCATCATCTCGTCATACCTAGAGAATCTCAATAAATCACTAACCAAATCGAAGGACTCTTTAAATGAATGTAATACAAATATTAAGTTACGAACAGTATATCCCCATTTACTGATATTGACTGCTGTTGTTGGATCATTTAACTGTACAATCAAGAAAAGGAAAGTGTAGCTCGTCTGTGCTTCGTTTTATATTAATTAATTACCATCGTTACACCTTTCTTCATATTTCATAACTCCCACGTTTTATTTTTTCAGTCATCATTCTGCTTGTACAAAAATGGCACCGTACTAAACAAGCAAATAATTTTACATTAAAGACGTCATTTTGTTAAGAGGTATGCTATTTTCAGGCATAGATAAGGTAAATAAAAAAAAGTATAGCGGTAATTAGTAATAAATTTCTTACCAAGAACGTAACTTAATATTCTTTAGTGTTATATTTCCCAATAAAGTTTCATTTTACATTATACATTGTTAACATGTAACTAAAGTACAGATAACAACCACCGTATATTGAATTATAGGGTGTGTTACATTGTTGATGTAAATATTATTTTTGGTTGACTGTTAAATTCACTATTGATATTCTTATTTGCTTAGATCTTTTATTTTCTCTATTTTTAAGAAGAGAACGATTTGGATTAGTTTTCAATTTTTTTATTCTATACCTATTTATATGTGACATCAATCAGTCAATAAATGCTAAATATGATTTGAAAAAGGGGCAATTAAATCAATTATCACTTTTTTAGTTCAAAGAGATAATATATATAATTTTGGTTTGTTGTTTTCGTTAGATGTTAGTTATTGAGACACAATAAACGGTGTATGACTGTAAACAAACGATAAGTTTTAGAATTTGATTTCTGTAACTAAAAAAAGGCAAATCAAACTTTTTACAGGATTCTTAATAGTATATTTTACTATTTCTACAAAAAAATTTAAAAGAATAAATTGAGTTTCCGAAAAGCAGTGGTAAATGTTAATACATATTAAATATACCCCAAATATATTTTAAATTGAATTGTCAGAGATGTTACTAATCTTAACGTTAATTGACACAAAAACTTCAATTTTATTTATTTAATGCAACTTCTGTTCATCAGGATTAGGAAGTTGTTCTGCTATTCACACCATTAACTCTTACCTTAATATCTCTTCTGTTTTAATAGCGATTAATAATTACATATACTTAATTACGTATTAATTTGCACTACTTTCATGCATGCCAGATGGTACAAATCAGCAGATTATTATTCAATGTTAGAGGATTTTATTTCTAAATTGAAAATTGTTATACTTAAGGGAGAATTGAAAAATTCTTTGTATTATAGAGAAATTGTTAAAACAAAAACAAAAAAGAACTTAATCTAAATTATAATAAAATAATTACTAATATATCTCATAAAATTTGGTTTTTATGTCAATTAGATAAATGTATCTACAGATCTAGAAGAAATGTGAAATTGTGAAAATTCTAAAAAATCAAAATCGCAATCTGTGTACTTTTTTACTGTAAGTAATCAATAAATGAGCTTTTACAGTCTAAATGAACGCAGGTTAAATTTTTAGAAGTTGAAAACTTCATTATTTTTGGTTTATTTTCCGCATCTTACCACAATACTTACTAGTGAAGCTGTACAAGAAATAAATGTTTAAGAACTTATAAAAGAAACAAAAAACAAAAAAAAAAACATTTTATTGACAGGTAAACTAATAGGTAGAGTCTATTTGGGTTAACATGCTTTTTACTTTATTCTTCTCGATTTTCTCATTTTTTTTATCGTAAAGGTAAGCGTTCAATACTAACTACTGCTATAAATCGATAATTAAAACCACTATTTTGCTTGAAACCAAGTTCTTAATAATTTTTTCTATATTATATGAGATTTAGAAAACTACTACGTAAATTTTAATTGAAAAGGCGTAGAATGAATCTTTCTTTCTCTGCAGTTCATGAGTAAAACTCACTAACCATTGCAATTATGTACATTTTATGAGATTCATGATTGGGAATTACTGCCATTGTAAACATGCCACGAAATGCAAATTGCTCCGGAAGTAACCGGAAACCCTCGCATGATATTCATAATTTGCTGAAAGTTAAAGTTTTTAAATAAATGCAAGCTATTTCAACAGATTATGTGGTTATCAATGGAGAAAAAATAGGTTCGTTCTGGCGTATAAATCAGATAATATGTACATATGTATTTGTTGTGCAAGAATTATTTAAGAGTTTGCTTACTAAATTCGCATGGTTAGTTGAACATTACCAACAAACAGACAATTGAAAAGTCTTTGTAAGTGAATCACACATCAAAAAGTTGAAGGTACTGGCGTAAGTAAGTCATTTATTAATTAAAAATTAACGATTTCTTGTTTATTCAAGGCAAACTTTATCAGGTAAACTTGAAATAAGTTTTTTTGGTCGAGCCATTCACGTATATTTTAAAAAGTACCGACTGTTCAGAAAAAGCATAAACCTACTGATGAAAAGTAATTAATAAAAGCAGTGGTAGTTTATGTTCATTATGAATTTGAATAGACCGGATGTTTTTTTCAGGGTGCCCACCAGCCATATCTCAAACTACTGAGAAAACCCTTGAAAATTATTTTCTGCATTTCACCGCAATAAGGTTATAATAAAATTCTAGATTTCTCCGAAAATTCTCACATTCAAGTTATAATTCTAATGACTTTATTACAAAAATTCTCCATAGGTTTTATCTCAGGCTCATTGGCGTACCGACTTTAATAAGATTGGGGAAAGCTCTTAAATGTCTAATTATTTAAATCGCTTTATTTTCTAAACGACTTATTCGACTTTAGCAAACTCAGGCTTGTTTAAACGTGAAATGTGTGCAAACAGTGACAATTTTACTGTAGGTGCATTTGTTCAGTGAACCCCCTTAAAAATTGAATTACCTACACCATATAATTTTAACCTTTTAATATTTATAATACAATTGATAATTATCATATAATATAGGTACTACCTTTTTTACTATTACCCTCATAGTTCATAATTACATACAAAACACCAACCCGTAACCCATAGAAAATATTTAAATTGTTGTCTTGTCGCTGACGAAATTACCTAACTTTTTCGGTTCAAGTTGGATCCTGAACATATAGCGAGAGCGTTACTCTGTGTGTTAAAAAGAGAGCAGTTGGACGCGTGAAATGGAAGATAAAATACACTCAACATACAGCCACAGTATACTTCTAAGCAGTAGGGACATAACTGTCGGTTCCTTTGATTTTCGCGTAGCGCGTTTCTGTGACCTTGAGAGGGGTCCGCCATGTTAAAAGTGGATCCTTTTTAAGCGGGAATTTAAATAGATGTCAAAGTAGAAACGAACCAAGCTTGCAATATGATTGCGATAATGGCAATGGAGAATACATAATTACTGCTTTGTTTAGAAAATATCGATCGATGTGTAATTTGAAAGAAAACGACTGTATTAAAATTAAAAAGAAATAAAACAACACAGAAAAATGAAAACTGTTTATTAAAGATTCAATACAATTTGAAGCTTTCTATTTTTAGGAGTTTGACTTTTTAATTCTCTATTTGTAAATTTTAAAGTGTAAAATATCCGCATTCGAACATACAAGCAAATTAAAAACTCCTGTGGAAAATGAGGACATGGATGTACAAAGTTTATTCGAGCAAGTTCTGTCTTCAAAGTGAGCCCTACATTGTCATTGACACAAACTTGAGGAAATAGTGTGCGAAAACAATCTTCCAAAGAATTAATATATTCCACAAACTCCGTAGGTCCTGTATGAAGCTTGCCATATAATTCCATATTTGATGTGGTGTATGCTTTAAAATGCGTATAAACAGTTGTATTATCTAAATCCGGATTGGTAGATGCATAAGCACTACAGACATCACAACTGTGTACGGCTAAAGCTTTCTTTAACAGATAACCACAAAGATATGTCAATACATTCTGCTCCGGTAACACCAGTTCTCTGTAGTCTGTTGATTTTACGGTTTTTGTAAATGATGTATCAGAGTCTATGTACTCCGCTGATGTAAGACGGAACTCGGTCTCCATAGTAGTGTCAGAGAGAATCTTGTCAAAGTCTTCAGCACAGTTGGAACCAGTGGAATATGGGAGAACACTCATACAAAATAATTTTTTAAATGCTTTAGCAAATTGTATTGGAGTGGGATTAATACAATTGCCACTTTGCTGTCGTATGGAACCAAAGAAATTCTCCAATGGGTCTTGGTTAAGCCTTCGTGTGTAAATAAAACTGGGTTGTAAGTCCTCCCATAACGCCAATAAACTGGCAATTGTTATCCTCCAACACTTAAAGCATTTATTTTTATAAGTAACATTGGCATTGCCATGTAATAGTAGTAAATCTGCAAAATATGCAGATGCTTTGTTCAGAAGCTCGATTTGCTCATTACTGCCGACAAATGCGCGGTTATATGATTTTGCTTCAGCTTTTTTAGAGGAGTTCAGGACATCAAACAGTTGGTCAATTAATTCGATAAAATCCACTGTTGGTGAGGCAGCATGTGGTAATTGACCAAAGGCCATATATGTGGCGATACCAGTGGCAACAGACGAACTTAACACTTGGGCAGCTAATTTGACTTTCATTTTCTGGAAAGCTGTCGGATGTAAATGCGCCTCGGTAAGCTTTGGTGCACAACGAAATCGTAAATTCTTGTCACGATGATAAAAATCGTCAACGTACTTTTTATCAATTGTACATTCATTGTGCACCAGCTTATATTTAAAAAACGTGTTCCGTGTTGCTTTCAGTAAATGCGGTGTATCAAAGAAATAGTAAATTTTGTTGTTGTTCCAGATGAAGTACGGTTTGTGTGGTGAAATTTGGTGGAAATTCGCAAAACTGTAAAAGTTGGATCCCATATCAGTAACGAAACCTTTTATCTTAAATCCCGCAGTTTCGCTTTTCGCTAAGCATTGTTCTATTGTACACCTAAGATTGTTTCCCGACAATGATGTGTGCACCATAAAATAAGCAACGGCTTGCTTCCAATTGCTATGTAAACCTCTCAACATAGCAACTGTCACTGCCTTGGTACATTCGTGAGTGCGAATGGAGTTTAATTGTTCAAACCCAATAATTGCATCTGCTCGAATGCTATAAAATAAATGGGCTTTTATCGATATTTCATCGAAACAGAGAACAGCTTCTTTTTCTTTTTCTGACAGCCTACTACATTTTAATTTTAATACATGAAACACTAGGTCATTAAACCCTGCAGTTAAATGCCATGACTCTGTCATTCGTCGAAGGGTACGAACTGAAGGCAGGGAAAAAGTGTGAGATAAAAAATTGTATGCTGAAGGACTACGAAAATACAATTGTAAACAAAACTGTTTCAATTCTTTTGAGTACCTTTGTTTTTTGCTTTTTTCACAAGCAAACTTAATTTGCGATTTTACAAAACTTGCAACTTTTGCTTCTAAAATTTCATCACATAATTGCAAGCACTGTAGAAGTTTGTCATCCGTTGAAGCCTGTGTTTTCTTCATAGTATTCATTAAACGCACATGTTTTGCTCGGCTTCTAACAAGCAGGTGCCTCAGTTTTCGCTTACGTGGAGTACTTGCTGACAGTTGACGTGAAGTTTGCGTCTCTGCAGACGTTGATGCCTCCTCAACTTGTGGCGATGATTGTTTTGTCGGAATACACATTCCACTAGTAGACGGCATGGCCGACACATTGGAAATCGTTGATGTTTCCATTATTGGGGACAGCTCATCTTCATTTTCTTTATTCTCTTCACCTACAAACACCAAGTTATATCATATAACCACTGCTATATCAATCACTGTTTAAACTATTTACTTGTAACTGCTGGTTTATCTTCTTCTGCTGTTGTTATGCACTTTTTCCCTGATTCTTCTTTATTTGCTGACTCTGTAACAATCATTTAATATTGCTCAATTCAACTGTTCAGTCATATTTATAATGGAATTTGCAATAGCAGAGATGAAAATGGTAACACCTGTTCAGTACAATACGTAAATCAACATAAGTAGAAATACACACCTAGGGGCCATCGAAATCGTGTCGGTATCGCATGTAATCGTAATCTATTTCTAAGGTCATTCAAAAAACATGATTCTTCAAAATGCCATGCACACAAATGGCAGTTTTTATGACAATACTCTATTCCCTTCTCGAACAAATCTAAACGCCCAGAATTCACAATCCACTGCTTACATCTACAAATAAAAGTGTCTTTAGTTACAGTCAGTTTCTCAATGCAGACCATTTCATCTTGTTTTATGTCAGTACGCTCCAACAACAATCAGTTTCCTACCAAACAATAACAACTTACTTACCTTGTCTCTTCTCGTGGAAATGAAAAAAAACTCATTTTATGATATTTATTGTTGGTACGACAATTAGGAGCTGCACACCATCTGCTTGCTTTTTTCGCATTCATTTTGAAAAACAAGGTAACACGTAACACCAAACTAGTCTATGCACCAAACACTGCTTCGCAACTTTCCTAACCTTAAATTACCTTCAATAATGCAATATTTGTAAACGTGAGGAACAGCTGTTTTTTGGAAGACATTTTGAAAGTGGATCCTTCTAACGCATGCGTATTGAAAATACGCTACGCGAAAATTGCGTTATGTCCCTACTGCTTAGACGTATACTGTGATACAGCGTTTAGGTTCATTGAACGAAAAGTATGTGTACGCTGCGCCGGCGCGGGTATCTAACAGTCTGTTCAAGTCTGCTTTCGGTCGCCTGGTCGCCGCGGCCGACCAGGTGCCAGGTGGAACTATAACACTCGAACAGTAAAAAATGTTTACGAAAACGCAGAACATTTAAAAGATGCCTGAAATGTATTATAGACTCTGTAGGAAATTATTATCATAGATATAACCAAGCTGAAATGTTACTGGGCTATCTAAACAATGACCATTTTAAAAATTGGTTTACTTTTTGGTAAAATCATATGCCTCACTGTGAAATTCTTTTTGATGATTACATGTTCTTCGTTTTGTGAACCCCCTTCGTATTCGACCACGAGCCGCCACTGTTTGCAAATATAATATCCATTGGTATCCGATAGTTTCGAATAAAATTGATAGAGGGCGCGTCTTGCAATAATTACAGTTTTTTTAATTTGTCACGAAAATTTAAATCGTACGGTTAATTTTAATATCAAAATCGGAAAACAGATTAAATTTACTAGAAAAAAATTACAACAGCAGTTCGATATTTTCGTCCGTTTCAGAATATTTACCAAATGAATACTTTTCAACACTTCAATTGAAAAAAATGATTGTTTTCGTAGTTTTATAACCATTGTATGCCAGATTAGTTATAATTAGTTGTCATTTGTCGTACTCTGTGCCTCCCTTCACATGTTGTCTAGGCTTAGGGTTAGTCTAAACCATGTGTGTGTTTAAATCTCCAAAATTTTGTCCTTTATAAGATTTGAACTACTATCCCCTAAGCCTTACAAAGTGTGTGAAGGGAGAAATGGAATATAATAAATTTAAACTAATTAATATTATTAATTCTACCTACAAATATATGAAACTACGAAAACAATCTACAAATTGTGATGACAATATAAAAAAAAACTATTATCATTGCGAATTGCGCCCTCTAGCAATTCAATTCGTCAGTATCTCTTTGAAACAATACTGAGTTTGCTAAAATCGGACATTCAGGCGCTTCCCCCCTTCTTATTAAGATGTGATAGCTTAATACGATAATTTTTTGAGAAATATTAAATGCTATGATTAACCCTATCAATTGCACCCTCTTGTGGAACTTAAAAATAATTTTCAAGTTTTTGTTATGGCCATTTTAGTAATTTCTTTTTCCTGAATTTCTTTACCGACTAGTTTCCAAAATTTGACCGATGGTCACCCTTAATAAAGAGATATCTACTTGTTAACCATGAAATAGTACATTTAGTAACGAAGATAAAAAAGGGTGATACTATATTAACTTTTATGGAACAATTTTGTTATCGTCAGAAATTTTTATAGAAATTGTTTACGGCGTACTGATAAGAAATACTTAATGAGATCAAAATCACGATCTACGGTACTTCGGATAAGTAACTTGCTTAGAATGCATTGTTGTTTTTAAAACATTTGAATTACTGTCATTCGATTTATTCTACTCATTTAATCTACACGATCAGTGACTTTTAGCACCTCCTTCCTTAAGACCAACCCCTTCTAAGTCTATAAGAAAAAGATGTGTGCCTTTTCGCGATGAAGAATTTACAGGGGTGCTGTTTACGCCATTGACAAAATGTCTTATGCTTACGATTTTCACATTATTCGTTTTTTGTTAAATATACAAATAAGTGATGTATTTTAAAAGGATTATATGTATACTTTAATAATTAACAGTAACAACTAATAGCTAATTAAACTATATCAACTTTTATTGATAAATTTACAATAAAAGGGTTGTTGTTTAAGTTAAAGAACAGTCGTTTGAAGCCATTTTGTATACTTTTACAATTACCCTAAGAAATCACCCACATTATGATCGAAACATTAGTAATTGTGAATAAAAATCAATGTTTACCTGAATGGTGCAGATATTTCAATATTACCTTCATACATTTCTGGTCTGGTAAAAACGCGAACCTTATTTTATATGATGGTTTATTTTGAAAAAACAAACGTCACAATTTTGATCATAGGAAAATCGTTAACTTTAATTATGTACATAAATGTAGGTACATACTATAAAGGTACTTCACTTGTGACCGGTTTCGATTTCTACGCCAAATGTTGTGATGCTTGAGTCCACTTTACAGAACAAGTTGACGGCGCTCTTCATAATCAAATTAACTGAGAAACTTTATAGTCGTAAAACTTTAATACATATTTTATGAGAAGTTTCTGCAATTTAATTTCAGACTATTTCTTCATTTCATTATTCATGCAAAATTTCATAATGTCTGTTTGACTATGGCCTTTTATTATAGTTTACTAACCTTATTAGTTCCGGGCTAATTACTTTAGTTAACAGTCTAGAAAATAATTTGCAAGAACAAACATAGTTAACCGCCAGAAAGCGCGACATCTATGTAAGACATAGTATGTAGCAGACTGCAGTCGAAATTTAATTTTAAATTTGAAATGATTATAAACGTAATATAATACATAGGTACAACCATTAACTTAGCACCACAATAAAAAAAAGGCCAGTAATAATACCTGGTAATAAGGATTTCCACTTTCAATGATTCAAGAAAACGTGAAGTTATGTAAACCAAAATTTTCTTATTTAACGGTACTGACTTACAAAATAAATGAGTGGTATAAAATGGCTAGTCTCTAACATTAATAGTACGTCATAGTTGTTTTCCTTTTAAGGAAATAAATCTCATTATACGATGAAAACGAGAATTACTCGAAAATTATACTTATTTGTTTACTCAGTTAAATCATTTATAGTCATGTTCTTCTGATACGAACTTACCACGGCCAGCAAATGTGAAAATAAGTATTTTACACGCCACATTAAATTTATCACTACTATTAACTAATTGCATACCCAACTATTTCATACGACTGATGAAAAGGGAAAACATTATTCCAGTTGCATGCCTTATTGCATTGCACATTCACTTTTTAATTTTAGTTTTTCAACCCCCTACGCTGTTATATGTGTTTATTTAAAGTTGCGAAAAAAGATTAAATTCCAAATTATATTGTTATATATTCTGTCTATTTTACAAGCAAAAAACAATATGATTAATCATTTTTTTTTTTAATAACTACATATTATATGTATCTCATCCCGGTTATAAACCACTAGTTTCTATTTAATTTCTTCAAAAAAGACATAACGCAAAGTTATATGAAAATATGGGATGGCGACGTAACTCTATTATCAATATAATATGGCCTATAACATCCGGACATGTATGCACAAAACCTTTCTTAATAAACAATAAATTAATCGATAAATGATCGGGAAGGAAAATATATAACCAAAACGGAGGAAATAAAAATGGTCCAATATACTCTTTATAGTAATTATAGGTATTATTATTAATTATACGGGAAATTATTAAAGTGATGTACTAAACGTGTGTTACAAGTTGATAATTATGTTTGAACGAATTTCATTTTTCTTCAAATACAAAATAACGTTCTGGGTAAAACTGATTTGATTTTGTGAAAACTGAAATCAAAACAAATAATACCACATTATTTTTCAAATTATGCAAATACCACGCACTATTCGTTCCGTTTCTCTTTAGTTCTCAAGGAAATATGCGTTGCAACTTGCATCATGTGAAGCGTAATTAGTAGAATCGTAACATTACGTTCGCTGAAATGGAAGCAAAAATTACCGCCACTAAGTGTTAGACGATAATAACGTATCATGTGCACTATATAATAAGAGAAAGTGAAAAGGAGGCGCATCCTTCAGGTGGGTGGTTCCTCCTATAAAAGGCAAATGTTTTTTTGATACCCACAGTGTTTCAAAAACTACAAACGAATAGACAAAAATTGAAGAACAGCAACATGATCCACTACACTCAAGTGAGTTACACCTATCATTTTTAATTAAATAAGGTGGCATTTGCTATAAAGTTATAAACATGATTTTATTCAGTAACTGTCATAACAAAATCTCTGTGCAGATCTCATTGGCTATTGTGTCTCTGGTTGCTTTGGTTAGCTGTGGCTACATAGAACATGGGTATGAAGGTTACAGTGAATACGAACATAAACCAGAACCATACGTAAGTACTTCTAAAAGATAAAATAATAGAAGAACAGAACGTTTTATCTAAGGGTTTGATTAACTGTAAATAATATTTTGTTTAAAACATTTCTTCAGATAGAAGCTTCGTTAAGCCAACCTTTTTTTAATTTTATTTTTGAAATATGTAAAATTCTGAATCTGAAGGAGTTGTGACTAATGATAACATTGTCACGACTAAATTAATTTGCCTTATAAACACGTTGCTGTGTACCTATCCCAAAGGAGTAGAAAAAGAGAGGGTGTTTCTTTTTATCTGGCGTTTTCTTATTGGCTCGTTACTTGTTAATTTAATCTAGAAGACAATGTAAGACAGATAGGAAATACTTTGATGATTTAATTTTTTCTATATCTCTTGCTTTTGGATTCATACAATTAGACGCCGTCAACAAACAATGGCGAAATATTTGGAAAATAAAATTCGATGAAACATGACATGATAGCTTGAAAACCTTAAGTTTAATCGATTTATGTAATACATTTTCTTTTATTAATAGCACTACCCCAAATACGCATTTAATTATGAAGTAAACGACCCATGGACTGGAGATAAAAAGCAGCAGTATGAAGAAAGGGACGGAGACGAAGTTAAAGGTACCTACAGTTTAAAGGAAGCTGATGGAACAACAAGAGTAGTTCAGTACAAAGCCGATAAACATAATGGTTTCAATGCTGTAGTTCACAAGGTTGGAAAAGCTCATGAAATCGATCACAATCAAGTAGAATATGGTCATGGCGGCCACTACTGAACTTTATACAGCGTAGATTAGGTTACATTTAAATATTTCTAAAATTACCATGCTTAATTATGATTTGGACAATATAATTTCTAAATGTTACATTCCTGATTGTATGCAATAAACATTTCTTTATTGTTTGATACAACCTGACAATTATTGCCTAAAAAATACAGATATACTGTAGGATATTTAGCGAATACAATGTACGATAAGTACTTTATTAGCGCAAGAATTGAAAACAATTTCATATATTTTTTGTACTTGTATAAATTATCTATAATGCAGTCCGCTTCGATGATTAGAAGGCAATACAAAGAGGATGTTAAAATTACGTTACTGGATAATTTGTTCAACTTTCTTAAATGTATTACGTAAGGTGACAAGTTAATAGATATGAGAATTTATGAAATTCATTTATTCGATTTAATTTAAGAATTATGCATTCAAATTATTATCACATGCTTTTGTTGTTAACAATATGTACATACATTCAAAGGCAAGTTTCCAAAATTCAGTACTATCAACATATTAAATAAGTAAACAAGTTTCATTTTCCTCTTTTTTGGGTTCCCCAAAATTCTTCAGACAGCACCACACAAGGCTTAAAACGAATTAATATAATGACGAGCAACCTTCTGGTCATTGTTGGTTAAATAACTATTTAATAATTTAATTTACTGGAGATGCAAACTTTTTCGTAGAAACTCCATATTTTAATAGATATAAAACTTTTATACATACGGAATAAAAAAAATCTATCGTGAATCTTTAAGAGGCATTCATATACACAATGAAAACACAAGTGAACTACACATTTCTCTTTCTCGTGAAAGAAAAATATAACTACTATTATAAACTGTCCAGCGTAATCATTTTAAACAGTTCTTAAACATATTTTTAAATATAAAATTGGTCTACATTATTCAGTGAATGAAAATGAAATGTATTTGTTACCGAAAGATTATGTGCGTGGAAAACTTAGACAGCTGTCTGCTGTGTCTGCTTTCGGCTGTTGCCAAGTTTTGAGTTGCTATGTGCCTTAAACAGACTTATTATGATTATTAATTATTGTTTCGCGTGATAGTTTATTATGTAGTTTATCAATTGATGACGTTGACAATCTTACGGTAATATATATATCATACGTATTTACTTGCAAATGTAAACAATTCAACCAAGAAGGCTAGAGGTGTGAGCAAAAACTTAACCCAAAACGAATGGACATTTATTATTTAATAAAGGAAACGCAAGAATCGCTGCATGATGAGCGATTACACATCCAAGCGCGTGAGTAATGACGATTTTCTTGGCAACTTCTTGGTTATAAATCATAGAGAATGCAGTTAAAAAAGTATCAACCTAGTTGTTGAAATTTAGTTATACATGGATAGATAACTATTAACTCCTGGGTGCTATTAAATTTCCATAGAGTCATTTTTTTTGTATTTTAATAGTAAATCAATTTCTTTCTATGATCATTTTATTATAATTTCAGCATAATTGGAATAAGTAATACTATTTATCATTCAATCTTGAGATTTATTCATTTTCTGTTGCTAGAGTAAATTAGGATAAAGACCCATAAATACCAAACACCTGTATATTCAAACATATTACGCATTACACGATATTACACCTATATCTAAATTTGTTTAGATAGCTCTTTTATGGTCGTGTGTTTTCATTATCTCACAATAACACTTCCGAATTCTTTGGAAGTTAAGTAAATATAAAAACTGGTTTCATCAACAAAACAAACAAAATAAAAATAAAAAATATAAGTATGGTGAGATGAATGATAGGAAGCGAAGAGAAAATAACATCCTCATTTATAATGTTCCTGAGCAACAAAAAGATGAAAATAATAAATTGATTCGTGAATATGATTTGAATGCTGTCTTACCGCTACTTAAAAAAGTTCAAAATATCACTACTGTTCTGGACGTGAAGAAAGTTATGCGTCTTGGTAAATTTAATGCTGCGAAGTCTCGTCCTGTTCTTATTAAGTTCGATAGTCGTCAGGATGCCATAAATGTCATTACACATTGGCGTCTTTTACCAAACTCAATATCTGTCTCACTTGATTTGACTAAATGTCAGCGTGATATATACAATAAGTTGAAATTGGAGGCTATTCAGTTCAATGATTTGGAATCTAATAAGGAGAGAAACTTAAAGCAAATTGTTAGGTTTCATGCTGGAAATCCTAAGTTAGTTACCATTAAAAATAGTACAAATGCTGCTAATGAGGAAGATAGTGTCCGTACACGTTCCAATAGAAATAACAGTAATAAAAAAAACGAATAGAGTCAACGGGTTCAAAATTAATAGTATACTACCAAAATGTTCGTGGTCTTCGTACTAAGCTAGATATTACAAGATTGAATGTTGGTCTTCTCACTCCGTCTCCGGACATAATCTGCTTGTCTGAAACTTGGCTTCATCCTGGAATTTTGGATCAAGAGATTGGTTTTGATAGTTACACTATATTTAGAAAGGATCGCTATACTGAAGTTGGTGCTCCTTGTGGTGGTGGTGTATTAATCGCTGTCAAAAGTCACTTAAGTTGTTCATTGGTTTTAAATTTTAGTGCTATTGAAGAAATTTATGTAGAAATTAAAAATTTACATACTAATCTTTTAGTTGGTTGTTTCTATACCCCTGGTGTTGATATTAAGGTTTATACTAGTCACATTGAAACGGTTGATAATTTGCTAAACCAATATCCTGGCTATGAAGTTATGGTTTTGGGGCATTATAATCTGCGTGAGACACTATGGTCTAATTACAGTGACTTATCTGATAATCTGTTGGCTTCTTGTTACTGCTCTGATGCATTGGTTCAGGAGAGTGCATCAACTATTGCTAATTATTTTTCATATTTTGGTTTAAATCAATTCTTCCCTATTCATAGTAATAAAGGGTATACCTTGGATCTAGCGTTTTCTACTTTGAATGAATGTGATGTTTGCCAGATGAATTCATTGGATTATCTGGTGCCATTGGATATTCATCATGATCAACTATTTATTGAATTATCAGCTAAACAAGGTAGTAGTATTGATCGTCAGTTAATGAAACCTAATTTTCGTAAGGCTAATTATTTTGAAATAAATAAGGTATTATTAAGTATTGGTTGGAATGAGTTATTTGTATCCAATAGTATGGAGTCGAATGTCTCAAAGTTCTACTCAATTTTTGATACTCTAATAAAAAACCATGTTCCTTTAAAGGGAGTCAGAGTAAGTACTTATCCTCCCTGGTATTCTCAGTCACTAATATCGCTGTTAATTAATAAGAAAAAGGTACATAAAAAACGGGTTCAGCTAAATGTTAGTTCTGACTATATTGAGTTTAAGAAATTAAGGGCCAAGTGCATTAGTCAATCGAGGACTGATAGACAGCTTTATGTAGAAAGTATTGAAAATAAATCGAATAAGAATATTAAGCATTTTTGGAATTATGTTAGCTTTCTTTCTAAAAATACAAGTATACCTGAAGAAGTATTTTTGAATGGACCTAGAAGTAAAGGTAGTAAGGGAGCTTGTGATTTATTTGCCAAAAATTTTGAATTAGTTTATTTAAACTCTAGGTCATCCTTTAAGCATGAACTGTTACTAAATAGTGAGCTGGATTTTACAATAAGTAGGGGTGAAATTATCTCGGTAATTAAAAATCTAAAGGACTCCAATAGTACAGGACCTGATGGCCTTTCAGCATTTTTCGTTAAGAGTTGTTTAGACACTTTAGTTGAGCCCTTATACTTGTTGTTTAACCAGTCACTAGTTTTAGGTCATATGCCTTCTATTTGGAAGAGGACATTTGTGTGATGTTAGGAACTATAGGCCTATTGCAATAATAGGAACTATTGCTAAGATCTTTGATTCAATTGTTACAAGTAACTTGTCTGATATCTGCTTATCATTAGTTGTCCGTCAGCAGCATGGTTTTGTTAAAGGGAGGTCAACGGTTACTAATTTAATTTTTTATAATAATTTCATTTCTGATGCTATTAATGATAAGTTTAGACCTGAGGAGTTAAAACAAGTGGACTCAATCTATCTTGATTTTGCTAAGGCGTTTGACTCAGTCAATCATGAGTTGCTAATTTATAAGTTATCCAAATTTGGCTTGAGTGGTGGATTTTTAAAATGGATTATGTCCTATTTAAGTGATCGTGAACTCAATGTTCGTATTAAAGGTCATCTCTCGGATCCCTTCATTGCATTATCTGGAGTGCCTCAAGGTTCTCACTTGGGGCCTCTTCTATTTATACTTTTTATAAATGATGTATGTGACAAATTGAATTTTGCAGTTATATTAATTTTTGCTGATGACATAAAAATTTTTACTAGTGTAAAAAATTCTTATGATCAAGTTTGCCTTCAAAAGGATCTTCAAACTATTTATTCTTGGTCCAGAGTGAACCTACTAAAATTGAATTGTTCAAAGTGTAAGGTATTATCTATTAGGAGCAAATCTAAAAAATTAACATTTGACTATTCTATTGATAGTGTTGTCTTGGAAAAAGTTAACTGTATTAAGGATCTTGGTGTTATTTATCAAAGTAACTTTGAATTTGATATCCATTTGGATGCTACCACGTCTAAAGCTTATAATATGCTTGGTTTTATTATTAGATCTACTAAAGAATTTAGAAATCCTAAAACTTTCATTTATCTGTTTAAAACTTTAGTTAGACCTATTCTATTGTATTGTTCCATCATATGGTCTCCTACTAAAAAGTATCAGTTAAAGATACTTGAGTCTGTTCAGCATAAATTTTTCAGATATTTTGCCTTTAAAATGGGATGTCCTTTTCAATACAGTGAGCATGACTACTCTGATTTAGCTAAATCAATAGGATTACAGATGATTAAATCTATCCACGTATACAATGACATTTATTTTGTAAAAAAAACTATGGTTGGTCTTGTAAAAAGTATTGATGTAAATGATTTATTTGTAAAAAGGAATGTTCCATATGGACTACGTGTTATAAGAGAACTTGATGAGCAAAGTACTGGAAAGAGGAATTTTATGTACTACTCTACTACTCATAGGCTTAGGCGCAAATGGAATAAAATTGTAATGACTTCTGATGTACTAAATTCCAACACTATTAATTTATCATTGTTTAAATCTGAACTCACAGCCACTGTCAATAGATTTGGTTAGATATTATACTATTAAATAAGAAAATTGTATAATTGAAATTACTATTTTTGTTATAATATAGGTATGATATTTTTATATTTACTAATTTACTACTATTATATTTTGCTACACTGTAAAAAGGGTATATAGCCCGTTGACATTAAATAAATAAAAATAAATAAATAAAAAAGTAGATAACTGAAAAGCGTATCCTCCAAGATCATTAGTAGTTACAAAAACAAGAAACTAAACTGTTTCAGTTTTAATAACTCTGTAATACCTCTCCTAATGAAAATATAATTTACCACAATTGTACTTACCTCTGAGCAAGAGCTAATTTTAATCGATCGTTTTCATATTTAAGTTGAGCAGCATCCAATTGAGAAGCATTAGTTGATTGTCCATATCCACCTTTATCCAGTTTAATTTGATGACTAGGGCTTTCATTACTTTGAATGGCTGAGAGTGAATGACTTCTTGAATGAACTACATCATCATCAATTTTATTTGGATTGGGAGGAGACTGGAATGATGTTGCTCCACCTAGAATATTTTGAACATAAATATTGATTTTCCCAAAAAAAATGTCTTAAGGTTAAAACATTTTGCCAAATTTAAACTAATTTTTACTAAGCATTTAGAAAAAAATTTTGAAAAACTTAATTACAAATAATAATAAACAAATACCACCTACCATACTTTATATTATCTTTGGCAGAACGTTAACCTTAAGAGTCGACAGCAAATGATATTATATATATATACATACATACATATGTATTTCAACATTGTAAACTATTTTTTATGAAAGTATAATTTGGGTTGCGCTAGTATTCTTTTCTAAAATATTATTCAGAAACTACCTTGACAATTTAAATTTCAAATCTCGGTATGAGAAACTCTCCTAATAGAATATTTAAAACAAGTTATCATTTTTAAAGTAGCATTAATAGTTTTTGGAACACTTTCACATTTGAAATATTTTGTTTAATTATTTGTCCCATTACTAACAAAAAATATTTTGCATGGTTCTCAGTTTCTTTTTTTCTTCAGAAATGTCCAACTACATAGATAAAAATAATTAATATTTATTAAATCGATTAAATATGCAAAGCTTATTTATATCTACAAAATGTCATTATCATTTCTATACCAAAAATATATAATTCGAATAATTGAATATTACTGAATGAATATTAAAGCACTAAGATAAATGTTCACCTTATTTACATTTAAGGATAATTAATAGTTAACATGCATTAATAATCACATTCCTTATTCCTTCAACAGTTTAGATAACCGTTATTATGGATTGCAAAATGATAAGTGGGCATTGTCATTTAATTCTACATTTACACACTTTTTCATGTAATAAAACAATGAAAATAAAAACAACTTTCATATCTAAAAAAAGGTACTATTCATAAAATATTTTCTCGAAAGTAAAGCAAAGTTTAGCCAAACTATAATGATTGAAAATTTTTCTGTATACAATATGCATAAGGTAAATTTCAGATAATTATCATTTACCACTCATATATAAAATGCTTGAAGCAGCTTAAATAGAAATGGATAGTTGTTACCTGGTGGATCAAGCAAGTTTTCTGGATTAGTATCACATCCAGTAGCAGCTCTTGCAGTAATGGGGCTAGCATTAGCACTTGTAACAGGAGTAACAACTCCATTGGCAGTAACTTTACTTATCGCAGTTCGTGTTGCTTCTTTTACTTCATTAAACTTGTCTATAAACTACAATAGAAAAATAGTCAATAAAATATAGTACCATGTTACAAAAGCAGTTAAAAGAATAAATGCTTACACTTTGATTAGCAATATTTCTGTTAGTTTTCAATTGCTATAACTGAGTCATAAACAATTAAAAATTTAATTAACATATGTACTTCATTTTACTGTTGAAAACATTAAAATGTGTGAAACATCCCTTGCATAAGTAAAAGCCTAGTTTTGAATGGTTAGGTTGGGACAGAATACATACTTACAATATAATCTTATCAATTACATATATTTTTAACAAACTAAAATTGAAAACAGTGCTGATACAACTTGTAAATTTGATTGTCTAAATTCTTAATAAACAGCATGTCATTTTCTACAATTATTTAAACAATTAAACTGTTAGTTAACAAACTGTTGGGACATTTTTGGAGCAAGAAAAATAAAAAATAGCATCAGTGCATCAAAAAACATTAAATAATATCAAAATACTGAATGGAGTTCAAAAATATACCATACTGCTATCAACATCTCAACTATTTTCAGTTTAAATCAGTTGATAAAAATTAATCAGTTGCAATACCTTTTGAAGTTCTGACTCTGAAGAAAAGCCAAGTCCATAAACTGTATTAGCTCTAACATCTGACCACTGTCCAAATTTTTGTGATGTTTTAGTAAATGTCATATTTGGTGTTACTGTGCTATTTATTACTGCTTTGGAACCTTCCACACTAATAATGCGATATAAGCTTCTTGAAGAATCGTAAAAAAAAGAAACATTGACAGCAGCTGTAGAAGCAGGCATCCAGGACCTCTTTGTTTTAGGGTCAATATGAAATACATGTGCCTTACATGTGAATATTGGTTGTTCTCTGAAAATCATGAACTTTATTGTGCTATTTATAATTCTTATGTTGTTAAAAAAAAAATAATAAATGTATTAAGCTGCTCTAAATTTAATGTAGGTACAACAGGTTTAATGAAATAAAACAGTAAATGCATACCCCATGACTTCCTTGCCTAGAGTCATTTAGAATTTGAGATTGGAGAACACTTCGATATATTTCCAGAACTTTTGTATATTTACATTAATATTTCACTTACATACTTAGCTTACAATAAAAACAGTTATGCTTAAGCCATAGATTAGAGAAGGTTTATAGATGGATCACTCGAGCATTCGAGTTTCAGCGCCGTCTGCCAGGTGGGCACTCAACTATTTGCAATGAATAATAAAAATGTATTTTTTTTATTTTTGTAATATTTTAATATGAAAAAGTTATAATGTAACATGTAATAACCCTTTAACAAAAAGAAAATTTTTGTTTTCTTTACGAATATGGGTTAAAACATGTCAAATTATAACTTCAGTAACAAAATGCGAGGGAGTAACAGCAAAAATAAAAATAAAAAACTACATTAAGATTATTTATTATATGGGACAAATAAAGTTATACAATTTACGATTATAAATAAGAAAATTAATAGAAATTACAAATTTACATACAAATGTAACAACTACAGAAATAATTAATTGGTGTTTCACGTTTATCAATAGAATAGGCAGGTCTCAAAAATGGGTTGTTTTATATTTTCAGACGTATTGACCTTTAATTTATAAAACATTGCATATCACCAAAAAACTTTAACCTGAAGTAAAGGATAACGTAAAACGTGAAACACCAATTAATTATTTCTGTAGTTGTTACATTTGTATGTAAATTTGTAATTTCTATTAATTTTCTTATTTATAATTGTAAATTGTATAACTTTATTTGTCCCATATAATAAATAATCTTAATTTAGTTTGATTTAATTTTTGTTGTTACTCCCTCGCATTTTGTTACTGAAGTTATAATTTGACATGTTTTAACCCATATTCTTAAAGAAAACAAAAATTTTCTTTTTGTTAAAGGGTTATTTCATGTTACATTATAACTTTTTCATATTAAAATATTACAAAAATAAACAAAATACATTTTTATTATTCATGGCAAATAGTTGAGTGCCCACCTGGCAGACGGCGCTGAAACTGGAATGCTCGAGTGATCCATCTATAAACCTTCTCTAATCTATGGACAAAACACAAAACTTCTTATTTCTTAATATACTTTGCTATCTACCTCTACTATAGATACTGCCATCGTTATCTAGGGATACTGCCACGATACTGCCTAGCGCGGGGTAGACAATACACACTTCTACGAACGGTTGTGACAAATTCTGGTAAATTAAAGATAAATTTGTAAATACATATGTCATAGTTAATTTCCATATACAGAGTAGAAATTGAATTTCTTGTTTTCCTATTAAATAAAATAAAATTAGGTTAGGGGTAGATGAGGTTAGGTAGTTAAAAAAGATCTTCAATTGAAGGTAAAAATCAACAAGGACGTGGAAATTTTAACTATTTTCCTACTCAGATTAACAATTAGAAGGATATCTGTAGACATATTAAAGTTTTTTATTATTTTTAAGTAGCATCAAATTATAATTATTGTACAATTTGCCGAACAAAGCTTTAACAGAATGCAACTTATTTTATTTTTTAAATAAAATGTTTTTGAACGCTGCATTCAATGGTGTTATCTAATACTTATCTATGGTTGTCTGTCACGATTGCTGTCACTGCTGTCAGGTGAATTTTCGAATTTAATAGGCTAGCTCGTTGTAGCGGTATTTACTAATGTTTGTTATTTAACTAATTTACCCCTAAATAGCACTATTATTACTTAGATACATTAAGGTTAACTGAATATTTAGTTAATTATACAGTAGTATACGTCTTTTTAAATGAACAATGGTTCCTTTTTGCCGTTCGTTATTGTTTTATAGACATTAAGAAATGGATAACATTTTTAAATGGATTCTGAAGATAATTACTATTATGAGTACACCCCAACTGTATATGAAGTTCTCGAATATTGTGTTTTTCCATCTATAAATGGGATTTTACCAACATTAAAAAATTTGATAATTATTAACTTTTTATTCAATGTTTCTATTCATTCTAGTAAATTATTACATTTGTTATTTTATAAAGGTATATTACTTGAATTTGTTGTAGGATTTATATCTGAAACCACATATAATGGATTATCTGTACTATTTGGATTCCTGTTGCTATTTTTTACACTCCCTGAGTTAAGCATAATATGTATTGTAGTTTTTACATGTTTATCTTATGCATTTCTTCTTACAATTTGTAAAATTCAAAAACACCGAAGACTGAACCTCGAATATTTAACAGGATTTGTTTGTGCAATTACTTTAGTAATATGGTAAAAGTAAATATATTACTTAAATATAAATAAATTTAAATGTAGTATGTTTTAATTGCAGTGAATTTGGTTTCAATAGTGATACCTGGCTTCAGCTTA
Source organism: Agrilus mali (assembly GCA_029378335.1). Taxonomy (NCBI): domain Eukaryota; kingdom Metazoa; phylum Arthropoda; class Insecta; order Coleoptera; family Buprestidae; genus Agrilus; species Agrilus mali. Next base: position 16,543,696 of record CM055655.1, on the reverse strand, counting down.
GAGGATTTTTTATGATAGCATGTATGAAAATAATTTCATTCACTTCAGATTTACAGAGAGGTGAAGAGAATAGATCTGTGATATTTTTTGGCTACATTTTATGCCCTGCTAATTGTCTATTTGGTCCTTGGGTTCCTCTTAATGAATACAAAGCATTATACAAATGTCCTGGAAAGAAGGTAAACATTTAACAAATTTAATTTGTTAAATTGAATTGCTTATTTACTTTACAGAACTTTAATTGGGCAACTAGAATTATTTCTAGTTTGTTAAAAGCATTCTTTTTTTTAACTCTTTCAAATTGCTGGGGAACTTATTTTATTCCTGATGGAAGTTTCAAGTAAGTAGTTACTCTCTGATTAACCTAAGCCACTTTGTGTTTTGAAAATGTTTTGGTTAAATTAACAAGGACACACTTCAGAGTAACCATCTCTTACTCAGTACTGATATTATTAAAATATTTAAAAAAAAATAAAAAAAAAAACAATGAGGTACTTTTAATCTAATTTCACAAGTTAATTCAGCATGAGAATAGTTTTTAGTTTACACATACATATTTTTGACTAATCTTAAGTTATGATAATTAATTATCATTGACAATGCCCATTAAGTCCAAATTTTTAGCACTGTTCAGTCTATGTGTTGGCTACAATTGCTTAATAAGCCTTTTAGTAGTAAAGTACAATTTAATATATATTTGTATTGGTTTTTAGATGGTTCGAAGCATATCGGCAAGCACTTTCATTTAGATCAAGTCACTATTTTATATCTTACTTATCAGAAACTTCTATGATAATTGCGGGGTTTAATAATAAAAAGAACGAACAAAAGAAAGGCCAATGGAGTTATGAAATAACACATCCTCTAGACATAGAAATTCCTTCGTCTTTGGTTAGTGTTGTTGTCAGTTGGAACATACCAATGCATCATTTTTTGAAATATTGTAAGTAAAATATGAAAGTAATTAATTTAGTTTAAATAGTGTTGATAAATATGATTTAATTTTTGCATATTTTAGATGTATATCGAACATATTTGAAATATGGCCGTTTTAGGGCAATTTTTATAACATATTTTATATCTTCGCTTCTACATGGTTTTAATGTTGAAGTTGCTGCAGTATTATTAACAATTGGCATTTATTCTTATGTACAATTAGTAGTACAGGATAAGCTCTCTTCTGTTTTCGATTCATGTCTGAAAGTTCGTCCTTGTAAAAATTGTAAACACAAATTTACTAGAAAAAATATCAAAGTAAAACTTGTTCATTGTTTATTTTCTTTACTGACAATTTTTCACCTAATTTATCTTGGAGTACTGATGGATGCAGTTGGAGACCCTAACAGAGAAAATTTCTATGAAAAATGGTCAAATTTGTACTTTCTTAGTCATTGGGTAATGCTTGTAACTTACTTTTTTGGTGTTATTTGAATGCTCGTATACTTAGTAAAAAATATTTATTTTTGAATTCATTCAGTATCTTTTTATAGCCCAAAATCAAATTACCCTTTTTTGTGTAATTTCTACGTTTATTTTTTATATACTTTTGTATAATGTATGATTAATAAACTTTTATTTATTTATTTGTGAATACAAATTTATATCAACCAATCCCTGCGATATTACAACATGTTAATATTTTTGTATTAATTTTAGTGTAACACGAAAATTTAACGTTAGGTTTATTTGCGTAAAGTTCGTATCTATTTACACTATTACTGTATTAAAATTAATGCAAATGTATCAATTTCCAATAAAGTTTATATTCTGAAGCTACATTTCGGAATTGTATTATTACTTATATAAATATTTTTAAAATCTGGTTGTCTCGAGACAGTGCAGCAGCGTAACCGTGTGGTCATTTACTTTTTACGGTAAGTCTAAAATAAGTGGATAGAAATTTCAAATTTTAAATGTATTCAGACGGCACTTAGGGTCAATATGACTTTAGGCAACCCACCATACAACAAGGTGGTGAGGGTTGCTGGATACTGGATTAAAACCTTACTTTTCACCAAAACCGTCATAGTTCCCTAACTGACAAGAATAGGTAATAAAAGTACTTTTCCAGGAACAATTGTTTGGAGAAACAAATCAACCCTATAATAAATTGTGCTCGAGTTTATTTAGAGGGGGGTGGGGGTGAGTTTTACCATTGTTGTGTCTTGGTAAAATTGACAAACATATTAAAGCTTACTTCCTCCTTATAAAAGTCTACATTTCAAATATTCATATCGCACTAACCATTAAACCAAATTTTATTTAAATCGTACAAAGCGTTTTTGAGTAATTGAAGAAAAATTAAATTTTTGTTACCTTTAGCGCTCTCTCGCAGGCAAACGACAATTTAGTATATACATAGATAAATGGGTTTAAATCGACATATTTTAATCTCAGGATCATGTGAATGTTCCATTTGCACGGAATTCTTGGACAGCCTGTATAAAGGTTTCCTACAAAAGTATCAATTAATTAATATTTCCATAATTAAAATTATTTTCCATTATAAAGGGTGTTTTTCAAATGCAATGCTATATTTATGATTGCATTTTTTTATTTTTCTTTAAATTCAAGTAGCACTTTCTCTAGTACACCGATTTCCAAAAAATTCGCGCTAAATAAAAATGGGGGTTTACAATACCCTCTGCTCATTGTAAATATCTCCGAAACGAAAGAACGTGGAAGAATCAGATCTAGGTAAGTTCACTGTCGAAATTTCATCGTGGAACCTTAATTCCATAACTTCATCGCCTACATTACATCGCTGTAAAGTTCATTTTATATATAAATATTTAAAATTTCCCAATTGAACTAAAATGAAATCGACCAGCAGATTGTCATAATTTACTTACCTATTTGCTTTGAAACTAGTATTGCAATAGCGTTTGTACCAACAAACAGTGTGGTAAAAGTTTTCGAGATTTAATGTGACAACAGCAGCACCTTTACTCCATAAATGCAAGAAATGACAGATTATTTTGACACGCGTATCCTCATTAATTTGATAAGTATCCAATAGTGAAAACATCCTTAAGATAGTCTTTATATCAAATTTTATTCAAATAGCACGATGCAGCTTGGAGTTATTTCAGAAAACTGTTTTTATTAAGAATTCTTGTCGGAAAACATCGATGCAAAAAACTTTTTTTTCTCTAAAACTGTTGTAGATATTGTTAGGTTTTTAATGCAGTGGATAATAAACAAATGATAAGAATTGTGAAATTATACAGTGTAAAATTGGTAAGTATAACAAATAACACATTTTTTTTTCAAAAATAATAAAACAAAATAGTTTCACTAAATAATTTATTTCGATGACTCGACAATATTGTTTCGATCGAATGGCGATCATTATCAAGAGTAAGTTCTAGTAGAATATGATGATGATCGCCATTCGATCGAAACAATATTGTCGAGTCATCGAAATAAATTATTTAGTGAAACTATTTTGTTTTATTATTTTTGAAAATAAGTTTTAAATAATGTTTCACAAAAGTTGCACTATCAAAAGTATCAGACAAATAACACATTTTGAAAGTCGTACAAGTTCGAGAGTTTCGCAAGCCATCATCACCGTGTAACTTTTGTATCACTGCTACTGGCGGCAAATCGTCAAAAACACGGAAAAAGATTTCTATCTAAACCAGACACAGTGGGGAACACGACACACCCCTTATTATCGATTTAGAAGAATTGTATTTAAGGGTGGGTGTTGTAGTTTAATAAAATAGATTTACACTTCAAAAATCAGTACCCTTATAGACATTTCTATGTACCAAATTTTACTAAATTCGTACGAAGCAGTTTTTTCTCACCTTTGCCACCCTCTCACGAGTAAACGGAGCAATTTGGTACATGGTATATAGATAAATCCGACTAAATTGACTTATTCTCATCCCAGGAAGTTGTGATTACTCCATGTCCACTGAGTTCTGAGACACCCTGTATATTATATGGGCCTTAATCGGTATATTTCGACCTACACGAACATTTTTAAATTAAAACTCCAAAGAGGCATATTATAAAGCACAAAAATATGATAATCGAAAAGGCACACAGACCCTAAAATTTTTGAAATCCATGCATTCTTCGATGGGATATCCATGTAACAAACATTACTTTGTTAAATCGTTTTCGTTAATTATAGATACACAAGATTTAAAAAAATATATTATTTGTTAAATAGAATCAAAGTAGTAATCATTTTAATGTTGACATATGTCAATACAGTGTTTGAGATCATTAAAAAGATGATACGAACTGTTATTGTAGCATGTCTTCTTGTAGGCGTCATTGATACAAAGAAAAGGTCAGATTTTGTATATTATTCCACTGATACGAGTAATCCTAATTACTACTGTGAACTGGATGAATTTTATTGTGGACTATCTGGAACTGTTAAGAATACAGTTTGTTTAAGAGAGGTTAGTTAAAAGAATGTAAGTTAAAATCTTATTTAGCCCATCATCGGGAAGGATTAAAAAAAATACTTGTTATGCTTCACAGGAAGATGAATAAGAAAATATAATGAAAGGTGGGGTATCAAAGTTTGATCTCAATATAGAAAACAATTAACACAATACAGTGTTTATGTTTAAATTAGAATCAGATGCAAGACTTTTTTATTATTAATTTTAAGAAAAAAAGTTATTCTTTATAAAAAGTTCTGCGTGGATTAAAACCTAAAATAAAACAAGCAAATATTAATTTTTGCAATCGTAAACGAGGATTGTTAAAAAATTTAAAATTGTTGTAAATAAATGAAACTACATTTAAATGTGCAGTAGTATCCATTCGCATTAAGAGAACAGTTTCTCTTTAGTTTTTAAATCTTATTTCATAATAATAATAATAAAAATTTAACTGAAATTTACGGCCTGCAAAATCTAATTTAACTAACCCCTTTTGAGTATTGTTTATGGGGTTACTTAAAAGAGCAAGATTATCAGCAGGGCCGGTTTTAAAATGTTTATCATTTGGAGAGGGTATTTCGAGAAGCATGCCAAGAAATTATCCCAAATATGATATGGAATGTGTTACGGCAGTTTTACAAAAGAACAATTAAATGCTTATAGAATGATAGTGGAATGGTTTAAAGTTTAATTTTCATTTCTGTATATTACTGTAATTTTAGTTTACAACTCGTTTTTGATGTAACTGGATACTGTTTAAATAACGTAATCTTTGCCGTAGCGCACTTCAAATCGCAAGCTGTGGGTGACGACGGTATTCCTCACAAGGTAGTAGCTAAATCGCTGCCTAATACTGGCCTTATTCTAGTGAAGCTCTTAAATTCATATTTGCATAGTGTAGTGTTTCCGTCGGCTTGGAAGAAAGCACACCTTATTGCTCCCAAAAAGGTCTCCACCCCGTCGTCACCATCGGACTTTAGAGCTTTAGACCAATTGGTCCATTGTTATTTTTATCTAAAGTTCTTGAAAAGCTTGCACATAACCAAATCACTACACTTTTGAAGGGCAGTGGCATTCTTGAGCCTCTGCAAACAGGCTTTAGACAATTTAGTAGTCTTGAGACTGCACTTACTAAAACTAACAGATGACATTCGTATGGGCATGAGCAAGAGAGAGAGCTACTGAGTTTGACTTTAGTAAGGCGTTTGACACCATTTCTCCAACCAAGTTGCTGAGCAAGTTGAGAAATACGGGCTTCTCCCGCACTTCTGTGGATTAAGCCTTATCTACAGAGTATGAGTCTCAAAGTTATATCTAAATTTTCCCGCTCAGAATCGCTCAGCGTAAATCTTGGTGTACCTCAAGGGTCGGTCCTAGGCCCCTTTCTCTTCTGCCTATACATCAACGGCATAACTAAAAACCTTGATCCCGGCGTCTTTCATATACTATACGCAGATAATTTACATTTACGGTATACATCCAGGTGCTGTCTGAACGTATATCAGAAGCCATCGACATCCTTTCTTCAGTGGCGAAGAAAATATCTGTGTGGGCGAAGAATGACTCCCTACGACTAAATACCAATAAAACAAATGCCATTTACTTTGTCAGTGATGCTTTTGTCGATCGGCTAAATAGGGCTAACTACCCTGGCATTGACGTGGGTGGGGATGTTATAATTCCTTTTGTCGGTGAAATGAAGAGTGTCGGTGTCATACTGGATAGTAAATTCACCTGGCAAGCACACGTTTCATATGTTACCAAAAAAGTGAACAGAGTGCTATAGACTTTGCGCTTTATTCGATGGTATTGCTAGTTCAGGTACTACTCACGCCTTTCATCTGAACTACTGCAGTGTGGTGTATCTCGACGCCGGGATCGTGCTCTAATTGAGGTTGCAAAGGTTAAGCAATTCACATGTTAGATATATCTGTGGAACCCGTAGGAATGACCGAATCAGTCACTAGACTGGCTACGCACGGATACACGCAGAATGTATTTCGCTGCTGTTTTAATATAGAAAATTCTGCGTATGAATGAGCCTAGCTACCTAGTAGCACTCTTTTGTAAATATGAGCCCAGGGACACTGCAAGGGGTGAACTATAAACTCATGAACTGTCCGTATCACGCATTGCATGGAACAAGGGCTAAATCTCCTCTGCTTGTATCCCTGACCCTCACTTCTCACTGCCTCCATATCACACTAAAACACATACTGCAGCACACACTTACAAACACACTTATCACTAAGTAAAATGTACATACATCATTTATATTGTGACGCACGTGTCATTTTGAATGAAGCTGACACGCACCGACTGCGAAAGTTGAGTGAAAGTTACCTATGACGCGTTCCAGAAGGTTCGAGAGTTGCTGGACGTTTCGAGTGTCACCTAGAGCGTTGGACAGTTTGACAGTTTTTGATAGAAGAGAGTGACAGATATAAGAGAGAAAAGAAGAAAAAGTGATTAAAAAGCGAAATAGTTATTGAGTTGTTGTTGTTATCGAAATAGTTATTGAATCGTTGTTGTGTACGAATTAATTAAATAAAAGCATTGAGAGAAAAATACGTGATATTGTAAATTACGTAACAATTGGTCTCAGGAGTAAGAATTTATGCCAGTAACAAGAAGTCAAGCGGCAAAAATGGAGGAGCAGATGAAATTTTGACGGAATGCTTAAATAAATGAAGGCAGGCCAGGAAGAAGTGACGGAAGAAATGCAGACAGGCCAGAAAGAAATGAAGGAAGAAATTAAAGAAGGCCAGTATAAAATGAAGGGAGAAATTAAAGCAGGCAAGAATGAAAAGACAACGTCAAATTTTTACTAAAATCACGTAAGTTTTTAGTCGCCTTTTTAGTAGTTTTTTGCCGTTTTTATCAATAAACCATTAAAAATATCACTTTCCCCCCACATTTTATTGATATTTTGACTAAACTGAAGCCATTTAGTGCCAAAAAAACGTTCTCACTGTAATTTTCGGAGCAGCCGCGATTCTATAGTTTTACCGAAGAAATTAAGGCAAGTCAAGAGAAATTGATAGAAGATTTGAGAACAATAAAAATTGAGCAAGAAAGACTGAAAGAGTAAAAGTTCAAGAAGAGTTAAATGAAGTAAGAGTAGTAGTTCAAGAAGAGTTGAAGGAAGTGAGAGTTGAAGTTCAAGTGAGTTAAAGGAAGTAAGAGTAGAAGTTCAGGAAGAGTTAAAAGAATTTCAAGAGGAGTTAAAGGAAGTAAGAGTAGAAGTTCAATAAGACTTAAAGGAAGTAAGAGCAGAAGTTCAAGAAGAGTTAAAGGCCGTGCACAAAAAGTTTCAAAAGGAATTAGACGAAATAAAGGCCAATCTGAACGTTCATGAATACCCAATACCAAAGAAAAGCGAAGAAGGAAGTGTAAGACTGTCGAGAATAAAACCACCAATATTCTACGGGAAGGTCTCTTGGTCAGTCTATATCAAACAATTCGACGCTGCTGCCAAGGCAAATGAATGGAACGAAACAGAGAAAGCCATTGCCCTGATCATAACGCTACGTGGGGAAGTTTTAGACGTTCTGCAAGGTATACCAGAAATGCAGCAAAACGATTTTAAAATTCCGGTGGACTGTTTGGAGATGCACTACGGTGATAAACATCTACAACAAATATATTAGGCTCAATTAAAAAGCCTTCTACAATTGGAAGTGGACGTCGAAAGGCATGTGCGGTTGGCTTATCCTAGTGCCCCTCAAGACTTTACAGACCAGCTGTCCACCCAAATGTTTGTCGATGGAGTGCGAGGTGTCGAAATACAGCAAGTCCTGCGTATGCCTCGACATAAAACTGCAGACGAAGCATTGTCGCATGCGCTGGAATATGAAGCAGCTAAACAGGCATCCAAAGGACACATTAGAATCCGGCAGGCTGGGTTGAATTTTGAAGACGATGGCGAGATATTTCGACAAGAAATGGTGAAAATAGCCAAAGAACTCATGTCTTCAAAACCGTGAAGGGTGAAGTAAGCGCCCCCGCTGTTGGAAGTGCGACAATATGCGCATCTTCCACGCGATTGCGTCAAGATGAAGCGAGAAATTACATGCTGGAACTGCGGACGTACAGGGCACTTGAGCAGCGTCTGTCTATCTGCAAGAAGACAGACGTCAGCCGCCGAAAGAAACAAGCAGGGAAACTGAGAATAGCCGTCCTTACGGGGCGAAAGCCGGCTTTGCGTCCCCAAGCCCCAATCATCATCTCCGTATCGAAAACAACCACTGATAATTCACTGACTGTGGATGGTTTATTTGGATGACGTCATTGTGTTTGGGCGAACGTTTGGAAAGCATCTCGCCAATCTAAGCAGAATACTTCAGAAATTCACAGCGGCAAAGCTAAAATGAAATCCCAAAACGTGTGCCTTGTTTAAAAGTGAAGTGAAATACCTAGGCCATATAATATCAAGTAAAGGCGTTGGTACAGATCCTGACAAGACCGAGGCAGTTCGTAATTGGCTGCAACCAACGAATCAGCATGAACTGAGGAGTTTCTTTGGACTATGTTCGTACTATAGAAGATTCGTGAAGGGATTTGCGGATGTGGGTCGCCCCTTGGACAGACTTACCGAGAGTGGAGTGCCTTTTGATTGGACGAACACCTGTCAAGAAGCTTTATAAGTTCTGAAAAATAAATTGTCTAACGCCCCGATTTTGACTTATCCCGAATTTGGAAATCCATTCATTGTCGACACCGATGCGAGCAATGTGGGTATTGGAGGGGTTCTATCCCAAGTTCAAGACGGTAAAGAAAGAGTAATCGCATATTTTAGCAAGACACTGTCAAAGCCCGAGAAGAACTATTGTGTGACCCGCCGAGAACTATTGGCCGCGGTAAAAACTATAGCAAACTTCCATAAATATCTATATGGGCGAGAATTCCTGCTGAGAACTGACCACTCTTCTCTTAAATGGTTGCTGCAATTCCGAAACCCTGAAGGACAGGTGGCCAGATGGTTACAGCGTTTACAAGAATACAATTTCAAAATTGAACATCGGCCAGGGAAATGTAATGCCGACGCCTTATAAAGACGACCATGCCCGCGGAATTGCAAGCATTGTTCTTCTGTGGAACGAAAACAAGGATTAGAACAAGTTCCATGCCTACATACCACCGTGGAGAGACAAGAAAATTGGGAAGACACGGTGTTGATTGAAGAACAGCGAACCGATGATGACTTTGGACCCATCATGAAATGGAAGGAGACAGGAGAATCTTGACCAACGTGGGCGAACGTTAGCCCCCTGAGTACTACGACGAAATGTTATTGGGCCCAATGGGATTCCTTAAAGCTCGAGAATGAGAATGGAGTCCTTAAAAGAATCTGGGAAAGTCCATTTTGGGGTGAAGAAGATCTTAGAGAAACTACGTGAACGGTAGTACTGGGTGAACGCTAGATTGGATGTGGAAGACTGGTGTAGAAAATGCGAAGTATGTGCTTCCAACAAAGGTCCGAGAACCAGGACACCAGGAAAGATGCACCATAACGTCGGAGCACCATTCGAAAGAATAGTCATGGATATCGCTTGTCCCTTTCCCAGAACTCAAGATGGCAACCGAAACATCCTCGTTGTGATGGATTACTTCAGAAATATTCCAACGAGTGTGTGAATTGATGGGAATAAGGAAAACTAGAACGACTCCGCTCCATCCTCGGTCTGATGGCATGGTAGAGCGATTTAATGCGACTACGTATAGAAAACAACCTGAGGATGTTCGTGAACGATTATCAGACCGACTGGGATCGCTACATTTCCTTATTCCTTCTGGCCTATAGGACATCCATACACGAGAGCACCGGACAGACCCTTCCTGTGTGCTATTCGGGAAATAACTGAGACTACCTGCTCTGATGTTTGCCCGATCTGAAGATTCTTCGCTGTCCACGGAAGATTATGTACAACGAGGCCCCAAATTGAAGATGAAAGTTGTACATCTCGACCGGTTGGCTCCATACATAGTGGAAGAAACTGATCGGGATCAGCGCTAGAGGGGTGGCTGTGTGACAGACGTGTCATTTTGAGTTAAACTGACATGCGGCGACTGTCAAAGTTGAGTGAAAGTTACCTATGACGCGTTCCAGAAGGTTCGAGAGTTGCTGGACGTTTCGAGAATCACATAGAAACGTCCATAATACTATATAAGGAACAGCGTTGAACAGTTTGGCAGTTTTTGATAGAAGAGAGTGGCAGATATAAGAGAGAAGAGAAGAAAAAGTGATGAAAAAGTGATTAAAAAGCGATATAGTTATTGAGTTGTTGTTGTTATCGATATAGTTATTGAATCGTTGTTGTGTACGAATTAATTAAATAAAAGTGGTGAGAGAAAAATACGTGATATTGTAAATTACGTAACAATATATATATAAGAAACTGTGATTTAAATTATATACAATATATGTTAACATAAATAAGAATTATATGTACTATATTAATTTAACGTTATGCAAAATGAATCGACAAAATATGTATTATACAAACTACTATGTAAAACTTTTGTTATATGCAAATAAAGTACATCTATCTATCTATGCACATGTGAATGTTGTTCTAAGTTCTGATTAATTTTTTTACAATAATTTTATATTTTACAACGAATGCACCACAAAAAGCATTGATTTAATTTTATATTTTGTAAAAAAAAGCTATTAGGTATACTTTACTATTGAGCAAAATTAATATATTTAATAAACTTTGTGCAATACGAATGCAAAAAAATGGATATTTGGTTATTTCGTTTTGGGTTTTTAGCATATCAAACTTTTTAGAGAATAACTTTTTTTATGTAATTAATAATAAAAAAGCTTTCCATATAATATTCCAACTTAAGTAGACGAGGTTATATTTTTTTATAATTTGCATTATTCTAGTAAAAGACAGGAAACTAACTTAACGCCACTAAAAATTAAATGTAAAAGTTACTACGAAAAATGGTTAATTTGAGGTTGAAAATGCCTCTTTTTGTTTCTGGAAAATTGTACCTGTATTGGTATTTTTAGACATGTACGCATTTTCTTAGCATTGTGATTTTTTTGTTCTTTGTTAGACATAAGAAAATAAAAAAATACAAAAATTAAACTGTTCATAAAAAATGTGCTCATGTTTTAAAAAAACTCCAAAGAGTAAAAAATGAGTACAATAAAAAAAAGGGAAAAGTTTTGTCTCCATTTGCCGCATTTTTCTGGTGAAGAAAGCGTACTCGCTCTTATTTGTTTTTTCTACTAAAGTTTAGAACCATTATATCTAAGGGTGGGGAGCAGTTTTCACCCTTGCCGTATTTTGAAAATCGACTTATACTTTAGAAAGGTTAGTACCTACCCTTCTAGACATTGTTAAAATTACCAGACCCTTTTTTGATTAATTCGAAAAAAATTAAGTTTTCTCACCTGTTATCTCTCTCTCACGAGTAAGAGAAGCAATTTGATATGTGAATAAATATAGTTAAATCGACTTATTTTGATCCTGTGGTTGCTCTATGCAAACTGAGGTCACGTGATGGTAATAAAAAAATATATTTTTTTTTATCTTTAGGTATTAAGTTTCAACTATCATGTTAGAACCTTATTAACAGTTATAAAATTATTACTAGAAATGCGGGCCTACTTCGACATGTGGTGATCATTTTAAAATGTTACCGTTGGGAAATAGAGAGAGAAGAGCTATTGTACATCTACATAATGAAATTCGCCATGATGTAGCAATGACTGGTGTTACGGCTGAACAGATGCAATTGGATATGAAATATTTTGAAGGAAAACTGACGAACTACACTGGCACAGAGATTGCTGGAATGCGATACTACTATTCCCGAATAAAGCAATTCCACTCTAACCTTGTATTGTCGGAAATGAATACAATAGTAGGTTTATGCTTATTAAATTTGTTATTAAAAAAAAAACACAGTTATAATATAATACGCAGACAATGACAGGATTAACAAATGGTAGGGGCTGATAGAGGTGAAATAGACGATAGTAGAAAAGATTGCAGTCATTTTAGGAGGAGGAGGTTTCACTGATGGGGAAATTATGTGAGTAGATTCCTTTATGAAACCGATTGTGCTGAATGTATCTGATAAGAGCTTTTCCGAAGCCGGTATAATAGTCCAAATAATAGAGAAAAAAGTCCGATTAATTTTTAGAAAGTAGGAAGAAGTTTTATCACGTAAAATACAAATTTCTAAGATATCCCACAATCGTTAGTAATAGTTAATATAATATTTTTTCAAGAAAAAGTACTTTGTTTTCAACTGAAGGTAGAAGTACTTTGCCATTTAAAGTTGTTTGTTTTTAATTTTTAAGTAATTGCTTCCTAAAAAATTAATAAAAGAACAGTACTTCACATGAAAACAATATTGTAATATCGTGTAAAATAGTTTTTCACTTCCAGTGCTATTTAGCATTAGAGTATAGTGATGTGAGTTAAATGAAAAAACTTCACTTTTAATAATTTTATGACAAAAAACACTACTACTAAAACTGAACAAATGGAGTGTTACTTAATCTAATATTAACAAAAAATGGTATTGTAACACCCTTTTGAAATCCGCGCCACTGACATGCACCAATTTAACCCCGTTAGTTCCGTAACACGGAATCCGTCGCTCTATACACCAAAGCTACCCTACCCCGGCAGGTTACGCTCTCCCGGTACCACTACCCCTGGTGGTACCACGCTGAGCTGCCCCTACCTAGGCAATGGTGAATAAAAGAAGCTTCCGACTCTCCGGAATAACAGAGAGAGGACCTCCAGATCCTCTAGCAGCTTTCTCTTGGTGGAACATTACCGCGGAAAAATAATGTAAGACCTCTTCTTCCAGGAGTCTTCCGAGTTCGGAACCCTTGACCGGCGTGTGAAAGAAAAAGATCCAACAGTAATGCTTAGTGCGGTTTACATAGTGACAAACTTATATTCCAAACCTTGGTTGACTGGGACAGTCAATTTCCGGCGTGATTTCTAGTTTAAGTGCCCTTTCTAGTTTAAGTACGATTTTTAGTTTAAGTGTGATTTTAGTTTAAGAGTGACTTTTACCATAGTTTAAGTTTTTCTTGTTACCAAGTCTCACGTGGACTCACGTATAACTTTATCTCAATAAAGTATTTAAAGTTTTTTTTTTAGTTGTGAAATTATACCATTCCGCTACAATTGGCACCCAACAACGTGAGGCTTGAACAAAGTGTGTGTAGGTATACATAAACAGTTATTAGTGAAAGTCGTAAACGATATACACCACGGCCTGCCGCAACCAAGTCCAAGACTACAGGCAAACATGGCCACGCTCACAGAGGAACAGTTCACCTGACTGTTAGCCCAACTACAGCCCGTGAGCGGAAACCAAGCCAGCTTCGCTTCACAGAATTTGTTGACGTAACGTCGATATTCAAAAATTGCATGATGATAACCGACGCCGACACCCTAACCGGATTACCACTGTTGCTAACTGGTGTTGCCGCTACCTGGTGGCAAGGAGTGAGATCACAAGCCACTACATAGAAAGAAGCAGTTCACTTACTAGAAGGAGCCTTCGCACCAAAGAAACCGGATCATCAATTATACGTAGAAATGTTTCAAACATCCCAGGAAAAAACTACACCCACTGACTTATTCGTTTGTCAAAAACGAGCGCTATTCGCCAAGATGGCCACGAGACACGAGGAAACAGTACAGATTGACATGGTGTACGCAATGCAGTAGTGCCAGATCAGAGCCTCACAAGCTTCGATGATCTTATAAAACACGCCCGCCTTGTGGAAAAGTCCTTCCGAGATCGTCACGCAAATTCGCAAAGCAACTCTAGAAATCGCTAGGGTAAGGAAGAAAAAAAAACCTCAAGGACGCGTAAATGTCGATCTTGCCACCGGTTCGGACACAAACCAACCGAATGCCGGAAACAAGCCGCCCAGAACGCCCGAGAATCGACCAACCCACCGCCTGTTCGAGAACTTGCATGCTACGGATGCAAGCGACCTGAAGTCATTCGCAGCAAATGTCCCGACAGAATCCATTCAAACCAGCCGCTGCCAGACTGGACATCTGCGCTCTAAACGCCGCCGAAAAGCAGACTTCACTTCAAATGATAGGAACATATCAAGGTACAGTCCTTTTAGACACAGGGGCAAAGGTCAGTATTGCCAGCCACCAGTTGCGAGAGATCCTACAACTTGAGAATTTTACCTTGTGTTCGCCGACGGACAACCTCGCGACCAGGACGTGGAAACCGTTCGAGTCCCCGTCACTTTAGAAGAACGCACCGTGTGGATAACCTTCATCATCCTACACGGAGCGCGAAACCAGACGTTGCTAGGCGTCGACTTCATCACCGACGGAGGATTGGTTCATAACCTACCGCTAGGAGCCTGGGGTTACAGTGAAGAACATCCCAAACTCGGAATCGCTCTAAGGGAAGATGAAGCACCACTGTTAAAATCTGATAAGCGCGCCGATCTAAATAAGCTACCACAACATCATGCCGACCTTTTTGCCAAAGAAGGACCGCCCACGCGTCAAATCACCGTATCACGACCGGTGACCATCCACCGTACGCAGTTCCACCTTACCGTTTGACTCTCGCCAAAGCGCTCGCCTATGCACCGAGATCGAGACTATGCTGAAGACTGGCATCAGTGAGGAGTGTGAATCACTTTGGGCTGCACCTGCAGTAATGATGCCGAGATCCGATGGCAGCGCCCGAATATGCATTGATTACAGGGGCCTCAACCGAATCACTGAGGCCGATGCTTTCCCATTATCGAGGATTGATGACTTCTTACAGCGCACCACACGAATGCTTTTTATGTCCTCGATGGATCTAAAAGCTGGAAACTGGCAGATCGCCGTCGCCCCTCAAGATCAATCGAAAACCGCCTTCGTGACGTCTTTTGGGACTTTCTCCTTTAAACGGATGCCTTTCGGATTAAAAAACGCCCCTGCCACGTTCATGCGCTTGATGAATATGTTTAGCAGTGGATTGAGAAGTGTACAACTCTTGGTTTACCTAGACGACCTGATCGTATTGTCCCCTACGTACCGTCGTCATCTGGAGGACTTGGCACAAGTTTTCCACAGCAAAAAATAAACCTTCGGGTGAATAGGTCAAAATGTCGTTTTTGCTGTCTTGAGATTTATTATCTGGGACATATCCTTACATCCCAGGGTATCCAGACCGACCCAGAAAAGGAGTTCGAAACCAGCCGCCTCCGAGAACCCTAAAACAGCTTCAAAGTTTTCTGCAGACCTGCTCCTGGTATCGTCGGTTTATAGAGAGTTTCGCGGTGATTTCTCGACCCCTTTCTCGGTTAACCAAGAAAGACGCCACATGGAATTGGGGAGTAGAACAACAAACCGCTTTCACAACTCAAAACACGCTTGACAACGTCACCAATATTACAGCCGTTCACCCTGCGCACTGACGCAAGCCGCTACGCACTTGGAGCAGCCTTGTTGCAGGGGGAGGGACCTGAAGAGCGTCCCATCGAATATGCAAGTGGATTACTAACGTCAGCAGAGGAGAACTACTCCACCACGGAACGCGAGGCCTTGGAAATAATATGGGCCATGTCAAAGTTCCGTGGATATATTGAAGATTCATGCGTAGTCATTATGACCGACCACCAACCGCTAAGAATACTAATGAGCCTGAGGACTCCTTCCGGAAGATTAGCTTGGTGGGCCCTTCAACTACAACCTTATTCTGACCATCAAGTACGTACCAGGGAAGACGAACGTTATCGCTGTGAGCACAGTCAGTGTAGATTTTCCAGCACGCACTCCCTCGGCAATCAGGAACGAGCAGATGCAATATCCCGACCTAAAGAAGATACTTGACGCCTTCTAGCATAGCGATGTGACCGAAATAAGTCGATACCTCGGCAGCGGATATCTCCTGTCACAGGGTGTTTTGTATCGCTACGCCCCAGATTTAGACGTTGACGAACTCCAGTTGGTTGTTCCGGTCCAGAGCCTAAAGGAAGTCCTGAAGTAATTTCACGATGTCCCCAAAGCTAGACATTATAGTGTGGAGCGGAACTGGTACCGTATTGCCTCATGATACTTTTGGATTGGGATGAGGAAGGATATTGTTAACCACCTTAAGGACTTCATCTAATGCCAGAGATTCAAGGCTTCAAATCTCAAACCAGCCAGACTTCTCCAGACACCAGTGCTGAAACAACGTTTTGAGATCATCGCCGTGGACTTCTTTGGCAACTTACCAAAATCTCGCCGAGAGAATAGATGGTTCTTAATTGTAGAGGACACCGCAAGTAGATGGCCAGAATTACTTCCTTTGGCTGCGGCCATCGCCGAAGCCTGCGCCACCACCCTCTTAGACGAGATAATCTTACGCTATGGTACACCGCGTAGAATGATTAGTGATAACGGCACCCAATTCATCAGTGGAATTATGCAGCAGTTACCTCACTTTCTTGGAATAGTCCAAGACCTGACGCCATTATACCACTCGGCCGCCAATCCGGTGGAACGAAGGAATAGGGAACTGAAAGCCTAGTTAGCCATTCTGACTTCCGAGGATCAGTCTCGTTGGGATGGCATGTTGCCCAGCATCCGGTTTGCCCTAAATACCGCTTACTGCAGCGCCACTGGGTTCACTCGGCTCACCTGACTTCGGAAGAGAGCTACGTACTCCGGACGAAGCTCACCAGGACCTTCGGGCCATCCTTCAGTCCGATGCTTTCATAGTAGGGTGTTCACCGATTCTATGACCGGAGGATGAGGAGGAGGTTGTTTACCTTAAAGGAGACCAAACGTGTTGTCAATAACCGTAATTGGGGTATTGAACTTTTCGCGTTTTAGGTTCATCGGCCGGTTATTACGTCGTACACCATGTGCTTATGTTCTATAACGCTTGGGAGGAGGAGGTTGTTGACCTTAAACGAGGTCAAACTTGATGTCAATGACCGCAATTGGGGAATTGAACTTTTCTCGTTATAGGTTCATTGACCGGTTATTAAGTCGTACACCATCTGCTTATGTTCTATGACGCTTGGGAGGAGGAGGTTGTTGGCCTCAAACGAGGTCAAACTTGATGTCAATAACCGTAATTGGGGTATTGAACTTTTCACGTTTTAGGTTCATCGGCCGCTTATTAGGCCATACACCAGGTGCTTATTTTAGAGGATGTGAACGTTGTTTGACCGATTAGCAGGTGCATGACCGAGAATTTTATTACTAAACTTTTATTTCAATGTCAATGACCCTAATTGGGGTATTAAACTTTTTTTCACCATCCGCAGATTGCACCTGTTCCTGCACACGTGGTGTTTACAATATTGCAAGGTTAATAGCCAGGGTCGACGTTTGTTGAACCGTAAAATTATTCATTTCATCACAAACTGCAGGTGATACAAATCATTATTCATAAACCGTTTCTATGACGCTTCGGAGGAGGAGGATATCGTTAACCTTAAACGAGTTCGTTGTAAACAATCGTTAGTTGAAGACCTTGTACTGGAATATTTTTGCTAATATACACATAGTATGATGGAGAATACTGTATTATTAATTTCTGTAGTTTAAACGATTTACCAAAATGCAATCCAATTATTTTACAATTTTATCTTATTGAAATAATATATAATTCACAAGACAAGACTAACATATTATGTACGTTTCCGAGAAATGCTGACTTATTATTTACGGACGTGTCGCAAAAGTGGTCGAGTCATCAGTTTTGTCATTTATTGTCGTTCTTCATTCATGCCCGAACGTTTCATACTATTTTCTATTACTAAACAGAAAAATGCAAAATGATAGATTGATAGATACATATGTACAAAAAAGCATCGACTTGACCGATTAGCAGGTTCATGACCGAGAATTTTATTTCGTACAATCATTTGTACATTGGATGTGGCTACTTATTGTACTTTATGCTTCCATGATTTCAACATCGCTATCCTCGTAACTGTTGCTGCAGTAATCGCTCCCGACTCCTTCGTCATCTCCAATCAGTTCACCTGTTATTTGCAAAATGTCCTGATTTTCGACGTTGAATCATTCTAAATCTTCTTGACTCTCGAAATACCTTCTGCACATATTTTTCGTATAGGAATCACCACAATTGCGGTCATAGAAATGCGCTCTTACAATAGTCCAATGCTGCAATAATTTATTTACGTTCGTGCGTATTTTGTAACTGATGAGAAATATTATATGTACATAGGTGGCTAATACGTAAAGTTTGGTCAGCTAAATCAGAAAGTTGGATGGTTTTCAGTTTATTAGGAAACTACACACACTACGTACTTTCTTGACGAATTCGGATTATTGACTTAATGAAATTTATTATTCCTAAAAAAAAAGGAAAAAAATATACATCTGCTCAAATTTAATAATGTGAGTGATATTGATACCTAATACAAAGCAACAATGCGAGCGAGTTCGATGACGTATTTTTTAAAGATACATAGATAGATTCATACACGGTATGTTCCAAAAGAAACCGGCCCTTTATTTTAAATCATAGAACCTGTACCGCATCTATGCAACGATGACGGCGTTTGAAAGGTACATCTTTATTCTTTTAAACACACCTAAGTTCATGCGAATCGGTTAGCAGATTAGCAAATTAGACGTATTTAAATATCAGTGTGTTTTATGCACTTGTCGAAAAAATACAATGGAACAAAAAGCAAATATTAAATTTTGAGTTAAACTCGAAAAGGAGTTTACTGAAACCTACTTTTGAGGAGAGTGTATAGTGATGATTGTATGTGTCGTACACATGTTCATGAGTGGTTCCAAAGACTTAAAAGTGGATGAGAACACTTGAATGACGATCCAAAATTCGGTCGTCCACAATTGCTAATTTGGTGGTAAAAGTGCGTGAAATCATCGCATTTGATGGAAATTTCACTGTTAGAATGTTAGCAGAGGAATTATCTACGAGGAAGAATACTGTTTGGAGAGATTTGGGTAAAAGAAAAGTTTGCGCGCGTTTTGTTCCACATTCCACATGAATTGAATAAGGACCAAAAAGTCGCTCGTGTAGATCATTGTAAAGACATTATTTCCATAGCTGAAAATGATGCAAATTTTCTTAATTCGATCATAACCGGTGATGAAACATGATGCTTTAAATATAACCCTCCAACCAAGCATCAGTCTGCAGAATGGAAGTCAAAAAAGGCGAACTAAAACCCAATAGACTGCGTTTCCAGAAGTCAAGAATCAAGACAATCTTGATCATTTTTTATGATTCAAGGGGTATTGTCGACAAGGAATTTGTTCGAGAAGGTAAAACTGTTAATGGAGAATACTATTTACAAGTTTTACTTCGTTTGTGGTGGAGAATTTTTCGTATTAGACCCAAATTTCCAGAAGGAAAACAGCTGTTTTTATTGCATGATCACGCACCTTTTCACAAGACCAAAAATGTCTATGAAGTTTTGATGAAAAAACAGATTTGTGTCCTTGACCGTTAACTGAAAATTGCGATGAAAGGAGCGTTTTATGATGATCAGCAATTCAAGCAGCCGTGACGCAGGTACTAAAGAACATCCGTGAAATTGACACAAAAAAATCTATGCACACATTAGTTGATCGTGCCAAACGTTGTATTGACTATAATGGAGCCTACACACTACGTACTTTCATAACGAATTCGGATTATTGACTTAATGAAATTTATTATTCTTAAAAAAGAAGAAAATTTACGTCTGCTTAAATTTAATAATGTGAGTGATATTAATACCTAATACAAAGCAACAATGCGAGCAACTAGGTAGACGTATTTTTTTTGATAGATAGATAAATAGATATATACGTATAAAAAAGCATCGACATTAATATTTTCTGTCAAGTGAAGTAGTACGCACGCATTTAAATTTTCTGCTTACGCCTATTTTTCGAGTCCATTCATCATCCGCAGATTTCACCTGTACATGCACGCGTGATATTTACAATATTGCAAGGTCGACGCCTTGCTGAACCGAAAAATTACTCATTTCATCACAAACTGCATTTAATACTAAACATTATAGGTACATAAACCGTTTCTATGACGCTTCGGAGGAGGAGGATATCGTTAACCTTAAACGAGTTCGGTGTAAACAATCGTTAGTTGAAGACCTTGTACTGTAATATTTTTGCTAATATACGCATAGTGTGATGGAGAATACTGTATTATTAATTTCTGTAGTTTAAACGATTTACCAAAATGCAATCCAATTATTTTACAATTTTATCTTATTGAATCAATTGCGTAAACAACACCCTGTGAAATAATTAAAGATAAACAGTAGGTAATTATAATGACCCATTGAATAATATACAACATGCGATAGATAATATATAATTCACAAGACAAGACTAACATATGTACGTTTCCGAGAAATGCTTCTTATTATTTACGGACGTGTCGCAAAAGTGGTCGAGTCTACCGAAACTAAAACAATCACGTTAAATTAAATGAAAATATTTAGATTTCTTGTTGATAAACTAAAATACGAGAATTATTGACTCCATAGTCATTAAAATAGTTGATCAGGACGGTGGATGAACTGATTAATTTTCGTGGAGAGGCCGTAATAGTAACACTTCATCTGAAACGTCTCCATAAAGTATAATGGTCTGCCGTTATAAAAACTTTAGCAAGCGTAGGGTGATTTATAGAAAACCTGCAGAATTGAAACGGTTAACAGCTTCAAACGCTCGCTTTTTGGAAAGTTTAGGATACCAAGTTAAACAAAAGCTAAGCTGAAACCATGTTCTGAAATTATTATTGTTACGGAGAGCGCGCTGTTTGATTCATCTATAACCAATGCGGAACGTCACACACATCAACCGTATACGAATCCAACCTTTAAAAACAATGATGAAATTCGCATTCATATTGAAAATGAAGACGTGCTTTTTTATACATATGTATCTATCTATCTATCATTTTGCATTTTTCTGTTTAGTAATAGAAAATAGTATAAAACGTTCGGACATGAATGAAGAACGACAATAAATGACAAAACTGATGACTCGACCACTTTTGCGACACGTCCGTAAATAATAAGTCAGCATTTCTCGGAAATGTACATAATATGTTAGTTTTGTCTTGTGAATTATTATCTATCGTATGTTGTATATTATTCAATGGGTCATTATAATTACCTACTGTTTATCTTTAATTTTTTCACAGGGTTTTGTTTGCGCAATTGATTCAATAAGATAAAATTGTAAAATAATTGGATTGCATTTTGGTAAATCGTTTAAACTACAGAAATTAATAATACAGTATTCTCCATCACACTATGCGTATATTAGCAAAAATATTACAGTACAAGGTCTTCAACTAACGATTGTTTACAACGAACTTGTTTAAGGTCCGAAGCGTCATAGAAATGGATTATGAATAACGATTAGTAGTATCACCTGCAGTTTGTGATGAAATGAGTGACTTAAAAAATAGGGATGTTATTATCACCCGATCCTTCGGAAATTAAGAGGGAGTAAACCATAGGGTTTTATGAATAGATTATATCCAGATTTGGGTTAAAGTAATAATTTTTAATGTAATGTCACCATTATAAAAAACCAACGTCGGGATAAATACAATAGCTCAGGAACTAAATAGTGTACAACGAGGGCAATCTTTTAATAGAATAATGGTAAAAAGAAAATACGTTTAGCAATAATTTTTTCAGAAAGCAAAACGGTGGTTTTTTGCCTTTTTTGTAGTAATTAATTAAATTAATTATTGGATGTAGGTATTTTGAAGGCCTACAACTTGTCTATTTAACTTTTTTGTGTAGGACCAACACCTGAGACACTACATCAAAAAATCGCAAAATTTGCACTTTTGCGGTTTATTACATACAAAAAATCTGCACTTTTACATTAAACAAAAGTTAGGCTAAGTCGCAGGACTTAAAAGCGCCTCCACTTTTTAAAGAGAATAAATGGGTTCGATCAACATTCACACCGAGCGATATTTCTTGATTTCTATCTACATCTTTGCATATTACCGGACTCTCTAATTCTGTGACGTTGATATTACGTTGACAGTATCAAAGGCCATTTGTTGTTTATTTTGAGTATTGTTGTTTTTTAATTTTATTATCACGCCCAATAACTGTAGATGTATAAACAGACAGATAGAGAAAAATTTACTAAGATTTTCTTAAGAACACGAAAAAGTACAGGTAGACGATAAAAAGTTAGAAAAGCTAAACGAAAAACAATTTGTTAGAAGATAAACAGATCGAAAAAGCAGCTCCAGAAATAACTCAGGAATTAATGAAAACGTATACCTACCAATTGAACATTGAAATAAAATATTTCAGATAGATAATAAGACTATATAGAAGGTGGTTTGTATGAACTAGTTTTCGATAGAAAACAGTCATTCACCAAAAAATTCACTTCAATTTTACTTAAACCATCGCATCGCCACGTCAGTCACGCAAATGGAAATATGATGATATGAACAGACATATTCATCCATGCATGCTGCACAAAAATATAAAAGTGTCACCAAAAAGTTGACAAAAACCCATGAGAGAACGACAAAAACTCATGAGAGAACGAGACCAATATTGTTCGACTGACTCCGTTATACGGCCGACGGCACATTGGAAAAATTAATTTCATTTCCAAGGCTTTTCCCAATGAATTTCACTGTTAAATTCATATAAACACATATACTTGCCGAGTAAAATCGTAAAAATGTCTGTAGCTCTTTCGGAAATCGACTGTAATCATGTTGCGGTCATATTTTGTGATTTCAAGCACTTTATGTACCTACCTCAGTCGTTCTTAAAGGTTTCCATAAAATAAGAACTGATATTGAAGATAATTGATGCTTGCATTTATGTACATTTTTAAAAATTTTGGGCTCTAAATTCATATTTAATTTTTTAATGACTAAAACCACAAAAACAAATTCAATTTGCATTTTTCAACCTTGATTTTTTTTTGATTTTCAAAAAGAGATACATTGAAATGTTATTTATACTTTTTATTACATTCTAGATCAGTGGAATGTTAGACACGAAGTGAATTATTTGTTTGGATGAATTTTGTAATTTTATATGGTGAGTTGTCAACATTCAATTGTTAAACAAAAGTGACTACTCAGAATATTTGGAATTTTCTACACCGTGTCTCCTTTTAAATTGTTTTAAAATATTTATATAGATAACTATTAGCTATCCCGGCCCCGCGTTGCTGTGGCTCGTTTAACTTTTAATAACAGTTAAAACAGTTAACTTTAAACTTTTCACTGCAGTTAAATTGAAATGCTGGGTCGTCGTCTGCCGCACACATTCACTTCAGTATGTAGATAGGTATACAAACTTTCATCCCCTATTTCATCCCCTTTAAATTTTATTTTTGCGACTAAAGGTAGCCTATATGTTTTTTCTAGGTCCCATCCACGTCTATGCCAAAATTAATCAAAATTAGTTCACCGGTTTAAGCGTGAAAACGTAACAGACAAACTACTTTCAAATTTATAATATTAGTATGGGTGCAATTTAGCTATTAATGGTCGAAAAAATAGAGAAAATGTTGATTTTTAATTTTTCGTACCACGTTAAAAATCTAAAAAAAATCGAAATAATATTTTTGTGATGAATTTTGAAAAATTCAATTACCTTCAATATTAATTTTTATTTTTTAGAAAATCTTGAAAAAATAGAGAAGAACATGAATAAAGAACATAATAAATATAAAATCAAATATGATCAAGCGAGTCGTGTGACCACGTGAAGGTTTAAGAAAGTGTCAGACAGCTTTGTTTATTGTTACCTATAGATTACAGCATTATTAAAGTCGATTTTTGGAGAGGCTTTCCACCATCTTACCCGAGAAGGCCCTTTAGAAGAAAACTTGGCATTTCTAAAAAATTACTGAGTTTCTACGGAATACAATCACACCATTTCTTTTACAGTCAAAAATGCGAAGGGATAGAGTTGAGTATGATGTGAATTTGCTGAATGTCTTTGACTATTCGAAAGATTTCATGATTTTTAATGGCGTACATGCCGCCCTTTAACCAATTAAATTACCTAAATTCAGACATTCAGTCATTTGTATGTCATGAGTCTTGAGATTCGGATGAGAATATTAAAAAGATCCTGCAGTGTTGCAAGGTCAGTGATCTTTAAATGTACAGTACAGGCCATGGCACATAAAGCAGTTTATTCAAAAGAGTTTTAGTTTAGATCTGTAACAAATCAAAGACGCTAGAATAACTTGTAGTGAAGACCTCCATATTAAAATTAAATTCAAACGTTAAAGTCTAGATCTGCGGACCATCATTTGGATGTGAAAGAAAGGGGATGTGGAGAGATGGCGACGAATTGGTAAAACACCATTCGAGTCACAAAAACTAAACACCCCCCCCCCCCTGAACATGATAAATTTTGATTGATTATACACAAATTTTGATTGTCAAAAGTATTTATTTTATTTTCATAATAAAATTTAAATAAGTTAATAAATAATATTTATCAGAAGTCCAAGAATTCTGTAAAAATTCAGTATCATTTTTTTATGAGCGGTGAACGTCACGTTGCCGTAGACCCCCCGTCTCCCCTTGTCACATCTTGTCACACTCAACAAGACCCCGTCTCTCCCTTGTATGCTAACGTATTTTATGAACGGCCCCTTATAAGAAACATATTTTGTCACTCTATCAACAATTCAACAAATTTATGTTTAACTAATTATCCAAAAACAACAATACTGCATTTAATATTTAATTTCTCACTGCTACTGTCACCACTATTTCGCTTTGACTACTCCTGCGCCGTCGTGTCCGCTTATTTATGGAGTCGGGCAGATTCTCGAATGTTCCCTCCAAGTTACTTCTAATATCCTTTGTCGACAGTTGACTTACCACATAGGCCTTGCGGTATGATGGGTTGCCTAACATCATACTGCCATTGCATACACGTCACAATATTATTAATTATAATTCGTTATTATTTTAGTCTTATGACAAAGAACTGGAATTTGTTGCTCAATGCTGGGCTAACAATTGCATGTCAAATGGAAGATCAGAAGACATTTATGATATCTGCAGAAAAACTAGTCGATTTAAGAAGCCTGGGCAAGCTGTGTTTGTATTCACCGTGTCGTCAACTCAAATTAAAACCATCAATTTTAAAGATATGAAGTATTTAGATAAAGCTATTTTTAGTTGGTACAATGAAGTTTTAGAATTTACTGCCAGTGAACGACGCCAAATGTTTGAGCTATATGTTTACAGGTAAAACAATTAAAGTTACGTATCAGAGGACTTTGCTAATACAAATAGTAACACCAGTTTAGATTTGAGCTAAGTAAAGAAAGATTTTTATCTTCAGTTCCCTTTATACAGCGAAAAAATCAACTTAACTCAACTATTTACCGTGAGAAATTCGTAAAACATATTTAATACGACATTTTGAATTACACTGACTCACTGAGTTACGTTTTTATGTTTTACTAGATTGTAATAAATTCTCTTACATTTTTTTCTCAAAGAGCTTTCGTTGGAGAAGCTTTCAGTGTTCGTGAGTTCGTAACAGTTGTAAAATCTAATAAAACAATTTAAAATAGTACTCGGTGTTTCATTAAAAGAAAAAGTCGTACATATTTATCAATTAATTGCTGATTTTGAATCTGATCTCGACATTGGTCATTTGAATGAACGAATTCTGTTATTTTAAATAGAAGCATTACTTTTCACCCCAGCTATGGAAAGATTTTAAAGTATCAAATGGTAGGGCGCTGGAACTTTAGTGTTTAAGTTGGTATTTAATAGAAGAAATAAGAAACAGTTAAATATACGAAATACATGTATTTGATGTTTTCTTAAAGTTGTATGCTTTTAAAGCAGCTAAAGCTATGGTAGTTTGACTATTCCTAATTTCTGTTAAATATTTAACGTTATTATTTATTGCTGGTAAAAACAATAATAATAAGTTACGGAAAACAGAAAATTAAATGAATTAAGGAAAGCTTGGGCGCCACTTTGTCAAACAAAGAAAAAAATACTATGCTCCGGGTAGAGCAGTGGTGGTTCCTGAAAACCCTGACGCTTTGAGAGCTCGAAGCTCTCATAAAAAAAAAACGCAAAAAGAAACTTGAAGAGTATATTGCAAAAAATACATAAAAAACTTACAAACACAAGCCCACACAAAAGTGTTCCCTACGTCATTGTTGGGACTGGCGCTGGACTCGGGGAGTTCTGCAAGAGGGGGCCAGACAATAATTGACATTTTGGGGACCAACCTTGATCATTATTAAGAGGTTGGTTGGTCCGATTGATTTTAAAATAGTCCCATGGCCTGATTGTGCGTGCTCCAGGAGTCTTCGCCCCAACCCCTAATCCCTGCTTTACAGTCCGTTGGGAGCCTAACTAGGGTGTGGATGGGCTGACAAATACGTTGAACAAACAAAGA
This sequence comes from Agrilus mali, assembly GCA_029378335.1. Lineage (NCBI taxonomy): Eukaryota > Metazoa > Arthropoda > Insecta > Coleoptera > Buprestidae > Agrilus > Agrilus mali. The sequence goes on along the minus strand of CM055655.1, from coordinate 16,516,861 downwards.
GTGAAAATTTTCCTAAAAAAAAAATAGTATATTAAACTGAAAAAAAAATGTGTGAAAAATTAAATCTTGCCACAAAGGCCCAAAGGATTCAAAAGATTAATTAAGATAAACAAAATGCCTCGTGGCAACAAAAAAGGTTTTGACAAAGTTAAAATTAATTAAAAAATAACAACTTAAAAGATGCTTCGATAACTTATGACCAATTAATGAAAATTAATGAAATACTTAATTTTCAATAAATTTACGAAAATATGACCATGAAACAGGTTCACACAAAAACTTTCACACAACGTGAAGCATAAAACACGAATAGAAGAACACACACATATGTCTTGTCGGCACCAAGGATCGAGGAAGAAGCTTCGAGCACCGATCAGAAAAATTCCTCGATCCTTTCATCGATCGCGTAGCCCTGCGCAAAAGTTGTTAGGCTTAGTAAACTTTTTTCGGTGCACTGTTTATGAAACATAATTAATCAAAGAAAAGAATAAATGCAAAATAATGTTTCAACGGATTTATTCCGAAAAACTCGACATATGTTTCGACCAGGCGGTCTTTATCAAGAGTAGATTAATACTAAATTATACAATAAACGTTCAAACTTTAAATAACAAATTGCAGTTTACATACAAGAGTTGAAAACAAGTTAATATAAGTACAGTAGTTGGGAAAATTGACTTATTAAGAACTTTACATAATAAATCGGTTATTAACAGTGGGGTGCTGTTTGTCAATACTTCAATTTGATAATTCACTAAGTTGTTTTTATTTGAAATTGCTAATTTTATTTCTGAATGCAAAACCTCTTGAACAAGTTCAAAATACTATTTTTTAACGCCCTTCCACATTGTCCAATGTATATTCCAATCCTTGCACGATAATTTGTAGATTCCGCTTTTTTGTAATTGGTCTTGGTTTTGTTTATTATTAACTATGATATTACCTAACTTTACTCTATTAACTTCTAACACTTTAAAATCTAAACTTAGTCTATTTGAAATTTTGGAGCTTTCATTTTTAATAAAATTTATGGCACAAAAAGGTTTTTCTTCTTTAACTTTCAAACCATTACCTAACATATTCCTAGCTTTTGTTTTTAGTTTTTTGTTTAGGATATTATCAACAAGTTCAGTTTTGTAGCATTTATTTGTATCAATATGTTTGATAATGTTAAGTTCTTTAGAGAAATTTTGTTCGGATAAAGGAATGTTGACTAATCTGTGGATCAAACTGTGAAAAACTGACATTTTTACCCTAAAAGATTGATTAGAGGAAACCGGAATTGTGACGTCAGTGGTGGTTGGTTTCCGGTATATATTGAAAGTTAAAAAACCGTCCTTATTCCTAGAGATATTTAAATCTAAAAAGTTAATACTGGTGTTCTCCTCGATCTCCATGGTAAATTTAATTTTTTCATTTATGGAATTCAAGAATGAGAAAAAAATATTCGATTGCCTATGTGTACCAGCCGATATACAGAGAATGTCATCGACATATCTGCACCAGAACTGGATGTTGTGCAATAAGTTGTTTTTGTTACTGTAAAGGTTGTTTTCAAAATGACACTTGACTATGTTTCACAACAGATTTATTGAAACTCTTACAATTGTTTCGGCTGTGAGGCCATTTTCAAAGAGATATTACAATAAATATGAAATTTTTTTTTTCTTCATGTTTTCGTGGAAGAGGGGTAATCTTCATAGACACCCAGCTGTCCGTACGACTGGGTAGTGTCGGATTCCCGAGGAAGGTGACCTCGGACCTACCGACTAAAACCCCTCTACCTCAGGCCGTTATAGGACCTAGCGGTCCTCTTCAGCCAAAAGTGCGTTTATGTTCGGTGATTGTCATTTATTGGATTATATGGTTTTGTGTGTTTGTGTGTGTGTGTTAGTGTGTGTGGTTATTTAATGGAAATGGGAAGAGAGTTCAGGTGGTTGATGTATGCATCGGGGATGTCGGATGCGATGGCCAAGAGTTTGGCCGGTGGGAAAGGGATCTTGTGTTTGGGTTTTCGTTTCAGTTTACGTGGAGATAGTGTGAGTGTGTGTGTAGTGATCGGATTCTCGTTGCCGATGGCTTTTTTAATGAAATTGTGTTGGATTGTGGTGATGCGGTTAGTGATGGGTGTAATGTCGACATTATTATAGAGAATGTCCGATGGGAAGAACCTTCCAAGTCTGGCGATTTTTCTTAATATTCCTCTTTCGGAGGCGAGGATATCGTGAAGCTGACTGTTTGAGATGGTGGTTAGAGAGGTTGCCCGAAAATCTATAAGTGGCCTAACGAAGGTTTTATATGTATGAAGAAGTGTTTCTGTGTTACACGATTACACGATTGGCCCGTTTTCGAATTCTGTCGAGTGTGATTGCTAGATCTTTATAAGGATTCATAGTGTGGGTGAGTGTTATGCCGAGATATTTTATGTGTTTCTGTGGGTGTATGCGCGTATTGAAAATTTTGATATTAATGTTTTCGCGTGAGAGTGCGGGTTTGCGTGTGAGCCTGGGGTGAGTGAATAAGAACAAATGCGTTTTGTCGGGATTTGGTTTTATTCGCCATTTATTAAGCCATTTTTCTAGGAGTTTGATTTGACGCTTTAGCTTGTTGTTGCAGGAGTCTGAGGAAAGCCCGTTGGCCCAGTATGCCGTGTCGTCGGCATATTGGCACAGACTGATGGAGTAATCAATTGGTTGAGGCAGGTCGTAGCAGAAGATGTTATAGAGAAGCGGGGCTAGAACTGTGCCCTGAGGGACTCCTGCATTAAGAGTGAACGTGCGAGATAATGCGTTACCAATTTTGATTTTGGAGGACCTGTTTGTTAAGAAGGAATGGATTAATTTAACAAAGAAAGGGGGAAGGTTAATTTGAAAATGTTATGTTTATTGTATTGTTAAATAACGGATATGAAATTTCATTGATTAACAAATTAATCGCAAAGAAGAAACTTAATTTATTACAAAGAAAATTTTATACACCCACGTCACAAGATATGAAAGTAAAAAATTATTGTTTGATTAATTATATTCCTGATTTAAGTTATACTATATGTAATAAATTAAAAAAGCTGAACATAAAGACAATAAATGTAAATAAGACCAATTTAAAGTCATTATTGGTCAACAATAAAGAAAAAATAAATCTATTATCTAAGGCGGGGGTGTATGAAATTAATTGTAAAAACTGTGAAGCAATCTATATTGGACAAACAGGTCGATCGCTAAAAAATCGGATAAATGATCACATAAAATCCATAAAAAAAATACATGTACAGGATTTTCGGAACATTGTATTTTGTATAAACACTTCCCAGATGTAGATAATGTTAAATTACTACATAATGTCCCGAAAAGTAAACGCCTGAATTTATTAGAAATTTTCGAAATAGCTAAGGCTAATAACAACAACAGGTTAATCACCAACGACCAATTAGATTTCGTCATTTCACCGCTATTGAACTTATTTTTGTAAGCCAGGTATAAATATTGTACATCTTCAATTTTAACCTCACAGCCGAAACAATTGTAAGAGTTTCAATAAATCTATTGTGAAACGTAGTCAAGTGTATTTATTAATCATTGTTAAAAAAATTTTTTAAATCATGTTTCACCAAGTGCCGTGCGAAGTTCCATATTTACGTATTAAATTATTACATAATTTAGAAAAATCTAGGAAACTCACACTTTTTGAGCATTCAGAAATAAAATTAGCAATTTCAAATAAAAACAACTTAGTGAATAATCAAATTGAAGTATTGACAAACAGCACCCCACTGTTAATAACCGATTTATGATGTAAAGTTCTTAATGAGTCAATTTTCCCAATTACTGTACTTATATTAACTTGTTTTCAACTCTCAAGGGTTACCTAGAACAATGTGCTTCTTATAAAATTTGTGAGCTTTTTTCTAGCCTTTCCTTGATGATTTTAGTATTGATTGAGAGCCTATGAAGCTTATTTTGAGCTAGAATTTGTTTCTAGAGACAAAATATGAAGAATTGTGTTATTCTTCTTAGATATTCTGACAGAAGTAGTTGGAATTATATCATTTCTACCTTAAAACCAATTAAGGATACATTGCAGGCAGTTGTTTTAAATTCGTTATATTAATATGAAGTTCTTAAGTATTCTAACTTTATTTATTACTATTCTTTGGAGGAAGTCATTTACACAAAGAAATGTACGTACATGTAATCTTCCTGTATCTCTATAGCAACAATCATGTAACAAAATTTGTGTTTCTATTTAAATGGTTTGAATATTATTAACACTTGTAAGGAAAAAATCCGGTTTGATTTCTGGGTAATGTTGGGATATATATTCTTCAACTATTCTCAGCAGATGACAGCTTCTATGTGGGTGAACCATGGTCCTTAGTTTTAGGGTTATCAACTAATCAGTCATAAGCCCTTTGATATTGCCTTCTACTTTAATTGAAATTATTATCTCTCGTTTTGTCATAACTAATGTGTTCCGTTAGTTAACATTTAAAACAGAGGCTTCTCAATTCCATATAGAACGAACAAAATAGCTCAAACCCCAACGCCAAAACACGACACTTTAGTTGTCCGAAGCACTTTTCGGTAACAAGGTTACCTTCTTCAGGGACTAAAGTGAACTAAACCTAAAATAGAACTACCCCTAGTATATATCTACTGAAAATATTGTAACATCATCGATAAGTTAGTTAAAAAGATTTAATTTAAGAATTCTGTTTCAAGATCTTCGACTTCTCAAATAGACACCAGTAAGACCAAGTTTATTACTATGCCATACGAGCCAAGATTTACTCGAGGATTCGAAGTCATTTTTCGTAAACTTGATTTTCGCATTGCCTACAGTTCAAGTGGTAACTCCCTTCAAACTCTCCTCGGTAACCCCGAGGATAAAATTCCTTTATTAGAAAAGTCGGGGATATATGAAATTAGCTGTAATGACTGTAGTAAAAAATATACTGGACAAACTAGACGCTCGATCCAAACTAGGTTCAAGGAGCACTTAGCTCATGCACAGTTTGGTAGAGCCGAAAAATCTAGTGTTGTCCAACATATTCTTACTGAATAACATAATATTAATATTAATAATCTTAAAATAGTTAAGGAAGTTAGGAATAATAGTCTACTATATAGTTTTGAAAGTTTATACATTTATAAAAATAATCAAATTTTACTTAACAATGACAAGGGTCCTATCCCTGGATCTCCGCTATTTAGTCTAGTTTAATTATCACAAAGTGTCGTGTTTTGACGTTGGGGTTTGAGCTATTTTTTTCGTTCTACAACAACCACCAAAGTTTTTTCCAGTCTTCATTTTTCAATTCTATGTTTCAATAAATTGTAAATTTTTTGAAATTATCTACTACTTGAATAAATATCAAAAATCCCGTTTTTCAGTCTCATTCTGATATGTTTAGTATAAAAGTTCCTGGTCAACAATTGCTTGAAACTATCAAATATGGATTCAACTTCGAAATTATCTTTGTCAGCCCACTGTACCTACTCTAATTCAATCGCTAGCAAAACGGAAGTAGCTTTACGCAAACAGAATCTTGCTTTTATTATGAAAAAATACAATTAAAGGTAATACGTACAATTGGTATCACTTCTGTTTTTACAACATATTCAGGTATAAAGTTTGCAGCTATTTGTAGACCACAGAATAAGTAATGTGTCGGCGTTTATTAAATTAATAGAATTGATGTCTTTTAAGAATGCGTAATATTTCTATTCACATTTGTTATGAAATTTCAGATTAAATGGAAAATCAATGATTAATTTCTTACAACTAAGTAATCCAAGGGCAAGATTTGTTGGTTGTGGTCGAATTCAATTTGGATTTGGAAATACACTCTCGTTTTTGCTTGTGTGTAACTATGATAGAACACCGAGAATTGGAAGGCCTGTTTTTCGATTCAGTGATAGATGTGCCTCTAATTGTTCAAACAAATATCTTCATCTTAATGTCAATAAAATGCGAAGCCGCAAATATTGCAAATTTGATGGTCATTTAGGAGATGCAACATTGGACTTTTTAAATTGTATGTATAAGTTTCATGCTGTTGCAGCAAGGCGGCTTTACAATTACGAAGTGTATCCTGACAAAAATCCTTTTAATCCATGTTTGTGTGGGAGACAAAGAAATATGTCAGAAGATACGTATAATCCACCGTTTGGTGAGTTTAAGAGAAAGTTTTAGATCCTTAGCTTTCCTTACAACACGTTCGGGAAACAAAAACAAAAAACTAATAATGAAACCAGATGTTAGATCAGAGGGTGAAAATAACATAACGCTTTATTTTTGGATTTATGAACGATTCTAGCACAAATCACAAGTTAAAATATTTATTTCGAATTTCTTATTCCAGAAATATCCAGTATGGCAGGTAGAAAACATAAAGGAGCCACTGGTGCTGTACCCTTTCTGTTTCTCATATTGTTTTACTTGTAAGCTACATCCTAATAATATTTACTGTAGTTATTTTTAATAAATTATTTAACATCGGCATTGACCTTCTTGATTCATTATAAAACAAAAAATAATTATATATAAAAGTAAAGTTATATAATTAAATCCATAAGTTAAATATGTAAAATTGCAAGTAAAACTCGGGTACCATTTTGCCAAATAAAAAAAAATTAAAGTGCTCCGGGCAGAGCAATAAATTGCCCAGCTGCTATAAGGTCTCAAGCTTTTATTCAAAAAATAGCAAGACAAAAGATTTGAAGAAGTATATTAAAAATGCCAAGAAAAGAAATTACAAAGTGTGGGAGTTCCGATTAGTAAAGTAAATAAACAATCCTGTATAATTGATTGATTCTACCTTTACTTGGTGCAAATTCATTGTAAAATATGTAAATAAGACACTCTTGTAATTTCCACTGAATTTTATTATATACTTAACATATGTTTCGCTACTTTGTAGCTTCTTCAGAAGTTTACAAGTATTGTACTGTCCTGCCCCGACGGTATAAATTGTAGTTTTCTCGGGAATTTGTGGGGGGAGGAGGGTTATATTAGGAGTCTAGTAACTGCACCCAACACATAGGTAGTATAAATAAACCACCATGAGATGTTAATTAGTCATCCTTGTCGTTGGGATAACTCGTAGAAGAAGATTGTCCAAGCTTGTAAATGTTCTAGTCAAATTTTACGATAAATTCCTTACTTTCACTACTGTTGGTGAGATGGACTTCACTCCAACTTGTATTTATAAGTCCAATGTCCTACAGGAACCCTATTTAGATGTCTAAAAGGGTCAAAATTATTCGATACAGAATATTATAAAAAAGAAAAGATTACTTACAATTAGAACAAGATAAATTCGGAAGATATTGAGGATGCACAAACAAAAAAACTATATGAGAAGATTAAGGAGGAATTCATTCGACGTCAAAAGTAATGAACAATACATTCAATAAATATGCACCATCTCACACCAACAGATTTGAATTTTTAATAAAGTTAATCGAAAGATCTTTGAGAAAACAAATTATATTAAATTGAAACTGTTGGTTGACATTATTAAAGAAAAATTTTTCAAAAAGGTATAAGGATGTGAAAGGAAGTCACTGGTGAAATTTACTAATTCTTCAAACATTTGGAAAAAACTTCAGCAAATCAGACAGAATTTTCTAAGCACATATCTTAGAAATTAACTTTAGGAACGACAAGTATTAACGATTGAAAAGACTTAATAAAAAGGATTTAATACAATAAACCAGCTCACGACTTAGTTTTGTACTTTTCGCAAAGGGCTGATAAAATCCTTTTTTCCAGTTTTGTTTTCACTTCAGAAGAACTGCCTTAGGGTAGGTTATACGATTTTAGGGATTGCCCAAAACCCGAGTTATAGGTTCAGGGACTAATAATAAATAATAATTGTGAAAAACTATTGGAATGGGTAAAAAACACTTATCCCGGCAATTTTCCCCTGCTGAATTGTCAAAAAGGCTTTTTAATAGATCTCAATTTAAGAGTACAAGAGTGAATAGAGTGACGACTTAGAGGTTTTATACTGTTAAAGTACAAAACTAAGAATTACGTTGTAGGTAATTATTTTATCTTATTATTAATAAATATGAGTATTAGTACGAATGAAGATTAGTGTTCCTCTATAGAAACGATTTCAATTGTTATGTTATTGATTGATGTTCCACCGCTAAGATAGTTTTGAAACTATTAACCTGCGATAGCTGTTCCGCTTGACACCAACGAGTGATGATCCCCGGAAGGTTGACTTCTGGGTGAGCCTCAGAGGTGACCCTGTGATGGTCAGAAACTCACGTCGCATGTATGCACTTTACTTATATTGGGTAAATAGATAAAGCATGTATTTTTGTGTTAATTGTTGGCTTTAGGCATTATAAGATTCATGAGATATCCATTAAGAAATAGGGGGGCCCAGCTAAGAAGAATGACTACCAACCTGGGTCAATGTGGCCTTCGGTGAGCTTAATATTTACAATATTTAGTAACGGTTCTGTTTAATTTTTGTTTGTTTTGTTAAATTACATTATTTCAATATTTTAGCCATATGTCAATAAGTTTTGTATTCTACTTTAATTTAAATTAGGTTTCTATGAAACCGATAGAATAAACAAATCAAAAACACTCTTAAGTAACTGCTGTAATATGCCTAAAGTATCAGTAGAAAGTATTCTTGTACTAATAGGGCTTTCGTTACTTTGCGACTGTGATATTCCAAGTTTTCTGTACATTGATCCACAGGCAGGTGGTGAAATTGCTGATTTTTATTGCGCTCCGGAATATAATTGTGGATACGATGGAAAAACAAAAAATTTATTATGTCTGAAAGAGGTATGAAGTGGAATACCAATCAATCCTTTAAAAAGTCTAATAGAATTTAAACGTGTTGTAAAATTTGTTACTTCTGAAGAAAAACTACGGCGTTGTCCTATATGAATCTGTCAATACTGTAAGTCTTATTTGACTTAAGTTATAACATTTCGCGTTTTGTTTTCATATTAATACATTACGATTGCTTAGAAAGTTCAAATTTGTACCGCAAGAATGATTACAATAATACATATAAAACGAGAAAGAAAAAAATCGATGGACTAAATGACTAGAGCTCCCTCTCCCATGCCTCGGGATAAGTAATTGAGTACCGAGGAAGGTCTCTTGGATACTGATACTCCTTTAAAATTGTGCCAGAATTGTGAAGTTTATCTGGTAGTGGTGATAACAATAGGAGTAGGTAGAATTTTTGGAATTGCTTGGGATAGAAAAGCGTAAGAAATGTGTCACAGAAGTGAAAGCAATTTGAAGAAGGACAATCAGTACAAACTCTTTCTAAAAAGATGCAAGAGTGAATGAAGAAATATCTAAAGTGAAGGAATGTAACGAATTTTATAGGGGTATATTTTAGAAAACTAATAAAGCAGATGAGGATATAAGAAGGAAACGTAAAATGGCAATGTAAGTGGCGTCCGGTCATAAAGTTTACTTAGAAGAAAGTGGGAGTAAAATGAGGATCATAACGGGGACAAAGGAAACGTCTCAACAATTAGTCTTGGTACCTATAAGGTGTCAAAATAAGAAATTTGAAAAATTAGTAAAATATACGATGGTACCCTTCTAAGTAAAGTGAACAAAAAGACTTTCTAAGCAATCAAGAAAAATATTACTAGGAATTATTCTACACATGTAACAACGCACGATGGTCCATGTCGATGATCGTAGAATAAATTTCGTAGATAAATACAAATAATTAAATAAAAATTGGAAAATTTGCCCTGAATATTGGAAAAAACGACATGACTTTTTATAATTAAAGGAAAACACATTTCTTGACTGACACAATATTGTTTTTTAATTTATTACGTTTTCATTCTGATGATCTTGCGGGAGCAGGAGATGACAGCGGCAGTTAAATTCACATAGTGCTAATATTTTTCCAAAATAATATTTTCCTTTAATTATTTTTTTATTTCATTAATTACATTTGTTTTAATTAAAATATGCAATGTGTTGATTTTACAAAACAAGGATACGCCACACGGAAATGCGACATAATTGCACGGCAAAAGTGGGCCGTGACCAACTTGCAAGTTCCGTTTGGGGGTAAAAGAGCATGTGGGTCAGTACAAAAGAATTAGTTTTGACAATAAGTCGGGGGTAGAGGTGACAAAGATCAAGGCGAGTCAGAAGGGGTAGGGGGTGTAGCGGGTTACCGCTATCACTCACCCTAATGCCCGATTATAAGAGTCCCTGCCATTACCAATGCCCCTAGTTGGTAGTTAATTAAGCAGGTAGTTTTAATATATTATGTTTATAATTAGTTTATAAGTATTACGTATTTGTTCATTTAATTCATTAAATCATTAAAACACACCATAAAAATTTCGCTGTTCGTTACAGTTACAACTACTTAACTTTAAGTTAATTTAAACTATTTAATTAAATTACAGCACTGCAGACCAACACGTCACTGTGGAGACTACTTTCAAATGCTACCTCTGACTGATAAAGAAAGACAGATAATTACACACGCTCACAACGAAATTCGTCATGATTTTTATCTGGCTAATGTCGATCCCGACCAATTGGTTAATATAACAGGAGCAAATAATACAAGGAAAGCCGAATCTCTATTTTTCTATCCTCGGATAGAAAAGTTTCCTGGAAAGTATAGTAACAGCAGAATTAAATACATGAACGTAGTTGTAAGTTTTTAGACTTTGAATAACAGCAATAACTCGAGCTTAATTTTAACCTCACTGTAATAGTTATTTAAAACATTAAACTGTAATTGTTTCTTACAATGATGTGATTTACTTAAAGTCTGATATTATTATTCCAGTCTTACGACAAGGAATTAGAGTTCTTTGCACAGTGTTGGGCCAATAGTTGCTTAACTGATGGAAGACAGGCTAGCCGTGATAATTGTAGAAGAGCTTTGCAACATCGCGATCCCGGACAAACAGTGTTTCTATATACAATGGTAACTAATCGTATTCAAGCAGTTAATTTTACCCATAGAAAATATTTGGATAGAGCTATTTTTGCATGGTACAATGAAATATTTGAATATACAGAAAAAATGCTTGAAGAAATTTTTGATAGCTATCAATACAAGTAAGTTTATTCTATTTTTTGCTACAAAGTAGATTTACGAAGTACACTACTTTCCCAACAATAGGGTAGATGACTGATATTGAATATTATATATTTATTTAGATAATATGTTAATATACGTAATACGATAACAGAAAAGTTATAACACATGAGTTTTTTTTTCTAAACGAAGTTTTGCGTGTAACTTATACGGCGGTACAAGACTTTGACGTCACAATTCAGTATTTCCCTCTCTGTCTAATTTGGGGAAATATTTAAACGTGCATATCTTTTTAAATTTTTTAAAATATTAAAATACTACTTGTAAGAGGCTATTTGTGAGATAAAAAGGCTTCAATTTAAATAATAAAAAAAAATTAGTCATCTACCCAATTTTGACGTGGGCAATGACAAAAGGTTTCTTTGTCAATACTTGGTAGCATCTTCTATTTTAACTTCTCCACTTATACGACTTTTTTTGCGAATTTCATTTCTGCCAGTACTAATATTGGCGATCGGGCATTTCCTTCGATTTATAGTTTGATGCAAAGGTGGAGGGTAAAGCGGAAAACTCTTTTCAGACTCCTTTTAAAAGTCATGGAAGTGGGTGGGTTGTGGTTGGTAAAAACAGAAAGTAGAAGAAGAAGTCGGTATCCAACTACTAGTTTCTGATAACATCTTTTTGTTTAATCGTTTTTTTTTGTATCTTTCTTTTTACTTATTATTTTTTGGCTTATGACGTTTGCGCAAAGCAAGTGAATTTTTAGAAGTAGAGGCCAAGGGTGTGGTTCGAGTAGCATGAGTATTTTTGAGTATCATTTTAATTGATCGTAAAATGTAAAACTGTTGTGAATTCCATATAGACTTGATATGTGCTATTTCGTGCTATTTAGAGGTGAATTGTGTAAATATATAAAAGGAAACCGTGACTGACTGACTGACTGCCAGATCTATCAACTAATAACAAACCACTGAATGAATTGGTGTCCAAGGCACACAGGCGGCTATTATGACATAGGAATCCGCCAGGAACGGATTGTTAAAAATTGATCAAACAACTGAACGGATTGGATTGAAATTTGGCTCAAAGAAAGTTATTATTCAACCCCCCTAAAAAGGTAATACGGCGACTCAAGAATTGTATGAAGAAATTATTTAAGATAGACGTATCAATTCGAAAATTTGAAGAATAAATCGCGTCAACGAATAAATAATCACGTATTTTGTATTTTTTTTAATCGATTCGAGCGGAAGTTGTTGCATTTGACAGAGCACCCGACGATGTAGGAGTTATGATACAAAATATTCATACATGTCATCATTACAAATTGTAGAATTTAAAGGTGTTATTTTTGTAGAAATTTTTCGACTGCTCGACTATAGCACCATCGCGTGCGATAGGTAAAAAAAAGACGTTTAAGAGCTCGGGTAACAATAGAGAGAGATTTCGGTCCCCGAGGACCTCCTTTGATCTCTTTGATCGCGTTAGACTGAGCCAAGCACAAGACATTTCACGTACTTCGCTGCGGCTGCATCCCTGATACAGCCTATATAATTTTTTACTGGGGCGCTGTTTGATATCGTAACAGTTATTCAGCCTTATTCTGTAACTCAATAGAAAATATAGGCGTCGGATCGAAATGTGATCAAGTTGAAATGTCCCCACTTCTATTGCTCTTGCCCATTTCGACGTTCAATATTCAAACTTTTAACGGTGCAAGGGTGATGAAGCATATTTAATATTAAACACAAACACAAATAACTTCAACAAATATATTTAATATAACTCGACAATTGTTTCGGCTAGGCAGCCATTCTCAAAAGTACAACCGATACTAATTCTAAGTATGTACATCACAGTTTATATAGATAATACTACCCCCAAACAAGCTATAAGTTCAAAATAAGTGGGGTGCTTAGATAACACAATTCTTTTTGATTATTCACAATATTTTTCTTTTTGTCATAGCTTTTTTAATTTCTAAAAATTCAAGGAGAGTTAGCTTTTGGTTTTTTTGTTGACAATGTAGTAATTTAAGATTATTAATTAACTATAAAGGAAGGTGGCCTGGACGAGTCCATGATAGGGACCCTTTGGATTCCTTATCCTAACACGCCTAAGATATACGGTTTGCCCAAAATCCATAAAGACCCTATGAACCTTAGGCCTATAATTTCCACTATAGGTAGCCCCACTAGTAAACTTGGGCAGTTCATCAACAGCATCTTAGAACCGTTAAAGAACCCAGATCTTAACCTCAAAAACTCTTTTGAATTGGTAGACAAAATGTCAAACTTGGTGGTTCCCAACAACTATATGCTCGTTAGCTATGATGTTACCTCTCTATTTACCAACATCCCTACGGAGTTGCTCACTACCATAATTGCTGACAATTGGGACACTGTCGCTCCCAATACTTCACTTACTTTAGACCAATTCCTCGAGTTTTTACATTTCTATATTAACTCAGGGTATGCTCAATTTGGTGACAACTTCTATAAGCAAATATTTGGGGTTGCCATGGGGGGAGCATGTAGCCCTATATTAGCGGAGTTAGTCCTTAATAAGTTGATAGAGGAATGCATTAGGAAATTTCCGTTTGACATCCCCTTTTTTTACAAATATGTAGGCGATTGTCTTACGATGGTACCTGTTGGCACTGAAAATCTGGTTAATGAAGTACTTTCCTCCTTCCATCCTTCCCTGAATTTTACCTTTGAAATAGAAAACAATAGCACTCTTCCATTCCTAGACGTTCTTATCATCAGAGATAACAATCAATTTAAGTTCGATTGGTACTCTAAACTTACTAACTCGGGAAGGTATCTTAACTTTCTATCATGTCATCCTCTCAAGTACAAAATAAATACCATTCTGAATCTAAAACAAAGGGCACAAAGGCTAAGTTCACCAGAATTTATTTAGAAGGATTTCAACAACATTAAAATTTTACTTAAAAGAAATAACTATCCTAGAATATTAATCAACAAATTTCTATGCCAAAACAATAATTACAATAATGCGCATGATTAGTTAGTGGATATGACTAATGGAACAGCCGTGACAGTGAAAACGGAGACTAATAAGGTTTTTTTCCCGATTCCTTACGTGAAGGGTCTTTCGGAAAAAATTAAAAAGTTGGTCCAAAAACATAATATTAATATCGTATATAAACCCATTAATATGAGCTCACAACTTTTTTCTAAACATAAAACTAAGACCAATATTCTTCGTAAAGTCAATGTCATATACAAAATTCCGTATTCCAACTGTGACAAAGGGTACATTGGCCAAACAAAAAGACCACTTCAGGTAAGAATTCGTGAACACAAAAATGACCACAACAAACAAATTTTGGCAACCCCTCAATACAAAACTGCCCTTTTTAAACACTCCGTGGAAACTCGCCATAAGCCAATCTTTGATAATACTATCATATTATATGTTGAAACTAATTACTTCAAACGACTTTTTCTGGAAGCTACATTTATTTTAATACATAATGAAAAATCATTGAATTCTCGATCGGATTTGGAGGATAACCTTATTTTTAACAACTACTTTAACCTATACAACAAATTTAAAACAAATAAAAACAAACAACTTAAAATTACATAATTTACTAATACTAATAAACCTACTATATAATCTAAAACTACTTAAATACAATACACTTACACCTACTTTTTACTAATACTGTACATTAATTTAATTTTTTCTAACAAAAACAATTATCGTGTTTTTTAGTTAGTTTTTATTATAGCGAGTCTTATAGCTTTTAATTGTAATTTTGTCCTGTTAGTGTTACCACGTGGTTACTGTAAACGTTTGTAACATAACTTATTTAATTATTATTTTATTTTTACAAGTTTTTTAATAGTACTAATATTTATTCTATTATCGTTTTAAATGTTGTTTGGAGTTATTTGTACCATTGCATACAGCTTATGTTTCTTAAAATATAACACAAAGAACCAGTAGGTTACTTATTGTATACTGAAAAATTTCTGCTGTATAACAACTAATATTTTTTAGCCTTGATAAAGGTTCACATCGGAACCGAAACGTTGGTGTCGTTTTTATAATAAAGAACTCTTTAACCCTTAAAGCTCTGAGTCTTTTATTGTAAACACTAGGGGAAGAAAATGGAAAATATTAATGTTAATGTTGTGATTTTTTTGGATACAATGTTCTGTTATACCCATAGCCCCTTTTTTATTTCTTATGCTGGCTAGATGTTCTTTAAAACGGGTTTCTAGCGAACGACCGGTCTGTTCTATGTAGATCGCATCGCAATCCTGGCAATTCAATTGGTAAACTCCACTTTTATGTTTGTTATCCGATTTTTTACTTTTATTATTAATATTCTGTAACTAAAGTAGACGACGCGAAAATCGAACTTTATGATTTCTACGAGACGTTAGGTGAAAAACGCGGCAACACTGCGTTTTTCATGCGAATATAGGTCTAAGTAACCATTTGACACTTGGTTACTTTAACCTAAACCGAACTAATAAAGCAAATTTGTGTTGAATACTGAGAATCGAGTGTGAAGTACTCAAGGGTAAAAAAACGAGATGTCCAGTGAAACCCCTATAGAGAAATTCACACTGCCTTAAGAAACACTTTAAGCAGTAGGAGCATGTGCGAAGAGCTTTCTACGATCGAAATAACGATTTCGACAGCTTCAATGTAGTCGTAATGTCAGATTTCGATGGTCAACTTTACATTTCGATTCGAGAAGATACGGAATACCGATTTGGTACAATTTCGATTCTACCCCACTACTTCTATTCGATTTCCAACATTTCTATTCGATTTCTGGTTAAGAATAAGCCTGATTGCACGTTTTGATAAAAAAATTGAACTGTACGTTATGTTTCTTTCTACATAGTTAAATATAGCACAAAATTTCCAAAAGACTAGAGAAAACCACAACTGTCTATCTTCTCATTAACGGGAGGTATTAAAAAAACAAATAATATTGAAACGTTCTAGGAGGGCGAATTGTCGGACCTTCCTCTTTTAATCAACTGAATGGAGTGAACTAGCTACAATCTCTATGTGAGGAATTTATGATTTTGTTAAAGAAATGCCCCTTAGAATATGACATCGAAATGAACTGAGCATTTGTACTCTTTTCTCTTAGCATCATTTAGGTTTTCCATTTATAAACCACATTTGTAATTTCAACGATTTTGCTGAAATTGTAGGCACAGTTATGACGTACATAGACATTTTAGCATGGCTTTACGTTACATCGCTCCTTGTAATGTTTTTGCACCACATATACATACTTTGAATATCCTACAACTTCTGTTCTCATCTAAGATGGTCACCGTCTTCCAGCCCTGTTTAAATTCACCGAAAAGTCTTTAGCTTATTGAAACAGACCATGGTATGATCATTATGTTCGGCTGTGATAAACATCGGTTTGGAATTATTTGAAAACTAGTGTTTCGAGCTTCTCTTACCGGTATAGGAAAGCAAACAAACACATAACAGCGCAATTTTACTCATCCACTAATTTCCCATACGTTTCTAATGCTGGAGTTACCAAATTAAACGACGCCATAACAAGAATATTCCTAAGGGACAATTTGCTTTCAGACTGCACGGCTTTCGTTAAAGGTAGTCGTTAATTAGTACTAAAAATCCTGATAGTATTTAAGCAGCGAAAGGTTTGACATAGCCATTGGCTACCGTGTGCTCAAAATAACACAAAAAACGTTTTCATAATAACCAGACCAACTATGAAATAAATTCATTTTAAAAATTATGACCTTGTCAGGTTTTAAAATAAAATGAACATGTAAAATAATTGGTAACTAGTACCTTTTCATAGTAGTAATTTTTTAATTTTAGGAAAGGGCCAACCACAATAAACAATTTCATTCAGTTAACGTATCCTCCTGTAAGCTACGTAGGATGTGGAAGGACTCAGTATGGATATGGTGATATGATATCATTGGCAATAATCTGCAATTATGATAAACAACCGATAGAAAATAAGCCCCCGTATGTATTTACCGAAAATATTGATGAATTCTATTGTCCTGGAAACTACGAGCATCCTAATCGAACAATTGTACAAGACCGAATTCACTGTACAGATGGTTCGGGTGCAATTTATTACCCTATGACATTCGTAAATTGCATGTACCGTTTTCATGCTGCCGTTCGTAGAAGAGTGTATGAATATGAGGTTTATAGCGATGAAAACCCTGCTTACCCGGGATTGTGTGGAAGGGAACGTGTGTTCCCTGATACTTGGAAACCGCCATTCGGTATAGTCTTAAGTCTCTACTTAGTACAAAATAAGGTCCGCTGTCCGTGTATGTTACTGTTAATCTCGGGAACCAATACATGTATTTCAATGAGGTTTTCACTATTTTATAAGGCATCGTCTTAGCAAGGCTTTAGTGTATATATACACTAATATTTAGTAACAGAAATTTGAGTAATTAGTGAAAATCCCATATGGAAAGTGTAGGTTCAATTACGAGTCACATGTATTCCCGCAGTACATTTCTCCCTCTATTTATACAGGGTTATTCACGCTATACGGCACAGAATATTATGGGTCTATTAAGGTTACCTTTTAAAATTATGTTCATATTATACAGGGTGTTCCAAATCTCCTTGAAGTATCAAAGTCACGTTTTTTAAATGGAACCCCCTGCGTACTTTTGGATTTTTCGATCAAAATAAGTGTTTGTTTTGATAAGATTTATAATACCTAAACCTTAAGGTTTTTTAAATAATTTGAATTTTATCATAATCTAACCTAGGAACTTTTTGCTTCTTATATAATATATTTTTCTCTAAATAAGGGGTGAGTACACTTCTTTTGTAATATACATATAATATAATAGTTAATATCCCCAGTGAAAAGATAGGGCCGATAAATTAAGGAATTTCAGTGCCTTTTAGGCGTACATATTAAATAGTGCAAAAAACTGAGAATGCGTCGAAAGCAAGCGGAGGTGGTGAACGTAATGTTGAAAAAATGCCTAATCACATCCAATACTCGTCTATATTCAAAAAAATTTATATAGAAGCAAGGCCGACATTTTACGTCGAAATTTTGACCGAAAACGAGCCGAATGTGCCATAGTGAATTGGTCTCAAACAGGCTTTAATAATTAATGTTGAATTTAGTTAATTTAATGAAAATAAAAATCATTTACTTAAGAATATTAAAATATATATTGTCACCGATTGTTCTATGCAAACATGAATTAATTTCTTGTTAATGTTTTTTGATCTATCACACTGCAATTCTGTCGATGTGTTATCGGCTCGTTATCGTTGTTTCGGCTTCTTTTCGGTCATCGGTGAATTTTAAATGTCTTTTCGATCTTAAATTAACTTTTAGGCTAGTATTCGGCATTTTTTCGGCCCATATTTTCACTCAGGATTTCCTCAATTACTCAAAAACGTTTAGTACGATTTCAATAAAATTTGGAAGGTAAAAATACTAACTTCTAATTTCCATACTAATTTTCTTTGAGAACGACAAAGGTTGAAACCATTCCGAGCCTCAGACAGAATTGGTTTTTTTTGGAAGGTTGAATGCTTAGGTACTACTTTTATTTATATTTTTTTTTTAAAAGGCTATAGTATCTTAGTTTCAGTTTTTGTCCCTTTTTTTGGAGGTATGTAGGTATTCCATCAATGTTTCTGATAATAATTCTTGTAATGAAATAACTCGATGATGGTTAGAGGGATTTGAAGAAAATTTAATTTTAACATTTTTTTACTAACTGGGTACTAAAGTTTAAATATATCATACAACTAGGGTAAAAACCAGGGGTGATTTTTACCCTTTTCATAAAAAATTAGTAAATTCATTAACATTTTCACGTACCAAATTTTATTTACATCGTGCTAAGCATTTTTGAGTAATTAAAGTATATTTTTCTTTCAAAAGTAAAGAAGCGGTTCTATTTATAGATAAATGCACTTATTTTGGTTGTAACATGTCCACCGTATTTTAGGAATACCCTATATACTTTGCATCTTCGTGTGAGTTTTATTGGGAAGAATTATTTTTTAATATTCCAAAAACCATAAAAGAGTAATAAATTGGTGAAAGTAGCAACTTTGGATAAAACCTCCAATCAAATGAATTGTTCTTGCTTTTATTTAAACCGTGTAGTCGAGATGGTGGTGAGGCTAATCTCTTGGTGAAACATTTTAAAAAATTTATAATTAGAAAAGAAAACGCTTGGTTATTTCTGTTTCACTTATATTTAATATTACTCTGACATATGTTTCGGCTATAATGCCATAATCGAAGAGTTACTTAAAAACTAACTTACAATTTACTTGTTGTTATTTAAATAGGCAACTACCTACCGACATGGTTACCTGTGACAGATCGTAATTGATCGTAGATTGATTTATTAGCCGTGAATACAGAATTAGGAATAAACAATATTGATAATTATGAAACAAAATCTCTTGAAAAAGCAATTTGTGCGTCATATTTAAAAGAAAAAGATCCACATTCAAACAATTCAGACGGAATAATAATAAAACGTATAATGAACAAACTAAAATCTAATAATCTAACCTTATGTAAGGCAGATAAGGGTAACACTGTAACCATTATAGATAAGAACGAATATTTATCGAAAACAGAAAACCTTCTTCAAAATGATAGTTTTAAAACATTGAAAAAAGATCCTACAGACAAATTTCAAAATGAAATAAAAGCCTTTATAAAAAAATGTCCGAATATATTTAAAGACGACCACCAATACTTATTGACACAAATGAATCCCCAACCCCCGATCTTATATGGATTACCCAAGATACATAAGAAAGACTGTCCTATGCGTTCTGTAGTCTCATATATCTCGGCACCTTCGTATAAAATATGCAAAAAACTAAACTCAATTCTACCAAATTTACTAGAATTCAAACCTACTTATTCCATAAAAAATAGTATAGAATTAGTTAATAAATTACAGAATATACAAATACCGAAAAATTGCACACTAGTTTCATTTGACGTCAAAAGCCTGTTTACCTAAATACCCACTAAAGAATTAATTAATATTTGCTCTGTATTATCTAGCCAATCTAAATCACTCGACGACGTCTTAAAAGAAGAAATATACCAAGTAATTAAAACCTGTATAAGTCAAAGTTATTTTAAATTTAATAATGAAATTTATTTACAAACGGAAGGATTACCAATGGGCTCGCCATTATCCCCACTACTAAGCGAAATTTTCATGGAATCATTTAGAAAATAACATCTTTTGTCACAACAATTACACAAAAAACGTAGTGTTTTGGTCAAGGTATGTAGACGACGTTTTCTGCATTTGGCAGGGTACAAATAGACAACTTGACTCTTTTTTAAAATTCATCAATTCATTTTACCCAAGTATAGAATTTACAGTTGAAAAAGAAACTAATAAAACACAAAATTTTTTAGACCTTACTATAACAAGAAAAGAAACGTGCCTTACATTTGATATCTACAGAAAACCCACGTATACGGATATTATACCTCACGCTAGATCAAAACAATCTCCCAATATAAAATTAAGTTCCTTCCATTCATTTATCCATAGACTCCTATCTGTCCACTATCACAAAAGAATTTTGAAAAAGAAACTAACATTATAAAACAAATTGCTTTCAATAATGGTTACAATGTTTCACTTATCGACAAAATGATCAGTAAAAAACAAAAAAGACTAATTATGAATAAACTATACCCCGAAACGGTAAATAAAAAAGACAGTAGATTCTGTTTCATTAATTATTTACCTAAGATTAGTACCAAAATCAAAAGACGATTACAAAAACATGATATATCACCAATAGTGGTCAACAAAAATAATTTGGGTTCTCTGTTAAAGGCCATGTTGATAAGACCGGACAGAATTGCGTGGAAGAAGGATTTAGATATAAGAATAGAAAATACAAAATTAGAGATACTTAATAAAACTAAGTACTTAGGTATAATAGTTGATGAAAAGTTAAATTTTAATGAACATGTACAATACGTTGCTAGCAAAATTGCCAAAAAAACTTGGGGTCTTACGCCGAGGCAGCGAGTATTTATCGCCATGGGCAATTTACCTCACTTTTATTTTGCTGGGTCAGTCCTCTACCTTGGTAATAACAGCAACATGCAGATGCTTCAGAAATTACAAAACAAAGCAATGAGGCTTATACTTAAATGTAATAGACGCACCAATATAAAAGTAATGCTAAACCGTCTAAACTGGTTAAATATCAAAGACCATACCGAGTACCAAACATTAGTTTTTATTCATAAAATCAAGATGAATTTAATGCCACGATATTTTGATAATATTTTAATACAATTCGCAGAAACCCACAACCATGACACAAGGAACAAAAAGAATTTTATATTACCACAGGTTAACGTCAAAAAGACTCAAAATTCAGTTTTCTTCAGAGGAATTAAAAGGTACAATGAATTGGAAAATCAATTAAAAGAGTCAAACTTACTCAAATTTAAAAAAGAACTTAAACTACAATACTTAAATAGGTCATAGTTTTGTGTAGAGCTAAACAAATTAATAGAGTAAGATTAATATTGTGTATTAAAACTGTGTAATATTTTTTGTCAATTGTATAGCTTATCAGCTAAATAAAGTTCATTATTATTATAATAAGGAGCGACAAAATAAAAATGAAGAAAGCGGGGTTTACGAAATTAAATGTAATAATTGCGAAGCAATATATTTAGGGCAGACTGGACGGTCGGTTGAAAAACGTCTCATTGAACATGAAAAGTCAATAACTCTCAAATTTAAAAATACTAATTTGGTACAACATTTTGTAAACAACAACCACACATTAGATACAAATAATTTTAAATTGATTCATATTCAAAATAAAAGTAGAAGATTGGACTCATTAGAAATTTTAGAGATAACGAGAGCCAACAATAACCATAAAATCCTTTTAAACGACCAAATTGATTTCGGGGTTTCCCCTCTATTAAGATCTGCCACAGGTAACCATGTCGGTAGGTAGTTGCCTATTTAAATAACAACAAGTAAATTGTAAGTTAGTTTTTAAGTAACTCTTCGATAATGCCGAAACATATGTCAGAGTAATATTAAATATAAGTGAAACAGAAAAAACCAAGCGTTTTCTTTTCTAATTATAAACCGTGTAATTTTGAGACTTTTCTTATTTTTTATTAAGCAAGGAAAAAACAATTTTAATAAATCCCATGTCTAATTAATTTTTAAATTTACTACCCTTAAAGATATTGCAATCCACTTTTATTGGTTCTAGATATTGTGACTGGAAAGTGACAAAACATAGAAAGAATAATATGAGTTCGATAAAGTGCGTCTAAAAGCATGACATAGAGAAAAATACTGTTTTATTGCAGAATTTGAAAAGTTGATTATATAAAATTATTATTGTATTGTTGTTGTTTATTGAATACACTCTGTTATTTTTGCAAATAATTTTCTTTCGTCGCTTTAGTTCATTAAAATTATACTTAGATAAAAAAATTTATTTTCATCACAATAAATTACATTATGTACAAAAAGTGCACGTCATAAAGATATATAATAGTTACTGCTGCACAATATGTTAAGATTAACCTAACATCTAAATTACTCATCACTTCAAGTATTCATAGTTTTAATTAAATCACAAAGATGGGTTTGAAGTCCTGATACACTTTCCCCTGTAGCAAATTTCCGTTTCATGAGAAATTTCAGTGGACTGAAGTGTCCTCATTGACTTTTCAAATGAATTTGTTGTTCTTGGGGGAGTTTCAGTACTTGAAATCGGTTTAGATTTTTTCTCTGTGTTATTGCTATCAACAATTTCACTTTTTGAGTGGTTTTGATTTTCACTTTCTGTGTTTATCGATGTTTCTGAATTTTCTGGAGCCGTATTGTTGAACTCAGGATTCTCGTTTAAATCGTATTCAGTTGTTACCTCAGATACATCAAGAACAGAGTCGTTAGATTCTTTAAATTCTTCAAATTCTTCTGTCAATTCAGGAAAGGTTTCAAAATCAGTGCCTTTTCCTTGATATTCTTTTGTATCTTTTCCTTCTGATATTTTAACGCTATTTGCTGAAAAAGAACCCACACTTTGGGATTCAGCTGCTTCAAGAGGATCAGAAAGAGGCTTTTGTTTCACCAATTTCCAAAATCCGCGCTTTTTTGTACCAACTGATTCTTCAGACTTGTTACCGTTGTTATAACTTGTATTATTTTGCACCTTTTCGTTAGCATTGTCTTCAACGTCTGGCTCAATTGAAGTTGAAAGATTTTTTGGTGATTTCTTTTCCAATCCTTTGTTTTCTATTTGATTTGCTAAACTTAGCTTCCCATCTGGTATTACTACACTAGTACTTATATATGAAGGATTCGTAAGTTGATCATACTCGGCAAGATCTCCGTTTGTTTCAAAACCAGATTCAACTGTTATTTGGAAATTTGGATTTTCAGTTGGGGCAATTGCTCGAGTTGATTGTTTGCCTATACCTTGAGATGCTAAAAATGATGCAGGATAATTAGCGGTTTCTAAATCATCTTCTCGTTTTTCTTTCAATGATTGTGGTGGCTGAAAGTGAACGCGCCCTCTTGTCCTTGATCTTTGTGTAGTTCGAATTGATGGTCTTTCGGTTGTAGTATATCTTCGTGTGTATGTGTTTTCGGAATGGTCGTTTGTTCGAGTGCTACTGGCTGCATTACCATAAGGTCTTCTCGTTCTACCACGCTTCCTGGTCCTCTGTGTTGATTCAGGTTGTTTGGTTGTAGTTGCGCTATCTGATTCTTTATCAAGATCAGTCGGTTGTCTTATAACAGACGAATATCTAGGTCGTACAGTTTCTGGATTTGATTGAATAGAAGAATATGGGACGCCGTTGTCTCTGCCCGATGGAGAATTGCCCGACTGTGATTGTGCTATACTTGTAAAATCACTCCCAGTTGCAGGCAAGGAACTAATGTACGGGTGACTCGTGGGAGGTGTTGGGGAAGATGTAACCGCATTGAAATTTGGAGATCTGAAAAATCCATAAAGTTCTTCGTTTTCTTCCTTAGGTTTTTCTAAATTTGTGGCTTTAGAACGCTCAGTTACCGGTACTGTAGATGATGCGTGTTTAATACCTGTTCTTCCACGAACTCTACTTCTTCCTGCCGCCGTCGTCGTTTCAATAGTTTTCGATATCGCCGCTTCTGCTGAAGGAGCTGTATTATAATTTAAATGCTGAGAATTACCTTCTAAGTTATCTCTTTCACCTTTTACTTGATTGCTTTCTTTACCCTCATAATTTTGTGAATTACTGTTTGGAATGAAGTTGATAAAGGTGTTGTTACTATAATCATCAGGATGAACGAATTGCACATTGGAGGAGTGACTTTGGGTCTGTTCAGCTCCATTTGCAGAAGGCGCAGTAAGGTGCGATATACCATGCATTTGTATATCTCTATTAAACATAGTAGGTTGATTTGGAGATAAATCAACATTCATATTTTCTTGATGATATATAGGTAATGTTGACATTGCTCCGTTAGATGGCATAAAATTGTTAGGTGCAGTATTTGTGGGATCAGCAACATATTCTTTTAGTGTAGGCTGATTGTAGTAAGTATTTAAACGTGCTCCTTGGCGTTCAAATTGAATTGAGGAACTGTTTGGCATAATTTCGTACTCTGGAACTACTTGAACTTTTTGATATTGTTCGGATTTTTCCTGAGGTACACTTTTATGATATTGACCAAGTCCACTTAAGTTGTTAATTGTTTGATATCTGACATTGACAGGTGCAGTGTCTGATAACTTTACAGGCGAGTAAGTAGAGCTAGCAGTTTGATGATTATCTAAACTTTCGCTTCTTGATTCAACTTTTAACGGTCTTCGAGTTCTGTGTAAATTCCTCCTTGTAGGTGCAGTCGTTGTTGTAGATACCGTCTGACCTCTTGACCGGAATCTACCTCTTCCTCGTTTGGCGAGGGTGGTTGTTTCTATTGTTGGCAAGTGAGTTGAAGAATCCAAAGACTGTAATGGTGGCGAAGACACACTTTGAGGTGCCAACGAAAAACTGCCAGTTGGTTGCAGGTTACTGAAATGTTGTTCATTAGTAGGTAGCGCTGTAGGGCGTTCCATTGCCGCTCTATGGGATTCTAAATGAAGAGGATTTCTCCTAGTATCAGCAATAAGTGTATGTTTTTGTTGTTGTGTATTAATCTCATAATTTTCTGTCGCTCGTGATGGAGCCTGAGGAGCCTGATAACTTTGTTGCGGCTTCAGAAAAGAATTTTGATTATGTATGGTGGCGTCAGTATGAGGAAATTTCATTCGTTGAGATGAAGTTATTTCGTCAATAGATTGTTGTGTTGTCGGTGCAATCAACGCTGGATTGAGTATGGATCGAATTGATTGGTCTTGCAAGTTATTGATCAGTCCTGGGAGAGCAGGATTGACAGAGTGCATTTGGGATGGAAGTTTAAAATTCTTTGGTTCTTCTTCATGTTCAGAAGAAGATAAAAAGAAGTCATCGAATTCCCTGGATTCATCGCTATGTGTACTATCTAATTCATAACTTTCAAAAGTTGATGGTCTACTTCTAGCTGGTTGTGATCTTGTGGTAAATTCAAATACTGGCTCTTCTGTACTTTTTAATAAGGGATCACTATAACTATCATCACCTGCACTCTGGGAAAGAATTCCTGATGCACCATTAGATGTTATTGGAATTCCTAAATTTTGTTCCAGGCTACTAACAGACTGAGTTCTCTGTTGTTTAGCTTCTTCTCTGTCTTTCAAGGATATAGAAGTAGGAACCTGTTGATTAAACGTTTGAATATCACTTACTTCCTCATAATATGGAACTTGTGGAATATTCACAGAATTTTGAGGTTTAGAGAAAGTTTTATCTAAATTATTAAGATTATTTGTATGACTTTGGCCGTCATCGCTGTAAATAACACCAGCGGGCGATGTTGGTCTTGAACCAATAACAGTTGGGTTAGATAGATTTGGTTCTTCAACATGTTTTTGCCATTGTTGGTTCGTTTCTTCTTTGATCCTAGCAGTTGAAACTCTGTTCCTGTTTGCATTATTGCCTCTATTCCTTTGGACCGATTTTGGTCTTTCTAAGTCGTGTTTGTCTCCTTCATCATAAGATGAGGATGAATAATGGGAAGAACCCCTTCCTCTCGTTGGTTTTGTAGAAATTTGATCGTTAGTTTCGCGAAATCTTCCTCTTAGTGGTTTTAAAGTTGTCGAAAAATCCAAGCTATGTTTGGGGCTTTCTGTTAGTTGAGATCTAGAGGGAATTTTTTCTTGAGATTTAGTAGAGGTTGGCTGATATTCAGTAATATCCCTGGTTGGAGGATTTTCTCTGAGTAGCGATGGGTTTGTCAACTCGCCCCTTGATCCTAGCAAAGCGCTACTTCCTTGAACTGGATACTGTTGACTTAGAAAAGGTTGAGTTTGCGAAATTGGCTCTATAAATCCTGTCTGTGGGTTATAAACGTATTGCTGTTGCTCCCTGAGGGGCGAAGGGGTAGAAGTTGTTATAACAAATTTACTTATTTCAGGTTTAGGCGTTGTTCTGTAAATATTATTTATTCTATTGTATTCCTCTTCAAATTTTGATTGTGAACTAGGTATGCGTTGATTTGGATGTAAGAAATGATTATTAAGTTGATTGTGGTCATTGTGATCCGTAGTCTGTCTAATCGATAGGGGTGTTTCCACATTTGATGGTAGAAATTTGGTTTGATAGTTAGGCTGGTCTAGAGTATCCCTATAATGTTGTTTACGTTCAGGTATCTCCCTGCTAGGGACACTTGCAAATATATGTGGAGGTGTTTTTGAAAAAGTGCCCTTACCATTGGTCTTTTCAGAGAGAACAATAGTTCCAACATGAGGAGATGGAAGTGGAATTTTTGAATAACCCTCTGGTGCTCTATAATTCATAGGAGCAACAAAAAATGGAAACTCGTCTGCTCTAGCTTCAATTTGATTAGCATCGAGGGATGACAAATATGGTAATTCAAATTTTGCATACCCTTCTGGAGATTCTAAGTCATATGGCCCTACAAAAACTGGGGGTGTGTCTGGACCAACTGTATCCTGTACACTAATACTTCTTGAACTTTTTAATAAGTTTAAGACGTCAGATATTTTAACACTTCCATCGCTTTCCATATAAACGGCTAAAGGAGGTTGATGTGATTTCTTCTTTTTTATCGGTTTTGTAGAAGATGAAGGAACAAAGTTGTTATTAGGTGGGGATGTAATTGGTATTTCTCCGGAATGAAGCTGGTGCTGGAGTTTAAGCGCTCCCAACGCTTGATTAGAGAAATCGTTTTGAATTCCTTCTATTTGTTGAGCCTGTTTAAATGGCTGCGTCGAGGTTTTTTGAAAATTACCGGTTAGTTCGTCAGATCCGCTTGATTGTCGATTTTGTGGAAATGATGAGCGTATTTTATCTTCAGGAGTAGAAAAGTATTTCGGCTGTTCTTGATTCTTGTTCAAGTATTGAACTGGAACATAAAGTAATTCCACGCCTTCCTTATTAGGCTGACTTGTAGGGGTTGTTATTTCAATAGGCTTACTACCTTTGTTCGTATATGTTCTAGTGTGTTGATACAGGGATGGTGTAACTTTATCACTTTGAGGGAGTTCAGGTTGTAATCCGGCATTGACGTCTTGAATCACATTTCGTAATTGTGGAGGCGAGAAATTTGGATTCACATCGGAGTCTGAAAGGGACTTTAATAAAGGAATACCCGGGCTTTCCGAAAATCTATTTTGTAAGGGTAATGCAACGCTCTCTCCCTGCGATCGAATATCAGATTCTTTAGTTACTGGAGGTAATGGATTTTGAATGTTATTTAATTCTCTATTCTTATTCAACGTAGACTGAACGTTAAACTGAAAAGCTCCTGGAGGTCTATTTTCATTGGCTTTTTTGTCGGTAACACTATTCAGAGTTTGAAAGGTTGGCGAATTTGTAAATGGAGAACTATTATAACTATGGCGGTCAGGAGAATATTGATTTTGTTGATTATTACTACTTTTAGTGTTCTCATTGTCAGTTCTTACTGAAAAGCTCTGATTCGTTTCTAATTTAGGAGATTCTAAAGAATGTTGTGTCGACTGGATATTCGATTGGAGTAAATTAAATCTAACCGGAGGATTATTGTCGGCAGTATTTGATGTTTGCAACTGGCTAGTTGAATGCTGATCAAGTCGGGGTGAATTTTGATAACTTTGTTCTTTAGAATTTGATGTATACAAATTGTTTGTCTGCTCTTGACTATCCACAGATACAGGCTTTGGAGGTAGTAGTTCCTGGTTCAAAAATAAAGGTTCTAATGCTTTTTGTGCCAGCAACTGCTGACGTTTACTTGTTTCTTCTACATAGCTGTCAGTATCCTGTAAGCTTTCTTGCTGCCTCTGAATTGGTTTATTGAAATTATAATAATTACGAAAATCTTCATACGAATCAGCTTCCTCTAGCCTGAAGTTTGGATCTCCACTGTAAGGTACGTATTTATCGTTGTTAACAAACTGATTTGGATGATCATCTTGACCTATGTTTAGAACTCGGCCAGTTGCTTCTTTTTTAGCTATTTTACGGTTTTCCGATTGCTCCCCTGGTTGGCATGTCGGACAAGAAGAGACAAGTGGAATCCAGTCGCCTTTATCGTAGGTTCTTTGCGAATGACTAGATTTGATGGATGTACACAAGAGCAGCAGGAATGTTAAAGTTCTTGCATATTCCGTTACTATCTGAAAATAAAGAAGAAAAAATCATAAAGTAAGGCTTATATTTTCTTATTAAAATTAAAAATTACTAAAATTATTAAACAAATTGAGAATAAAGCAGTATCTATCCTAACATAGCATAAAAATTATTAGATTAAACTCTATTTGTGAATTATTTTTGTATACGTAATATTTTTAAAATGTGCTTAAATTGATAAGGTGTTTTAAATAAGTTTAAAGACATATTTTTTTCTTGTTTTTCGCTTTTAAATTAGCAAAAAAATTACACCACGTATTTTGTTGATTGTAGAGACCTAGAGGTAAAAGCATCTTCAGAAAAATTAATTTCTTTATTTTTAATTAACTTTAGCCAGTACCTAGTTAAATGTCATACATATTTGCCGATTTATAGATTTTTTTGAATATTAGTTTATATCCAGGAAAAATAGTTAGTAAACTGCAGAAGAAGTAAAATTTCAGAAGCTTAGTCATACGTAGTAATTTGTTAAACCAGAAAAATAGGACAATTATTTTCACCGTTCTTCGTCATTTTCGATTAACTTTTTTAGGGTTAATAAAAAAAATTATGTAACTCTCCGTTGTTCGTTTGATGTACCATTAAATTAAATTACCTGAAAAGCTATTCTACTCGGTTATTGAGAATGCCTATGTATTTCTTTCATCATTAGTCATGAAAATTTAGCACGCTGTAAAATCCTTTTGCATGAGGATTTATTTCCAAACTAAGGGTGCTTATACCTAGGGAGTGTAGTAAAATAATTTAGGTTCGTTTTATAACCAGAATGTTTTATATTTTACGGTAGGTAATACGGTGTTTGTCATTAACTAATTTACTATAATTCTTAAATTAACTACCAAATTCAAAGATAAAGATAATTTGCTTGTCTGAAACTTGGCTTCACCCTGGAATTTTGGATCAAGCAATTGGTTTTGATAGTTACACTATATTTAGAAATGATCGCTATACTGAAGTTGGTGCTCCTTGTGGTGGTGGTGTATTAATCGCTGTCAAAAGTCACTTAAGTTGTTCATTGATTTTAAATTCTAGTGCTATTGAAGAAATTTATGTGGAAATTAAAAATTTACATACTAAACTTTTAGTTGGTTGTTTCTATACCCCTGGTGTTGATATTAAGGTTTATACTAGTCACATTGAAACGGTTGATAATTTGCTAAACCAATATCCTGACTATGAAGTTATGGTTTTGGGGCATTATAATCTGCGTGAGACACTATGGTCTAATTACAGTGACTTATCTGATAATCTGTTGGCTTCTTGTTACTGCTCTGATGCATTGGTTCAGGAGAGTGCATCAACTATTGCTAATTATTTTTCATATTTTGGTTTAAATCAATTCTTCCCTATTCATAGTAATAAAGGGTATACCTTGGATCTAGCGTTTTCTACTTTGAATGAATGTGATGTTTGCCAGGTGAATTCATTGGATTATCTGGTGCCATTGGATATTCATCATGATCAACTATTTATTGAATTATCAGCTAAACAAGGTAGTAGTATTGATCGTCAGTTAATGAAACCAAATTTTCGTAAAGCTAACTATTTTGAAATAAATAAGGTATTATTAAGTATTGATTGGAATGAGTTATTTGTATCCAATAGTATGGAGTCGAATGTCTCAAAGTTCTACTCAATTTTTGATACTCTAATAAAAAACCATGTTCCTTTAAAGGGGCCCAGAGTAAGTACTTATCCTCCCTGGTATTCTCAGTCACTAATATCGCTGTTAATTAATAAGAAAAAGGTACATAAAAAACGGGTTCAGCTAAATGTTAGTTCTGACTATATTGAGTTTAAGAAATTAAGGGCCAAGTGCATTAGTCAATCGAGGACTGATAGACAGCTTTATGTAGAAAGTATTGAAAATAAATCGAATAAGAATATTAAGCATTTTTGGAATTATGTTAGCTTTCTTTCTAAAAATACAAGTATACCTGAAGAAGTATTTTTGAATGGACCTAAAAGTAAAGGTAGTAAGGGAGCTTGTGATTTATTTGCCAAAAATTTTGAATTAGTTTATTTAAACTCTAGGTCATCCTTTAAGCATGAACTGTTACTAAATAGTGAGCTGGATTTTACAATAAGTAGGGGTGAAATTATCTCGGTAATTAAAAATCTAAAGGACTCCAATAGTACAGGACCTGATGGCCTTTCAGCATTTTTCGTTAAGAGTTGTTTAGACACTTTAGTTGAGCCCTTATACTTGTTGTTTAACCAGTCACTAGTTTTAGGTCATATGCCTTCTATTTGGAAGAGGACATTTGTGTGATGTTAGGAACTATAGGCCTATTGCAATAATAGGAACTATTGCTAAGATCTTTGATTCAATTGTTACAAGTAACTTCTCTGATATCTGCTTATCATTAGTTGTCCGTCAGCAGCATGGTTTTGTTAAAGGGAGGTCAACGGTTACTAATTTAATTTTTTATAATAATTTCATTTCTGATGCTATTAATGATAAGTTTAGACCAAGTGGACTCAATCTATCTTGATTTTGCTAAGGCGTTTGACTCTGTCAATCATGAGTTGCTAATTTATAAGTTATCCAAATTTGGCTTGAGTGGTAGGTTTTTAAAATGGATTATG
This sequence comes from Agrilus mali, assembly GCA_029378335.1. NCBI lineage: Eukaryota > Metazoa > Arthropoda > Insecta > Coleoptera > Buprestidae > Agrilus > Agrilus mali. The sequence goes on along the minus strand of CM055655.1, from coordinate 16,485,401 downwards.
TCCTATTTAAGTGATCGTGAACTCAATGTTCGTATTAAAGGTCATCTCTCGGATGCCTTCATTGCATTATCTGGAGTGCCTTAAGGTTCTCACTTGGGGCCTCTTCTATTTATACTTTTTATAAATGATGTATGTGACAAATTGAATTTTGCAGTTATATTAATTTTTGCAGATGACATAAAAATTTTTACTAGTGTAAAAAATTTTTATGATCAAGTTTGCCTTCAAAAGGATCTTGAAACTATTTATTCTTGGTCCAGAGTGAACCTACTAAAATTGAATTGTTCAAAGTGTAAGGTATTATCTATTAATAGGAGCAAATCTAAAAAATTAAGTAACTTTGAATTTAATATCCATTTGGATGCTGCTACGTCTAAAGCTTATAATATGCTTGGTTTTATTATTAGATCTACTAAAGAATTTAGAAATCCTAAAACTTTAATTTATCTGTTTAAAACTTTAGTTAGACCTATTCTATTGTATAGTTCCATCATATGGCCTCCTACTAAAAAGTGTCAGTTAAAGATACTTGAGTCTGTTCAGCATAAATTTTTCAGATATTTTGCCTTTAAAATGGGATGTCCTTTTCAATAAAGTGAGCATGACTACTCTGATTGAGCTAAAGCATTAGGATTACAGATGATCAAATCTATCCACGTATACAATGACATTTATTTTGCAAAAAAAACTATGGTTGGTTAGATATTATACTATTAAATAAGAAAATTGTATAATCGGAATAACTATTTTTGTTATAATATATGATATTTTTATATTTACTAATTTACTACTATTTTATTTTGCTACATTGTAAAAAGGGTATATGGCCCGTTGACATTAAATAAAATAAAATAATATAAAAATAAATTTTACTTATCTATTCAAAATATAGATATCTACAATTTTTATAAAATCGTTAGGCTTTTATTACTAAAAATTTTACAGGACCATTAATTTAAAATTTAAGAAATTGTTAATAGGAAATGATCCAGCAATGGCGGGCTAGTGATCCCCTAAAATTATTGTCCAACCAAATAAATTACTAGTGAATCGTAAATGCGTAATAATATCCTTTTAACTTTTACACACTTTTGTTTTAGTCAAAAATTCAAGAGAGTGCAATTGCTGATTCGTTCTCATTTATAATAAAAATAATCTTAATTAAGAAAGACTGCGCACCTTTAGTTTTTATGACAATAATAATGATTCGTCCCATTAACAGACATAAGATAAATGTTTCTCTTTTAGCTTTGGAACTTTTTTGTTAATATAATATTAGAAATGAAATGGTTTGTAATTTCTTATAAAATACTGCTGAAACAAGAAACAAGGAAAATCACACTCATTGTAAGTAATGCTATCTATATGTTCTTCGAGATGGATCATCTGAAATTATTATAGAAATTAATAGAGGGAATATCCCCGAATTTCAACGGATCGTTTTTCGATTTCATGGAGTTAAAGTTGACCAATTTTTCTTCAATTCTACACATTTCTTTAATTTTATTTTACGTACCTATGTATCTATCTATACAGGAATAAAAATTGCTAATAATCATAATCGGTTGATATGGGTTATAGATAAATACTTTTACCATTTTGGTTAAAACTAGTGCAGAATATATCTCCATAAATTTGCGAAATGTAAAATTATTCTATAGCTCCATAAATATTAAATATTATTAAAAATAAATTATTCAATGACAAATTATGCAACTGTGCCAGTTTGCTCAATATGAATCATTTAGCCGTTTCAATTTCCGAGTAGTTTTCTGTATGATATCATTCATGCAAAATGTACCCACACCTATACGAACGTACAGAGATTGGCATAAATAAAATTTCGTAAGTAGTAACAGTTTAAGTGTATTGTGTATCAATTACAACAAAAGTTTTAGGTAGTTATTAGGAAGCAAGAAGAAAAATTAATAACTTATTATGCATTATTTAAAACTACCCAGATCTGAAACAACTACGCCTAGTTCTTACTGTTAGTGAAATTAGAACTGTGAGGGTGAGTTTTCGGAAATTTTCTCCTAGCAGACAATCGGGCATTAACTGTTCAGTTAGAATCAAGAAATGCTTTTACTCAACTTATTTGTAGTTATGGCATCTTCCATTTCAAATTATACACAGTACATTCTATAAAGATTTATTGATATCAGAAGGTTATACAAGTGTTTACGGCTGGGTTAGCTTGACCTAATTTGAAATTCGTTATCCCTTTCATTTTGAGTGGCCAGACGTTGAAGCCTGTGATTACCTTTTTTTTATATAATTCATTGATCCATTCTGATTATAACCAATGTAATTAAAAGTGGTTTGTAATTTCCTTTTTAATTTGAATTGGGTGTATTTCACTGAATAAAGTAGGTTAAATATTAAGAATTGTCCCATTAAACATTCCACTCGTAAGGGTGAAAAATTAGGAGATGATTTCCGTTTTCTCAGCTTTTGTTTAATTTATATTTAAGTAGAGTTTGAAGTGAATTTTTATCTTTTTGTAAAAGCTTTTGTTAATATAAATAAGTACTCAAATTTTATTAATTTTCATCAAAAATATACATGTAGTAGTTTTATATTAATGTTAAGAAGTTTGATAAAATGCGTTAGTAAAAAACATAAACTTCTTAGTTACAAACAAAGTTAGTTTCGATGAATTTATATTTTGCTTTTTTAATCAATTTCAATCAATCAAGTGCTTAATTAAAAAATTGTCCTTTAAATGCCTTTCCGAATATTGTTTCAGGAGTCTCTTTTTATTTTTCTTTTATTTGTATTTCTTAATGTGCTCCATTAAATCGTAGCATTAAGAATACTGTAAGCTGAAGAATAAATACGCTGTACGATAATTTAAAATTAGAGTAATTTAAGCTAAATTAAATAAAGACAGTTAGTGTAGGTTTAACTTTGCGCTAAAGACTTGATTGATTTGATTACGTTAACTGAAGCTATCCATAAGCTCACTTTCAGAAGATATACAATTTTATTTTTATTTTCAAGGTTTAAGGTATCTCCTGAAAGTTGAGTTTCGGTTAGTGCAATTTACCCTGATTTTGAGCTAAAGTGAAGTTGGTGAACTATTTCTACTTTTTTAATTCTACATACTTTAATCGATTGTTGATATTTATATGATGCAAAAATGTTTTGTCTGAAATTGGACATTTAATATCGGTGACAGAATCTGGTGAAGCATCTAAAATTCCATACTTTTTTAAAATACTAAAGCTAGTAGTTTGTTCAGTAATATTTAGGCCATTCTCGAGCTGTGCTATAGTGGATTTCTCCAATTAATTCCTGCCTTCATGTTTTGCGATTGAAACAGTTTTATACTACCCACTATGTGATTTGTTAGGACTCCACTGAGTGTTTTACAAATTTTATCGTCGTATGCTTTTCACATTTTACTTTGATTATAACTTAATGCATCTGCATTTGTTTTTTCAATATTTTCTGCAGTGAGATTATTACAACAGAAAGTTCTAAACTTATCACAGAATTCCAACATCATGTGGTGAATTGAAATTTCGAAACGACATTTGTTTTATTATTTTGGACAACTAATGGACAGATATTATAGATATAATTAAGTTTTTCTGATCCTACGAATGTACCGAAAAATGGCTTTATTTGTTTTCTGATTTTCACAGATCTGATAAATTTGTACCTCAAGTCTAATGTTTTGTCCGTATCTCATTAGATTCTCTATCAGACCGTTAAAATTAAAACTTTTAGAACAAATCACACATATAAGTGGCATATAATTATATTTACCAAAATACGAAGATTAAAAAAACTATCAAACATTTATATTAAAGGGCGATGAGAGCAACAGATTAGAGGTGTGATACATGCTTGCTACATACGTGAAGTACTTACTTAGAAGGCATATTTATTCTATAGAAAATCGGAAATCTATGTTTCTAATAAGATAATCAAAGCATTGTGGGAACTGCAGGAATGCTCAAGTACCTACTAATGCAGCTAACGAAATTCTATTTTCTTTTCTTCTTTGATAAGAATAAACTTTTTTGCAGGGAAATCTTACACCATTTCCACATTTATACAAAGTAAATTGAGTATGTAAGCTTTTTGAAAACCTGGTTCCAATTTTAATGAATAGAATATGAGGAAAAGAAATAACACCATCGAACGAATGTAATAGTACTGGATCATTGTGGGCTAATGACGTCAATCCAATCAGAAAACGTTTTACCACGCGGTCGAAATATTGAAGTTTCTTCGGTGAATTTTGAGGAAAAAGCTATGTATTTCTTAAAAATTCATTCATATTCACGTTTTGTAATAAGTAGTTTACAATTTTAAACAAAAACGTATGTGTTACTTTTTTTGCAATCTCCTTATTAAAAAAAATATATTAAAAGAAAATAAAAACATTGAAGCGTTAAGTTCGTTTAATAACAATTTATTCTAACTACCAAACATTGAAAAGCTACTCTTAGCAGCAAACTTTCAGATGTAAAATGCGTATAACGTTGTTGATAGATTTGTATAATTTGACTGTTGTACATAATTATTTGTAGGTTGATCTTTGATTAACAAAATATTTAGGTATTTAGATAGAATTATATTCCGCTACTAATTAAGCCGTTTATATTGCTAAGTTTCATTGCGCTTTGGGCTTGGCATCGACTTAATAAATAGATCAGTAGGTTTCACATATAATAATAATTTATTTTTTGTTTTTTAGTGACTGGTTTTAGTGCCTTTTTGTTTTGCAGTCGGTAATGATTATAGTATTGTAAAACTACTAAAATCAATGTGATGTTGGTTTTTATTTGTTTAGTATAGGTACTCATTAAATTGTCGGTAACTGTTTTTATAGAAAAAGTTTGACGATTACCCTCAAATACGGTCAAGTCTTGTTCCCTTTATTCTGACTTCGTGACAATGGGACCACCTCAAGTAGATACCCTTTCAAACAAAAAAATTTTTTCAAAATCAATCCATACTTGACGGAGAAAACAATGTACATACAGTTATGTTCTCTAATTTGAAGTCGGTTAAAAATAAAAAGTAGTAAATATAAACTTTTAGTATTTTGTTTTACAAAAGTAGCTGCCAAATGGTTAATGCAAAATATTTCCAGTAGGTACAATAAAATTTTACAAAAATTTTTTACATTACGTTACACGAAAATACAAGTTACGTATTTTTTATAATGTTATCGTTAGAGAAGCATTATGAAATGTTAAATAATTGTCCGCTACATAAAAACCTGAACAATAATTATAACTTTAATAATAAATAGTGGCCTTGATACCTTGAAAATCTTAAGCAAGTTATCGCTTCTACTAATTATACAGGTTCCTAAGTAATTATTTAAAATTAAATTTACACTAAATGTGCTCAAGAACTATTTCAAGCCCATAAATCAATCGTTACACAAGTATAAAATGTCAACTACTGCAAATCTCCCTTTCTACGCCTAAAAAAGAATAAAAAATTAATTGGCAATAGCTGTTGTGTACTCCAAATTGTTGAACATTAAATTTATTGGACAGATTCTGATTGCTGTAAATAATAAAATCGCCTGCTGTTATTTTTGACCAAGTCATTTCAGATTGTATGTAAATAGACAAACTATAATATATAAAATAACCTTACACCAATATTCTGTTACTAAATTGTCTGCATATTACGTAGTGTGTAAATACGTTTAATAAAACGTTCATGAAGGTCGCCATCGACCACTTTTAATCCGTTGTGAAAGGATAAAGTTATACCTACATTCGCGTTCGCTTACTGCACTAAATTCTAATGTTAGCTCCATTTTTAGACGGAAAACCAAGAGAACAGTCAACCGCCTTCGCAAACGTTGACTATTATGCAATTCGTAATGGACTGAAACATTCATGCATCAACTACACCTTCCATACATTGTTCTGTATAATTACATATAATTTTTATATCCACTTTCACATCACAATAATGTATGTGCATTTGTACATGCTTATCGGTTATTAAAAATTGTGACATTTTATTTAAGGCTTTATCTACTCTTTCTTAAGAAATACAAATTAATACAGCTGGTTCCATTTTATTATTTGTACCAGGTGGTTTAGGTTGAATTTCTCAATATTAAAATCTGAATTCAAGATCCCAAAAGAAGAATTTTTTTCTATGAAGGTATAATTTCTTACATCCCTCCAAAGATGGAGGGTTTTTAATTATTTTATTAAATTTGAAAATTGATAGAAAAATTAATTTTGAAAGAGATTTTCCATGAATAGCAGCATCTTCTTTGTTCATCGTTACCCTATTGTTATAGACTAGGAATTTGGCGTATTATTAAATAACACAAAATCGTCGTGTATTTCTTAATTACAAAAATTGGACGAGTCATAAAAGTTTCTATTTAAATTATAGTCCGGTCAATTTAGACATTCGAAGGTACATAAATTCCCACCAAGCTGAAAATTATTAAGATTGTTTAAAATATGAAATAAAATTTGAAAGTTCCCCATCTTTCCCTGTATGGAAAAATTTTTATTCAAGGTGAAAGGTAAAATTTTCAGCAAAACGGTAAGTTGCATCATAAAAATACCTCAGACAAAAATTGTAGATTATAAAATTATCTATAAAATATGAATCAATATTGTTTTCCCTAAGAGTCACGTTTCTGAGATAACAGGTAAAATGAAACCCAGTCCCTTATTTTATACACCAGTGTAACCTCGAGATAACATCTGTCTCCTGTTGGCTCCCTGCGTGGCTAGGGTCCTATACCTGCTTTATGTCAGTGTGCCCAATAAATGAAATATTATTAGTCTCAGGGTTGTCAGAGTAGGAGTTTCCCCAAAAAATAGGGGATTTTTTTTGGGAATACATTTTTTAGGGGAATTCTTTTGGGGAAAATTTTTCCTCTACAATCGTTTTTCTATTTGCACTAAATATTTTCTAGTTCTTGGGGATTTATTTGTCACATAGCTTATTTTGGGGTATTTTAGAGATGCATATTTTATAGATAATTTTATGATCTACAATTTTTGTCTGGGGTAATTTTATGATAAAACTTACCGTTTTGCTGAAAATCGTGAAACACTCATTTTTTTGACCTTTAACCTTGAATAAATTTTTTTCCATACAGGGGAAAGTTGGGGAATTTCAAATTTTATTTTTAATCATATTTTAAACAATCTCACTGATTTTCAGCTTGGCGGGAATTTATGTAGCTTTACTCTTATTTTTTGGTCCAATTTGACCGGACTAATTAAGCTTTGAAGCGCCTTTTATTATGGTATATTTTAAATCCGGTAAAACCGGAGAATGGTAATTTCGCCCCTTATATTAATACATTAGGAAAATCGTTCCTTTTAATAAATAATACGAACAAAATCTTCAAATTTGAGATGGAAAACAAAAACAAAATTTTGGCCTCAATTTTTGGAGGTGTATAACTAATTTAATAAAATAATTACGGAAATATTTCCACAGAAATGTTTTGAAATTTAGAAATTCTAGAATTCAGACTCTCAGTTTGACTAGTTAAGCTTAAAACACACGGGAATGAGCATGGGAGCTTGATGCGTCAGGACTGGAGGCATTTTCATCGAGAAAAACGTAAAAATGAAAGGTTGTTTCAAAAATTTAAGATGTCGCTAATTTTGTTATTGTTTCTAGCTTCGCTTCTACAGAAAAAAGGAATGATTATTGTGAGCCATAAATAACTCAAAGAGGTATCCTATGACATTTTCGTAATTGCAATTAGAGTATGTGATAAGTAATTTTGCATTGGCCATTTTACCTCGCCCGATTACTGTAGCCATTTATGAATAGATTATTAAATTTTAAAATGTTAATTTAATTTTGTTTTGAATATCCAGATGTAACCTTCATCCAAACTCCTAGAAAATAAAAAACAGTGATGGGAGGAGGCAGCTGATAACGTTTGTGTGGTCTTCTTTGATTGTTTGTGACTAATGAGAGAAAAAGGTGATACATACATTTTATTTTTTTGGGCCTCATCAACTCCCGTCGAATCAAAATAACAATACCTTCGCTTAATTACTTTATTACTCCGAAAAAGTACATTTACGGACATATACAGGGTACTTTTAATATTGGATAGTGTTAATATTTCTATTTCTTCAATAATATATATATTATATGGATACCTTTATCACACTGCTAACTTTATGGAGTTGCGCTCGTCCAATTAAATTGGCTAACCTAACCTAACCCATCACCCAAATATTGTTACATTTCTGAAGGCTTTAAAAGATATGCAAATGGAGCCATACCTACATGAATATCAGCAGTGTTCAAGAACAAAGAGAAGGACGAACTTTGAGGAAAGGAGTTGAAAGGTTGTTTAAATTTATTTCAGGAAAAATTAAAGAATACTCGGAAAATAAAATAAATAGGTTCGATTTTGTAAAATGTGTTTCTAATAAGTATTCTAATATCTGTTTATAAAAAAAATCCCTGTATATAAACAAAATTAATAAACTTTTTGCATTGTATTTAGTCGTATAAATATTTCGACGGGAGTTAATGTGTTTTCAAATTCATTATTAGCAGGTAAGAAATTTTGGACGGCAGTTAATGTGCACCAACTTTTTTAATTTTAACTTTAACAATCTGTTACTCCAAAAATTTGACATTGTTAATTAGGTAAGATAGAGTAGGTTACCTATATTAAATTATTTTTTGTACTTTTGTAGCTGCAAAATCTGCAAGAGAAACAGAATCAATATTTAATGGGCTAATAATGGAAATTATTGTCCGACCGAAACAGGACTTTCAGCCGAAACCGAAACTTATCTATAAAAAATTTAACTTAAAAATTCTATTGTATACTGAAATGTAGCGAACTTTTTTTATTTCTTACACATATACAGACAGTTAACTCGTGTTAAATGCAATAAAAAACAACGGTTGAAGGATGTAACAAAAATATATTTTATTTATGTTATATAAACACAATTAAACATGAGGTAGAATAATAAAAATAAACAAACATGTTAAAGATTTACTGCTGTAAGTAAACTAGATATAAAGGACCTCCCCAATTCTGTATTTTAATTGTGATTACAACCACAATATTTTTAAGATTAATTTATCATTTATTGAGATCGTATATGGTGCACTTAGTAATGATTACCTAATTAACAATTAGTAGGTAATATATGAGTCTCAATAAAGAAAGAAAAGAAGGGCAATTGTCTATCTAATAATTATCAGTCTCAGCATAGATTGTAAAAATTATTTTGTACAATTAAGTACGTAACTTAAAAAACAGTTATTAAATCAACTGAAACTGGCCGAAACCAAAACTGAATCTTCGGTCGGTCATTAATGGAAATATATTTCCTTTCATTCAGTGTTTTATTATATTTAGCCACTTTTTTGAATAGTTGAATGAATTTTTAAAATAAAGGTAAACGAATAAAATAACACTATTGCTTTTTTTAATATGGGTATTATGTTTTTGTGCTAGTTCAAGTTGGTTTTTTTTTATGGAAAAAGGAGATACAAGGAGATCTGAAGGTCATTTTTACTTTGTCATATTTTGCCTTGCTTGTAGAGGTAACTGTGCCAGTAGCGGTTCAAAAAAATTACATAAAGAGTTCATGATTTCAAAACTTAGTAGGTAGATACAACAAGAACCAATTTTATTGTTTCTTGGATTTTTCTGAGATTGACAGGAAATGCAAAATGGGAAATAATAAATGTTGTAAACAAAACATAGAATGTGATGGAAATAAACTTTATAGGTATTAATAAGATAATAGCTTTCTAAATTTAAAATATTTCATATTTTTTATCCTTGACGTTACAGTCAAATCTTATAATGTACTAATAATTTATTATCCAAGCAGGTGAAGCAAATTTTACAGGCTTCGTTTTTATTTTATGTAAAAAAAGTTTTTTTTACTTTTATGTCCATACATTCGCCCAGGATTTTACCTTGCGTCTGATTCTATTTCTTCAAATCCCTTCAAACTGTTCTTGCAAATAGTGAATGCCCTTTTAAGTTACTCTTAAGTTAAAGGCATATGAAATCATAAAAAATACCAAATACATTATACAATCATCTTCAGTACTTTTTTTGTATCGTTATTCAGAATCAATATTCAGGTAATAAAATTTAGAATGAACAAAAAATCCGTAACAAATTTCACCACTCCATTAACTTGATATACTTTAACGTTTCTACGAAAACACTTCTGTTATTATTTACAAAAAAACAGAAAAAAACTATCACAAAAAATATATATCTACACACAAAACAACGCACTTAGAAAAATAAAATATATATACAAAGAAGAAAGACAACAATTATACGTAACACGGGTAAAAAAACTTACGCGGATGGATGGTTTGATTTAAAAAGGCAAATGGGCAAGACTATGTCCCGCTTCTTTGTCTGGGTAGGTAGTATATCGGAGAGTCTTTTTGCCTCAAAAGAACTTTTGGGTGTTGGTGGGCGGCCTGTCGTTCATCCTACACTCGTCGGAGGGTAGGGCGGAAGGCCCTCTCGAGGCTCCTTTAGGAGTAGTGGAAATGGGTGGGTGGTAGTTGGGGGTAGAAAGATGAGACAGATAAAACGAAGACGGAATATAAATGAAAGACTATCAGCGGAATATCACTGCCTAAATAATCCAAGGAAACCACAGAAGATCTTGGACCAAGGTAGTCGACCAGACACTCAGCCGTTCGTATGACTTGATAGTGTCGGATTCCTCAGGAAAGTGATCTTCTTGCCTTTAGGATATTTAGATTTCATAACCATTGCAGCATTTCGGAGGGGTTGGAAACAGTAGGGTTGCAGGTGGGGTAGAAGCGGAAGGGTGATAGATGCCACGAAAGACTAATATTTCTAGAAACACTCTTCTATAAAAAAAAAAATATGTTGGAAATAGATTCGTTAAAGTACCATTCTGAAACTTGAAAAACGAGAACGTCAATGAGAGCTGCATGATAAAAAAAACGCAAGAAATGAAGTATTTACAATTTATATATATCAAACAAAATAGTTATGTACTATTCAAACGATATTGCTCGGTTGCTATCCAAGGGGCGCGCAAAGAGAGGGTTATGACCTGGTAATACCGACTACTGGAATGACGAGTGACAACGACCGCAAAACCCATTATCTGCATATCTTATTACATATATTATTTCGAGGAATAGAATTCGCTAGGTATTTGTATCAAACTCAAATTAGGGTAATATATTATAGACAAAAAGAAATAAGTTTCCCAAATTTTTAGCTCAAAATTTTAATTTTTAGAGGTCGCTCATAATTTTTTTGAATTTGTAAGAGCATTGTTTTAGGGCGACTTTTTAATATTTATATTAAGCTTCAATTAATATTTTACCTTTTAATTAGTGAGATAATTAATGAAAAAAACACCACGAGATGAACAAATAGTCAAACAATACTGAAAATATAATTTTTTAATAACTCGGTATCTTGCAAATTAAAATAATAGTAGGTACGGTTTATTATTTTTCTTTTAAGTTCTCAATTTCTCTTTCAATTTATTATAATTTTTTATGACATTTCATACTGTGAAAATAGAAATTTCTTTTATCGACGCAACAAAATTGTTAGTTCACTATTTTGACACCATGATTAGCAGGCGCTATTTTCGCTTTATTTTTGAATAAACTATTCCATGAGTTTCTATTGTTTACTTTTCAACCTGAGTAGTAGATCTGATATTAAAGTGAATATATATGAAACATCACTACATTTTTTTAAAATTTTATTTAAAATTGTCACCTAAAACATATCTTTTTGTTTTGTTTTTGATTATGTTTGATAAATATTATTTTTTTGAAGATTTAAAATGTGCTCTAAATGAAATCTAAGATCAACAAAATCACCTGGTTCTGATTAAAAAATTATATTTTCAGTATTATGTTTGATTATTTATTCATCTCGTGGTATATTTTCATCGATTATCTCACTAATTAAAAGGTAAAAACTCAATTGAAGCTTAATATAAATATTAGAAAGTCACTCGAAAACATCTAAAACGATGCTCTACAAATTTAAAAAAATTATGAGCGACCTTTAAAAATTAACATTTTGAGCTAAAAATTTGGAAAACCTATCTTTTTTTGGTCTATAAAACATTACTCTAACGAGAAAAGGGATTATAAAAAAATCAAATTCAATTTTTGACGTTTTTGGAAGTTTTCAAAAATTTTGAGCTACCTCTTAAAAAAATTTTTTGAGCTGCGCTTTGGAGGGGATCTTAAAACACGATAAACTAACATATTTTCACACGAGACTCAAAAAAAGCTGTTGGTTATTTTGCTTTAATATTCAAATATATAAGTGTACTTCAGGCTGCTACTTTATCAGTAGTTTTATTTCATATGGTACATAGTACGCCCTGTTGATTTAAAGTAAACCTAAAAGCTTAATCAACGACAAAACACAAAGTATTATACAACATATAAGAACTTAACATATCACATTAACTGTATAAAATACTAGCTATATGAGGTTATTTTAGTAATTAAAATATTTTTGGTTTGTGTGGGTGGAGTTGTCAAATGAGAAATAAACTCGTTTTGTGACAGATCTGACGGTTGATTTGAATCGATGATTGAGAGATTCGGGGCTTCACTAGGTCATAAGTAAAGGTAAATAAATGCATGAAGGTTAAAATTCCATAGGAAATTTACACAAAAATCGATTTATCTACTAATTATTAGTTCAAGTCTGATAGTTTCAAACGCTTAAGACACTTGCGTTTAAAGCAAGGTCTGTAAATTTTTCTTTAAACTTTTTGCTTTGTCAAAAATAACTCCAACGTACATACATAACGGTACTACTTCCTAAAACAACCCATAACATTTATTTCCTCATTTTTATGCTGAATGAGTCAGCTGATGTTACCGTTGAGTAACGTTAAAATTGTTTCAAATTATGTAAGACGTACCTATCAAACTAATAATTTTTAAGTAATTTTAGGTTTAGAACAAGGTAAAAAAATCCGGCATGTACAAATTGACTATTAAAGCATAAAAAAGTAGAGTAGGTAGGTAGTTGAAGGGAATGTTCCGAATTGTTAGGAAGTGACAATGCTAAAATTGTTGTTGTCCAATAAAAATAGGTATGTTGTTTTTGAAGCATACAACTTGGAAAATGGAACACTTATATCAAGATTTAATAGAAAAGAAAGTGAAACGACTATTTACCTATTTACAAAAAGAATATTATATGTTCACTGTATTAAAGTATTTATATTATGAAGTCATGTTTTGCATTTTATAATACTCGACGTAATTCATTATTTCTCCTAGAAGTAGTTATACGAGTGTGCAACTTTTTTATAAGAACTGAATTCAATGGCCAAATACCTAACAAGACAAACGAATATTTAATTAAAGGTGGTTGCTCCCAATTATTATGTCAGCGTAACAAAAAATCCTGATGTTTCTTCAGGTGTACTATGTCAGAATAGAAATAGAAATAGTAGGAACAAAAGTTTGAACTAAAATTACTTCCTTTACTATTCACCTTAGTAATGTAACTATTTGTCGTTGTAAAGTAAATGGATGGTCACTTGTTACCTATCTACTTTTACATCTTTTGGTAAATGATTCTTTTTTTATAAACACAGACTGATTTTAGATATCATTTATCTAATATTATGAACGGTTTTTTATTTATACTTATCAAATTTTTATTAAATTTTTGTTTGTATTTTTCCTCTCCTCACATTACCAATATATATATACAAAACTTAATAATCACTGTTAGATGATTTGAAAGGATTTTCCAGTCACAACCTCGTCCGTCATGCGCTAATTATACGAAAAATTATTTAACGCTGGGTGGAATGCATTGTAGGTACCTACTTAATGGAAGAAATCGTATTTTGTTGGTAATAAGTTTGTGAAAAATGAATCAGTAATTCTATGTACCTGTATTCTTGAAATACAATTAATAAGTGCATTAAAATCCCAGAATATATCTATTATCTTAGTTCTACCGAAAATCAATTCTGCGACGTTTATATAGAAAGCGAAAATGTGGACTTTTTAGTATTGGGTTATAATATGTTGCTCTCTTATAAGTAGAATAAAAACAGCACGCACATACTGATTGGCACACTCACACAAACATATACAAATAAACATATCTAGGAACTGACAACTGATTCAGCGTATACTTTAAGATGTTGGCTCTTTTGCAGCCTATATTTTTTGTACCACCCTGTATCAATAAAAATAACTAACTTTCAATAATTTCAATAGAACTTGTGGTCTGAAAATTATGAAACATCTTTTAAATATAACTAAATTAAACACAAAAAAACGCTTTTTGATGTTTCAAGTGGATTTATTTTACAAACCCTAATTAATTGAACAATTAATAAAAAACAAACGGAAAAAATTATACTTAACAATTTTTATACCTAGGTAGGTACAATGAACAAAAGGAAAAAAACTTCAAATTTATTAACTTATTATATCTATCGTGATAGCAACAATGTATGTAAGAAAACTAAGCCAATTAAATATAAGATCAATGTCCGTCAATAAATGGAACATAAAAAAGATTTTAGTAAACAATAAGCAAAAACCTAATAAATTACAAAATAGTTGTGTTTATAGATTGAATTTTGCATACTGTAATTCCTTCTATATAGGTCAAATAGGCAGAAATTTTGGAGTACGTTTAAGAGATCACTATTGATAACGATAAATATAAAATTCTCCATACTGAAAATAAAGGCCGACGACTAAACATTCTTGAGCAATTTGAAATTAAAAAAGCCTTCAAAAATAATAGTAACACTACCAATGATAAATATGAGTTCAAAGATAGTCCAATTTTTTTTATTTTATTTATTTAAACCAGTAAAAAATTACATAGATGTAAATCCCACAGAGGTAATCGCAGTTACCTGTTCATGTTCCAATTATAAGCGAATATTTAAGGAATGCAATCTAATAGAGGGTTTTTCCAAAATACTTGTATATACCGATTTGTACCTGAATTACTTGCCTACATTTATAAAAACAACCCATTACACTCTCCATTACCTCTAGTAAGCAAGTTACTCTTGAAAAAGACCTAGCAGGTCGAAACATATGCAGAGTTCTAATAAAACTTTTTTTTTGTTTTTAATTTTAATTATAACTAACTTTTAGTTTGAAAAATTTAATATTTGTACAAGTAACAAATACCTACATTACTCTACTTTCTCTCGAATTTTATAATTTCTATCACAGTTAGTCTAAACAAACTAATTTAAATATAAATGGTATTTTCTTAAAGAAGAAGTTTTCAGTAGATTAAAATTAAGTTTATAATGCGACGCCACCTTCAGAAGATCATCTGATGAAGATTGATCACTGAGAGATTGCCCGTGTTCGCAATTCATATAAAAGATTTGCTCTACAGGTAAGGCTAATAAATATTCACTAAGCATGTAAATTATTCATTTCTTTGTCGGCATCTTTTATGTCGCACACGCACGAGTGAAAATAAATAATTTGGTGAACGTTCGGAATGTAGTTTTTTAACCACATCTGTCTGAAAATATCTTCCGATTCTCTGAAAACAATTCAATCAAACTCTCAGAATCTTTGGGATAAAGCGTTTAATTGACATATAAGCACATAAATCAATATATATATATAGGATATCACGTATGTGTTTTACCAAATATACAAGTTAGTGTAGGTTAAATTTCAGTTAGGTTTCTTGAGGATTCGATATCGATAATTAATTTTGGTTTCGTCGGTGATTGATTGAGTCCGTCTATGATCTGCTGATGAGAACTATGTAGCATGTTCAAAATTTCAAATCACATGTGGTAGTTCGAATAAATTGCTTGCCAATTTCAAAACAATTTCTTAATTTTTACCTTAATAATCATATTTATTAATCAAACAAAAAAGTTGTAGTTTTTAAAGAAAATTTTTAATTGAAACTGGTTAAATATCCCTTACAATTCATTGAAATTGATTTTATTCGAATTTACAATATTTCTAAAATTATGATATAAAGCAGTTTTAATTAATTAGCTGTCTTCTCTTATTAATGATTAATTGAAAAAAATCAAATAGAAAACAGATAGGTACATTAATCATTACAGAGTAAATTCTCATAAAACAGAAGCAATGAAAGAAACGTGCTAATTAGCGTTAAAAAATATTCGGAGAATTTGTCTTTCTTAAGGTATATAAAATAACAGTGAAACTAGAGAGTATATTCGCAATTTTCCTAATAGAATTTGAATGTACTATGTTGCAAATTAGGAGAACGTGCATTCTATTAACGTAACGATAAGGTTTCAGGTAATCAGGTAGAACCCGTCAACTAGACCTGGTGGCAAATCTTTTACCTTCAAATAGGGAGAAATTTACACGGGAATTGTCGAACAATGTAGGCGAATCAAAATTTATAAAAGTCATAAAATGTTTTAAATAAACGAAGAAAACTTTTGATAATGGAGTATCTCAATAAATAAATGGAATAAAATATAAGTAATGTACTGTAAAAATATATCTATCAAAGATCTTGAGATACGTTTTCTTTGATTCCGTTGTATAAAAAGGATATGTTATGAAAATTATAGATTAATAATTGTAAATTACAATGAGGACTTGGTAAATATTGGACAGTCGGGTGGCAAACGCAAACGCAGTTGTGGGAAGAATTTGGAGAACAAGGAAAAGGTATGCAATAAGGAATGGGACAGAAGAATAAGACTTTTTAATGTAGTGGTTAGAAGTATATTAGCTATTGGAGTTGAAGTGTGGGGGTGGGAAGAGTAATAAAGGTGGAATGGGTACCTGTTCAAAAAATATATTAAGTGGATACTAGATTTGAACAGGAATACACCAGACTACGTTGTGAGAAGCGAGAATAAATAATAGAAAGGTTGAAGAAGGGAGATACTAGAAGAGAAGAAGGAAGAAAAAATAAATATGATGAGAAGAAAGAAAAACTAGTAATAGATAAAATAATTTGGATAATAGTAGACATATGGAGATGAATGGAGGAGAAAAGGTTAGAGTAAGTTGTAAGGAATCAGATAGAGGTGATAATAATAGTAAAAACGAAACCAATATGTGCGAGGGGGTTAAGGGAAATGATTGGAAAGAATGGCAAGGAATATGCAACCGAAATAATATACAAGAAAAAGGTATTCAGATGACTGTTATATTTAGAATGGAGAATGAATGTAGAGATTGTAAATATTGGATGAAGGAGGTTCAGAAGTAATGCAGAATATATGTGAAAAGAACATTGAGTTATTAATAGAAGCGTTAGAGGGATGCACGGATAGTAGCATGGAAGAATATATGGAGATGGTAAATGAACGTCGTAGGTGTCTGAAGAATCTGAGGGGTATACAAAAAAAAAATAAAAGGGAGATTAAGGTTGTAATACAAAGAAAAAGTAATTTTGTAAATTTTCTTACATAATAATCCATTTTTGCATAATGTATATTGTAAAAAGTTGTTTACGAGGTTTTCAATTTACTATTGCTTTTGTGTATAAAATTGTAATGTGTAGATAGGTAAATACTTTATGTTTAATACGAGTAAAGATTTATAGTTTTTGTTGTTTTTCTTTTCGTGGCTTTCCATATACTGGAATAATTCTATGTGTGCATAATAGGTTTAGTACTAGAATAATAAAGATAAGTTGTTTATTAAGTTCTTTCTTTAGATTTAGTTTTAATTTTATAGTATATATTTTTTTCTACACTAATTTAGAAACATGCAAACGAAACGGATACACTACGATTAACTTTTATTAAGAATTTCAGAAAAATAAAGCCTGAGGGTTAAACAGCATTTTTTGCTGCAACTACTAAAACAGGCTATATTTATTTGCACTAAGTATTTTAATTATATTCATTTATTATAAATACTAAAATACTATTAAAAAGTTGGATAGAAGAAATAGGCACTATAGAAGTAAATGTCTGAATGAAAAGTTTACGTGTACAGTTGATTAGACGTCCTGAATATGAACTTCCCGATTTTTATTCAAACTAATGTATTAATAATTAATGGGTTCATTTTCAACATAAACATAAACATAACAAATTAAAACTTTTTTGGAAGATTTTTGTACATACTCCAGCTTCATATTTAACTTTTCAGAGGATCTTATTACAACAAAATCAATAATTTCCAGCAACAGTACACAGTTTTCTGTAAAACAATTTGGAGATGCTTTGTGAAATTTTAGTAACATTTTGTATACAGACTTTTTTATAGAAGTCTTAAGCTATTAAGGAAATCTGATAGCAATTACTGAAAGGGTACTGTCCTTATTTTCATTTTTCGTATCTTACTAGTAAATATCTGTATCTACCATTGGTTTTCATAAATAAAAAGGGTTTTAATTTTTCAAAAAGTCAGGTTAAAGACCAAAATTAGAAATTATGCAGTAATATGCACTTATACATGCATTCAAATTTATGTATCTCTTTAATTAATTCCATTAGGTAACTACCTACATACTCACTTATTTACAGATGCAACGTATGATATCAATACATACCTTAATCCATAAAAGTGTATGAAAGTCAAGAAAAAGGATTTCTGTCTCTACCTACTTTCTTAGGTTTTATAACCTCGTTCAACGAAATCATTTAATTCAGTTCCTGTTGGCTGCAGTGAACAGGAATGTGTGTAGATGTAAAATGAGAGCAGCGTTGTTTGGAAAAGTATGTATTCACGTGAACATTTCTTTCAGTTGAATTTCTACTTGTAGTTCGAAAGTGGTAGGTATGTGTCGTGTAGTCGTATTTACATGTATAAGAATGATAGATAGGAGATACCAACTCATACAAATGTAGCGTTTTAGATGTGAACACAGATGCGTTGTAAACGCCAAGACCAATAAATAAAATGTGACTCTAGTTATTTTGCATTTCCTTTGCTTTAATAATGTTTGCATGCAAATAAATGGAAACACGTATTTGAGGTCATCATATAACTCTTTGTGTAATATGTTATGATTAAAAAAACGGAAAACATGTGTCATATGTATCTATAATGGTAAAATAAAGTTATAGATGTAACGTTTCGAGTCTTTAAACTTCTTCTTTTTGTCATAAAACATTAGTATGAAAGAGCAACAAAAAACTTTCAGTAAATATGGTAAACTGTCAATTGTAAGGATTATTATTAATGTTTATGCAAACCAATTTACCTTTCAGGGTTCTGTGTAACAATCCTTAAACAATTGGTTTTTATTAAACGAAATACTCTTAACTAGGATTTTTATTGAATTGGAGTAGTCTTCGTACTATTTTGTTTAGTTGTCAATAATTCCCTTAGAACTCTTTCCAAAATTTCTTCACGATGGGGCTCCCCTTTTCTTAGCTTATATAGTTTCGTAAACATATCTACTCTGTAAAATAATGATTACATGCGGTCATAATTGCAATCTGCATCAATCAAACATATTTGGAGTCAAATTCAATTTTATTTCAATTTCCACACAATTTAAATTGAGTTAAATTATTTCCATGTCCATTTTAAACAAAAGTTCTCGTTACTACTTTTTAATTATCTCAGTCTTTAGGTGTACATTGTCAACGACGTATTCTTTAAATAGATTCAGTTACACAATACATAGTTTTGTGGGTTCTATCCTTTTCTTGTCCTTTAAAACGCGTAATGGACGTATTTTTCCTGACAGCAATGAATGTTTATTTCATACACATGCAATCTTATTATATGGTTAACTTATAGCTTTGCATATACATAGTGTGACGTGTTCGGTCACAGAAAACACAATTAACAAAACAAAAATGACGAATTTATTTAATTACTAAAATTAATTTAACTACACTATAGTTATAAACAAGTCTACGTAATTTATTTCACTAAAAGTCTCTTTCAATCGCCGTTACCGTAGCCACTCGCTATCGCTCTCTATGAACTCTATCGCCACTATGGTTCGCCTGTATCGCCTATCGATCGCTTCGCTTCCAAACATCAGCTGTTCACTGTTAACTAAACTCGGTGTGTGCGTGTTGCCTTTATATAGTCTTTTCAGCTTCTTTCTAGTGGAATCTACAGCCTTCTCGTAATCTAATTGTTTTCCCATTGATCTTTGCTGGAGTTTTCTAGATGTTTCATGAGAGCCGGGAATATTCCTTAACTATTCAGGGAAGATGTTCATTAATTAGGCCCACACCAACTTAATTGGCAAGTACTCGTGACAATAGTATATGGTATGTGAAGTGGAGAATCATTTCATACAAACATTTTAGCGCATGCTAAGAATTTATATATTGCTGTTTTTAATATAAGGCCGTAGTAGCACAACCGTAACTGTACTGAGTATAGATTTTTAGAATTTTTTTGAAATGTTTAATGTTTAGGTTCTGGTTTTTAGATTACATTGTTGAAGGATTATTGAAAATATTTGCTTAATCGAGGGAAACAGTAGGTAAAGACAACTAAATAAAAGATAAATAATCACTAGTGTATGTCCATATTTGTCCAATATCGGTTTATGGGTGAATTAGATAGTTTATAGCCCGCTTATTTGCATGCAGCAGTATTGTAAGTCCCGGCAATAGGTATCCCTCCCTACTTTACTATAATAAAAGATGATGTTATACCTCGTCTCGCTTATGGTTGCAGGTTGAGAGCAGAACTATGATAAGTGAGGATGGTAGTGTATGTCTGAAGCATAAGGTGGACATCGCATAGTTCTGTTGTGTTTACGGTGGACATTATGTACCATACAGTGGACATACAATTCTTCTGCTTCATACCTACCATAACGTAGGTTCCTAATATGTATTGTTAACGTTCCTATTGTGTTACTCATACGTAATATAGTTTATTCTACACGTATAATGTAGTTTATTGTATTTTAAACTTAAATCCCTTAAATCAGACTTAGTATAAGTCCATTACATTGAAAATGCAAACTCCATAATTACGGATTTGAAATAGTTTAGTCTTGCATAACTATTCTATGTCCATATTTTTTATAAATTTCATATCTAATGCCTTTGTGACCCTGATATTATTAAACTTGTTCATTTTTTACTTTAAAGTAATTGTTATATTCTGCAATATTCAATCAGTTTTCGTACAAATTAAAAAAATCGACCCCTGAAAAATTTAATTATAGGACTTATCATAGTTCTGCATTCAGGCGACGATACCTAGATGGTGAAAAATCTGTATATTTTAATAGAACATCCCATTTTACTTTTTTACTGCGATTTATAAAATTAATTTTTTAAGTTTCAAAGTGACATAAACGGCATGTTCCAAATTCATTACATCTTGTAAATATGATAAATAATAAATATATTTAATGAAGATCTTAAAAAGGAATTTTAATTTATTAAAAGAACCAAAATAAATAATGTAGTTTAATAATGTAATATACATTTTCAATTTCACCGCCACCAGTGAAAAAAATTTAACCTGAGAAACTTAAAAAACTATTCCGAATTTTATTACGATAAAAATGTAGATGTGTATTAATTACATTTTATACTTCACGAAAAAAACAGAAAATTAAGAATGTATTTTGCTTAGTTAGAGCACAATTTACTTATCTGTGATTGCATACTATCATACCTACATAAATTATTATAATATGTGCCAAATGTTTCATTTGTGGCACCATTGCTTATTTATATGCCATATCTGCCATAATATCAACTCTTAGTAAATATAAAATGTAAAATTGTTTTTAATAAGTTAGAATAAGGTTTGTTTACAATATCCTCATAATCCGCTTTTTATTATTAGAAAACTACATATGTTACATGATACATGAAAGGGAAGAATTATAGGTAAGCGAAAAAGTAAACCACAACAAAAAGTCGATCGATATTAACATAGATATAACAATGCATCTATTAAATATGTATCGGTTGCCAAATGGTCACTCTTGATTTATCATATTAATTGTGGTCGTTTTTATTAATAGTTTTTAAATTAGCCAAAATATGGAAATTACATGGAACAGTAGGTTAACGTGAAGACCATTACGTATATCTTAATAAACTCCAAATATGTAATGTTAGTTCATTCACGTCTAAAAAAATTTTGTCATAGAAAAATAAGAGTAGTTAGCAGCAATGGAATACGATTAATAAAAATTACCTTTTCTTTAAATCGTCAGTTTAATAATTATGGAGAAAAATTGTTATAATGATAAATGAAAAGCAAATGCTGTTATAACGTGATTTAAGGAGTCGAATAATGAAAGAAAAAAAATACTTAGAACACAAAGTGGGTGATTAACAATGAAGATTTTACTCAATATAAAAGGCAATTTGTTCCGTTCTAGTGCCCAACAAACGCAGATGTTAATTATTTAATTAATTAATTTGGACTACTTTTACCTCCGATTATATCTCCAAAAGGCAAAACAAGACATTTAATGAAGAGCCAATACCAACAGCAATGTTATAAATAATTTTCGTTATGAATGCTTCGGTTACTTATGGCAATTCACCTACTTAGCCTGATAATAATCAGAAAAAGTACCTAATTAAATGAAACTATTTTATTTTAATTTTATTATTTTAATTTGTATCACATACATTCTTTTTAAGGAAACTTGAATATTATATTTGTTCTTAGTTGTTATCTTTTGATTGATGAATATCCTTAGGTGAGAAAGATAGGTAGGTGCTCCATGCTAGATACATAATTATAGGAAAAATCTCATTATAATTTCTCCTCTGGTTAATAATTTTAATTTGCAAACTACTTCTTTCAAAGGATTTATTTAATGAAGTTAATTAATAGATGTACGGGGTGAGTGGATAAGGTGAAAACGGTGCACATTCACCTAATGTAAAATGGAGAAAAATATTTCAAATAAAAATTGTATGAAATTAAGCGCATTATAACGCAAAAATATTTTCCAATATGGCAGACTTCCGGTTATACTTAACTTCGTTATATTAATTGGAACGCCCCGTGTATTTTATTTTCGCACTTCTCAATTTCCCATAAAAAATAAATGTCAGTTTATTAAGTTTATATGGACTCTAGGTTGCACCATTCTTGAGTTATCTCATATTGAAAAATTTTAAGTTTGCAGTGCTCCATTTTAAATTTGCAAAATGCACCAGAGGGATGCGGTTTTTATTGTTCGATTTTACTATTTTTAAGTACATGCTATAAAATTTACCTTATTCAATTAAAAATAACAATTGGCGTATCAACGTGAGGGGGGCCTGGTTGGTCAGGTCCACCGTAGATTGGCCTACCCTAGCATATTATTTCATCAAATAACGAGATAATTTTCAAATAATTTACATACATTCTTTTTATAAATTTTCCAAAAAAGTTTTATCGTTCAACATTGCTACTGTGGTCAGTTTTCCTTTTTTTACTTAAAATTTCAAGTCGGTATCATTCAACCTTTATGCCTATTGTGATCTTATTTTTCCTATTATTGAAAACATATCCCTTACAATATGCATCATGGCAGCCAGTAATCGTAAGTATAGTTGAAAATTTGGCCTCCCTAGGAGAAAATCGATACTACGCATATGGAAGTAACTTTAAAAAGAATCATCAAACGATGCCGAATTAAATTTCCTTTCTATCGATATATGTAAGGTTGTTGGTCGTATTTTAAGGAATGAAAAAGTGTAGGATGTATAATTGGCTCAAAGTTACAGTAACTTTTTGATAAGCTTACAATTATAATAATTTATATGGTGTATGTATTTCAAGAGTCAGTGTTAAGGTCCTTCTCAGTTAAATATCATTTGAAAGAAATTGTTTCTTCATATACTTGACAAATAAATTTACATACAGTTCCTAGTTTATTTAATTCAATTGTACAGTAGGTATGGATTTGAGATTTGTCAGGAAAGGTTCTTTTGTCGATTATTTTTTACGATCACCTACGGTTAAGATATTGTTACGAGTACTTGCCAATTAAGTTGGTGTGAGCATAATTAACGAACATCTTCCCTGAATACATAAAGAATATTCCCGGCTTTCCTGAAACATCTAGGAAACACCAGCAACGATCAATGGGAAAACAATTGGATTACTAGACGGATGTAGAATTCCCTAGAAAAAGGCTGAAAAGACTATATAAAGGCGGCGACGCTCACACCGAGTTAGTTGACAGTGAACAGCTGATGTTTGGAAGTGAAGCGATCGATAAGCGAACAACAGGCGATAGAAGTCATAGTGTCTATGGTATAGCGAGTGTTTATAGTAGAAGCGAGCGGGACAAGACGCTTTTAGTGAAATAAATTGTGTAGACTTGTTTATAACTGTAGTGTAGTCAAATTAACTTTAGTATTTAAATAAATTTGTTGTTTTGTTTTGCTAATTGTGTTTTCCGTGACTGAACACGTCACAATATTATCATAAAATTTAAACACCAATTGAGTCATCACCATGTTATTTTTGGACCAACTTTGACTATAAAATACAAATATGAAGATCTTATGAAGTCATGTTTTATACTAAAGTAGTAAACTTTGAATAATACCTTTAATAAGTTAAAATTAATGTTCATAATCTTAGCAGAACTAGGATAGGAAACTATTGCCAATAACCAAAATCCGTCACTTCGTTCCAAGAGCAGGTACAGCTCTTGACCGGATGTATTTGCATAGAAGGAAAGTTTTGTTTAAATAACTTAAGTACAAATGAAAATAATAAAAGAATAAGGTATTCATACTAATCTTAGGTGACCAACTACTTACTCTGAAAAGAAATATAACTACTAGTTATAGATATATACAAGATGCGTTCCATAAGTAATAAGTCTTGAAAATACGACATATTTATTGAGAAAATTGGTACAACTGATCAATATTCCTCAAAATATGCACCTTCTGCATCGATACACTCTTGTAGACGACTTGTCCATGCCGCGAAGGCGTTGATGTAGACCTGTCTTGGGATGACTGTAAGGACTGTCAGGATATTGGCTTGAATGTCCTCGATCGAGTCGTAGTGATGACCTTTAAAGGGCTGCTTTCAAGCGAAAATAAGAGGAAAATGTCCGCAGGGGACAAATCCGTACTATAGGGAGGCTGGGGGACCGCTGGAATGTTAACCCGGGTCAGACAATCGTTCACGATGAAGGCGTTGTGGTAAGGCGCGTTGTCGTGGTGAAGCATCCAGTTGTCTTTGATCTCACTTCGCTTACGCGTAATCGCTCTTTTCAGATTTTTCAGAACTTCCAGACAGTAGGCAGCATTGACGTTCTGTCCGGACAGGACAAACCCGTAGTGCGTAGTGAATGATTCTCTTTACTTCAAAAAAGACGATGAGCATTGTCTTTGTCTTGGATTTGCCCATGCGGGCTTTCTTGGGGCGAGGTGACTGAGAGGTGTGCCACTCGGAACTTTGCCTTTTTGTCTCCGGATCGTGCTTAAAACACCATGTTTCGTCGCTGGTTACAACTATTTCCAAAAAGTTAGAGTCGTCTCCGCACAGTTGCAGCACTTCCTGACATCGAACCACTCTGTGGTTTTTTGGTTCTCCAGTTAAAACTCTCGGCACCAATTTGGCGCATTACCTTCCTCATCCCCGAGTCTGAGGTTATAATTCCGTATACTATTGTTTTTGACAGACTCAGGGCTTCTGATACCTGATAAAGGCTTTTGCGATGGCTTGTGTTTAAAAACTCGCGTACTCGTTTAACATTGCCGTCAGTCTGTGAAGTCGAAGGGCGTCCAACTCGGACTTCGTCTTGCACCTCTTCTCGGTCTTCCCTGAACACCTTTATTTGAGAATAGGATAAGCACGAATCCCTAAATGCCTCTTTAAGCATCTAGAACGTTTCCATAGGAGAGGAGAGAACTTGATCGCATAACGTTGTTCTGTGGCACCCTCCATCTCGTCGTGTCACGACTCTATGTACAAAGGTTCACAGAAACAAGCCTTTACGCTCGGGGTGCTCAGAGCTAAATGAGCTGGGTTTAGTTAAAACCTTAGACCCCCCCTCCTTCCCTGGCCGATATAGCGCGCGGCGGTGTAAGCTCGCGTCAGAGAAAATAGCGATCATTACTTATGGAATGGACCCTGTATGATATGATTAAAATGAATTTAATTTCTACCTATAAAATTATTATTTAAAATGTTTATGTTTTATATAATGATTATAATTATAGATAATAAGATGAATTAATTTAATATACCTACCTAAATACATTGTGTATAAATATATAAGGTTACATTCTTTATAAGAAGCAAGGAGAAAGTTATAATTAATGTACCTAACGGTGTTTAGAGATAACTAAACTGATTAATGATGTAATTCTTGGTTATTTCATTTTCACTAATTAATGGGACAGTAACAAGTTTGATCTTGTTATAATTTTTGGTTCAAAACTTTGTAAATAATTTGATTGTTCTATAGGCAATTGACGGCTTATTTTAAGTTTCAGAAGAAATAATTTTGAAGAAGAATTCGAGCCTATAACTTGAAAGGAGCCTCCCTTTCTTGTTTGCTTGTTTTCTATCGAATATGACATCTTTATTAAAAATCTTTTCCACTAAATACACCAATTCATTTTTCAACAGTGTGTTTGTTTGAATTTAGGATTAAAAAAAAATAACTTTTGGTTTTATTTAATTTGCAAATGTGCTGTTTAGCTACTATTCTATTTTACTCCACTTTCCAAGTAAGTGATATTCTTCTTCAACAATTACAATACTTACGCTTTAAGTTTTCATTACAAAGACTGGTTGAACACGCGCATCTGACTGTTCCTACTTGGGCAATTTTTCACATTTTCGAAGACTAGAATAATTTAGATACATTTTTAACTTACATTATTATTAATATTTTGAACGCCTAATCTAAAAAGATACGAACTCATAATAACCGCGCCCGTACAAAAGTCTATTAAACTATTTAACATGAACTTGTAAATTAAATCATTTCAACGCCCTATCATAGTCTTTTAGAGGATAATGGACAAATGTAGATATCATATATCATCACGTGTAGGTCAATGAGTTCTCTTGTTTTAATACAATGTGTAAAATTTTTTGGATACCTAAACTGTTGTTAAACAAAAGTAAACGGACTTTATTACAATATTTATTTATTTGTATCAAAAACGTGAAAATCCCAGTGACAATTATTGTAAAAAAAAATACTAACTAAAGTAAGCTTAAGAGAGGTACAATAATAGTAGTGCAATTATAACGTAATATAATATATTAATAGTGCTACCACGCAAATACAAAAAAAGACATTGCGTTTCAAATATTAAAAATTATAGTAATTAAATGAGGTAAAGAAAAATGCAGATAAAAGAAATAATATAATAATAATCATATCTAATCACATTTTATGATTTGTTCTTTGGCAATAGTTTTAAAACGAGATATATTTATATCAAACCAGTCAATATAGGAAGAAAGAGAATTCGGTGCACAAGACATGCGAGGAGCATGTGACAAGTTGACAGTGGCCGAGTAATATTGAATATTGAAATTTTTTTAGAATGGAATTGCAGATACAAATATTACCACGTTCGGCCCGTTGGGTTCTCTTGTTTTCGCGTTGACTATAGTGCACAAAATGTTTCAACAAGCTCTTGTATTATATAATGTGCTTTCTAACTAGATCGTAGCAGCTCGTAAAAAAAATATAGCGATTGTTTAATTACCTACTTTTTGAAAATTAATTAAGTTCTACGTTTTTTTAACAGAAGTAAACTTCCTTATAACATTCTTACTTCGAATCTTAGTTTTTCATTTATACCGCCAATATAAAGGGTGAAAACAAAATAATACAAGTCTAATAATTTATTATTTCTCGAAAAAACGGCTCTCTTAAATTAACGTTTATATGTATTTCTGTATTTTGAATAACAATTTTGAGCAACGGCCGACCTTTATTTTTCAATCATCAATCATCTTTTTCTTAATAAGAGTAAATGTTTCATCTTACGATTAAATTGAATATTTAATTAGGAATTTAAATAGGTTTCAATATTTCTTCTTTATGTTAAGTTTTTACAATTTTCTTAAATTTTCATCTAAAAGTTTCCTTTTTCGCTGTAGTCTGTAATAAAATCTATTGTAGTACACTTCCTTCAACAATTCTTTAATATTTCTTTTAAGACTTCTTAACTTTCTTACAAATATTCTACTGTTATTACTTTATTGTGTCCTTTTGATCCTTAGCGTCCTTTGACGAATTCTTTAAGTTTTCTATTAGTTTCAACTTTCTCTTCTCACGCTTAACAGTTATTATTTTACTGCCCCTTTCCGCTCCTTTGTAAAATTTAGCAACCTGCGAGATCCTCTAAATAACACCCTCATTAAAACCGTCCATAAAACCACCAATATCTTATATTACCGTGACTGATCCTAAATCCCGTTAACTTCTTTGAAATGTTTACAACCCTGTTCCGCTGTCCTACTACTACAACTTGTATCAAACCCGCCTATTTTTGACTTATCCAATCCCTATCAATCCTGATTATCTTTGACCACACCCTCGCCCCATTTCTACTTAGTCTTTTACTTTTCTGAAGATTCAAAATAACAAGTTGCTGACAAGTTCAATTCAATTGCCTTTCACGACTTCTATCTATTAACAACTTACAATTTCATCTTCTAAATTTTAAAATGTATATTCATTGTCAAAATCGATCTCTTCTACAAATATATTTAATCTTGTATATAGTTTAATGTATAAAAAAGGTTACTTATGTTATTAAATGTATATAAAACCAAAAAACGAACTTCTAAATTCTACAAGTCAACCAAAAAACTACCCTACCCTATGGTAAAACATTGTTAGGGAATAAAACAGTAAAGAAAAAATTTCTCACATGAATCAAAATATAAACTGTACAGGGTGCCCTTTGAAACGTTAGGAAATCTCGAAACTGGTGATACTACAGCTCAAAATATGTCGATTGAGCTAAACTTATCTTAGTCGAAATATTGATAGAGAAAAAGATACAGGGTGTTTTTTTTTTTATTTTATATTTTTCCTTATTGTTGGAGAAGTTTGTAGCTTTTGGCCCAAATCTCGGAAACAAGGAATTAGAATTTGCTACTAATTTTAGTCAAATTTCTTCAGGGCAGCACAACGCCATTATTTTAGTACATTATCGGTCAAAAAAAAAATTGTGACAGCCTGTATGTTATTATTCATCAAAAAATGTTTCTCCCGTCCTTTCTAAAAAAAGGGGTATACTTGTTGAAAGTGCCTAAAGTTAATAGTTTTCGAGATATTTGCTTATAAATGTATCGATGCATTTTGTATTTGTGCGGAATAGTGTTAGTATGGTTACTTAATATGGTTGTTGTAAAATTAATTGAAATTTTACTTTGAATTTGATTTTTTAACAATTAAACATAACGGAATACATACACATTTATTGAATATTCTGACATGCATTTAATGTATGGGTTGGCACTATGTAGTCCTTTAATAAGCGATCAAATATTATATGTTGAAAAAATCCCTAACAGGCAATTGCCAAATTCAAAAACTTTTCAACGTATTGATCAGCGATTACGAGAAACTGGTAAAATTGATATTTTATATTTTTATTTAGAATAATAATGGTTCATGTGGTAACATTTATTATTAACATTATTTAAGGTAATTTTAAGCCAAATATGGTATAGATAAGGTTGGCTCAATCGACATATTTTGAGCTGTAGTATCACCAGTTTCGAGATTTCCCAACGTTTCAATTATATTGCCACTATCTAGATGAGCAGGGAACACATTCACAACACCGCAACAATTTCTTTTGAGATGCAGACTTCTTGAAAGTAAATTTATAATTGATAGGTATTTAGTCTGGCAAATACCTACACATTAGGTTAGTTTAGGTTAGGTTTTTAGATTGCATATGATGACCTTTTCCTTCTCTCAAAAATTGAGATAAACTAGAGCGGCCTGCAAAAGGCAATTTTGAACTTCAACATTAGCGTCATTTATGTGAGTACACAAAATAATAATTATAGATAATGATAAATTATAGATTAAATCGTAAGAATACATATACATCGAGGATTTTGAGAAATTGGCAGCTCTGCAACTTATACCCATGAGCTGCTCTTGTAATTGTTTACTTTGTTAAACAGTCTCTAAAGGACCAACGCTTATAGAAAAATAAATAAATATTATCTAAAATATTTTAGTTTGTTGTTACCAATTCAAATGAAAGTACGCAGCAGTTAATATCGTAGATAGGTACAATTGTATGACAAAATGATTGTTTTCCACTGCATTTTGCGGCATGATCTTACAAATGACCTTGCTTGCAATTTTTTTCATTCATACTCACCATAACACATCATTGAAAGTAGAAAAAACGTGTTAAGAGCTTAAAGCATCAGATAAATGTACTGGAAAGTCTATTTTCTTATTGTTTGGAAGCTACTGTAATAATTAGACAGACGGTTTGTAATTGATTTAAATCAATTTCGGGTCAACCGTTTTAAGTATTTTCAGTTTATATGTCTATATAAGAGTAAAGGTATTAATGGTTTCCGTTTTTGTTTGATTTTAACAACTTTCTATGCGTTTGAAAATTTAAGTATTTAGGATATGCCTTCTTGTAGGTACGATACAAATTCGGTTTATGAATTTTGTTAAATTAACCCTAGTAATTACACATAACAGGAAACGAACTATTGTAAAAAGTATAAGTACTTTGTATTAACTAACATTTACATTTGTAACTGGGCGTAACCAGTTCTTGAGAACAACCAGTGGTTTCTAGGTCAAATTATTTTACTCTTACATATAATTCTACGATAAAGCGAAAGTCCCTATCCTTTTCTCTTTTAATGCTTGAATGACGCTGGATACTGACGTTTTATTAAATATCTTACAAAATTCTTTAACAAATAGGCTCTGTTTATGTTAGAATGCATGTTCAATTTGTATGATGGCAGCGACCGTAAATAATTTGATATTTATGCAATACTTTTTCCGGGTTTTTGACGACTATGAAGAGCAATGTATTTTTAAAGGAAATTCAATAATCATGTACCAATTGTTTCCACTTGCTTATGTACGTAACTTGTCTTAATAAAATTGAAAATTAACTAAAGTATCCTCTTTTTTTCTCATTTTAAAGGATACTTTTATATAATTTTTTAACAGCATAAAAATTGTTTATTGGTGTAAGTATAACGCAAATATTAAACTACCTGTTTTTTATTTTTTTATAGTTTAAAAAAAAAAATTAAATATCCAATATATGAATGTTATTAATTATTTTTTTGGCAGTTTCTCCTTCCAAATACTTAAATAATTTCTTATCAATCCCAGCTACAGGGAAGTAAAAAACCTAATCTAACCTAACTTGTTATAAACTAAAGAGTAGGAGCCTAATGAATATTACAGAAAAGACTCATAATAGATTACCGTATTGAGATCATAAAAGTATAATTCCTTGAGATAGTAGATTATTAATAGGTGCAATATCCAACTTAGCTTATTTTGTTTCTCTGTAGGTCAGAGGACTGTTATGTAAAGGAAGTGGTGTAGAAAGGAAAGAGAAAGGTTACTGCTAACAACTAAAGTATTTAATTCCTCCTTTGGTTTTAGTAAAACTTTAATTGGATTAGGTATGGAATACCGAAATTAAAACGGTTAATAAAAAAGAAAATAAGCAATTTAATTGTAGGGCACTTTTAATTCGATCGCATTTTTCTTAATCTTATTAAAAAAGTCAAAGTCTGAGCAAATGCCTTAAAACGAAGACTTTTTCAACCCCGACTTTTGCTCTCTTCAGCTTCTTTTGGTTGGGAAAGAAACCAGTGACCTTCCTAATGACTAATTATGATCTAAACAGTTGTTCTAAAGCTATATCCGCGATCACCCCTTTTGCAAAAAATTCAAAAGACCTCTAAAGTATGAATTAGATTAGATCTTTTGAACAAATTATTTCTATTTTGAAAAACTAAATATCCCACATCCTCACTAATTTAGTTTCACTATTTTAATATTTATCATAACTAAAAATGTGATTTCAGGTAAATTTCACCATTATAGGGAACGTTTATTAAATTCAGATAAAATATTGAGTATGTGAATCTAATGGATATTAGATACCTTATTAATTATTTGTCTTCCTTATATAAAAAGAAAATAAAATTATGATTTTCTTAATAAAATATTTTCTAAATTATTTTCTGATAAAACGAAAAACATTACAACTGTGTGTTGTATTCTACATTTTACTACCGAAACGCTAGCTTCTGGTCTAACAAACAACTCAATTGGCAATTGTCTGCGCCCCCTAAATATTGTTTGCGACCCCCACGGAGAATCACTGATTTAAACGGCTAAACCATGCCGCTCGATACACACATCCTTTGATAAGATAATCTATAAGAAATTGTTCATTGTTTCCAGCAACGTTTTGAATTTTAAATTATTTTGAAATATATTTCCAAATTCGCCGTATAACTTCATATGAAAGGTATGCTTACTTTATTGTTCAGGAATGATTACATATTCTATTACCTACACGGATTTCAATATAATATAGAATAGAAATTATAATAAAATTTTTGAGCAGGTAAATGAGTCAAATTGTTAGATAAGCGAGTTGAAAGTATTTTATTGTATAGATCTTGAAACCTGATTTACGGTATATATTTTTAAGCAAATTTCTTATTAATATTACACAAAACTCTTGGTTTTCAACAGATGCTGCCTTGACCTTGTTTTGATTCAAGAGAAGAGCAACTAACTTCTTGGTTCTTGAAAGCCAAGGAATCAGCTGCTTGTCAAGGTCAAGGCTCATGACTTGATGAAACTCTATTCCTTATTAAGTACCAGTTTCTCTTTAAGAATGGTGACACCTTACAAAGTGATGACTTGAAGCAATTATTTTACCTCTCATTTATTTAATAGCATTGATATGACTGTTACGAGAATATGAAATAATCATAGAACGTTAATATTACAAGAATAATTATAATTAATTCATACTAAACAAGACTATATTGTGAATGTTATATTGTAGGCATAATTATTTTCTAATAGTTAATAATGAATATATTTGATTTGAATTCTAAGTATATCAAATAAAGCGCAATTCCGTATTACTAAATTATATACTAATTAACAGTTCAATTTGTATTATTAAATTCTGGAATGAGACGATTCACCAATGAAAATATTTCTAAGCGAACAATTAATTTTACAAAAATTCGGATAAAAATTGAGCTTTGGTAAATAATTGATAAAACCGGAGTAAATCAATAACTTACTCCGTTTTTATGATGGTCTAAATTGATCGCATTAACCAGGTGAATGTTATTCAACCAAATGCACTCTTACATAAACTTATAGCAGGTCAAATACGATAGTAAAATAGTAGTAGTATAAATATCGTTAGTTTAATACTAATTTAAGTTGTAGATAAAGTTTTTTAACTAAAATACTATAAACTATAAACCACCACTTTAATGTAGGTAATGCAAAAAAAAAACATATCTACTCAATATAACCATATGAGATAAAATTAAACATTCCGTTAATTTTTCCAATTCTTTTAATTTTTTCACCTTTACATTTATACCTCTTTTATTAAATAGATAACTTTATGTCTTCAGCTTTGGCAACATTGAAATTAATTAAATTAATACCTTCGCACACTTCAATAAATATGTCTATACTGAATTTGTTTCAGAAATAAAAAACGAAGAATTACTCTAGTGCAATGGGACTTGTCGGGTAAGAGAATAGAGATTGTACCATTAACCTTGTTTACCAAATTTTTAGACTTGGTCACATGATCTTGCATGGTCATATTTCGTGTTTTGAGCTTATTAGGCATATCTCGGCCATTTTTTTCATATTAAAAGTGGTTCAAGCATGTATCTGTGAATGTTTTTCCAAAATTTGGGACTGCAAATTCAAATTTTTACAAATGTTTGAAAATTTTAAAAAGCTATAAAAAAATTACGATCTACTGAAAAAATATATAAATTACCTTGAATTTTTTTAAAATGGGCGGAACGTGGTAAGAAAACCGATTTTTCGACGATTCATTTCTATTATTTGCGACATCAACAATAGAAATGTTTTTTACACTTTTTACAATATTCTAAATTAATGGCAAATGGAATACCGAATGAAAAATTATTAATTATATATTGGGTGAATAATGGTTTATATACTACTTTTTACAGTTATTTCAAATAGTTTACCAGAATTTTTACAAAAATTGTTAGTGTGCAGGGGATGCTCTTTAGGAATCTTGGTAACCGACGAGTGGTGAGGGAAAACGATGTGGCTACGAAATGACGATAGAAATGGAAGATAAACTACCACTGCTTAATTTTAAGTGGTTTTCTTGAATCGTATAGATTTATTGATAAATACTAAGCTATGATATAGAAGTTTAGGTCATGCCACCGGGATTCGAGTATCAAAATATTGCCACTTTGAATAGTAAGTTAAGTTTTTTAGCGAGCACTAATTGTTAAATAGCTATTTTCTGTTTATTGTTTATTGAACCTTTTGCAACATAATCGGGTTCTTTTCAAATGGAGGTGAAGCCTTCTCAGATTATTCTAGCACACTGTTTCGATTAATAATGCAGTTTCGATATTACCTTTACCTTGATGCTTTGTTACTATCTATACGTTAGTAGACGTTGTATATCACGTATTCAAAAAAGTATTATTTAAAAGATCAGCATATTGTTATAAATAAGTGGTAGGTGAATACTAAAGTGTTTTCTGAGTTAATAGTTAGGACCTTTTTCATAGTATTCGATTAGCAAAGAACTCATCGTAATATAAAAGGAAAATGACTAAGAAAAGATGACAGACGTAACTAACCACATTATTTCGCTTTAATTATTATAATTGAAAACGTAATTTACAGTAAAAGGTAACAGGAAATAGGGCATCTATCAGGTTAACAAATCTAGGTAAATTTTTAATATTAATGGATTGAGTAAGTGAATCCTAAAGGACATAATATTATATAATGCAAAGTCCATTGAATCATTAAATATTTTACTTTAATATTTTTAGAATGTAACCATAGGCCATGGTTGAACAATGAAAGTGCGGGACTATTTTTTCTTTATATTTCTATAAAATTAACAGTGTTGTAAGAAAGGAATTTGTTACGCTTAGTTCCACGAAAGACTGATGATTTTTTGCGTAGACAGTTCTTGTGGGAAACTTCGTTAAAAAGAAAAACAAACTAAGAACCGCAACTATTGTATCGATATTAATTAAAATTTGTCGATTTTAGTTAGGTTTATTTGAAAAACTTAATTTCCGTTAAGTTTGAGAAAGGAAAACTTGTTTATTGCTTTCTGTATTAAATAAATGCAACGTATATAATACTCATTTAAAATTTAAATATTGTAAATAATTATTGATGGAAAGTATTTCCACAATTAATACCAATATTTTTTTGAGATTTTAAAATAAACATTTCCTGATCATAATAGGTTACAAGTTACTTGTTTTATTTGTTCATATATTTATGCTTTGCAGATTTAATTTGTAGATACTTGTCTTTAAAAAATTGGCGTTATTAATAATGGCAGGTTTAACAAAACAGAAATAAACAGTGATCGATCCATTGAGAGTTGAAGTATTTTTTTTAACTTATAACTCAGATTCAAGTGAAACTACAAAATAACGTACTAAACAATTTCCGGATACTATACCTGTAATATGAATGACAGTTTTTAGTTTTGTAACTTCTAGAATAAATAATAATTTATAAGTAGAGTTTGTATATATTAAAAAAGCGAATGAAATTCCTTTTCTATCAACTAAATTGGTATTGTTGAAACATTTGATAATACAAAAATTAATATTACTGTCATCATTTCACATACCTGACAAGAATTTTAAGTTCTTCAAAACATAATTTGGGAAATTCGATAACCAATAATAAGTAATTTGAGGTTGTTAGTCTAAAATTAATTGAATAGAAAGTATTTTTGTTTGAAGAAATCTAAAAAGAATAGTGAAAGCGACAGAATAGTACAAACAAAATAATTTCTTACTTTGTATTAATAGTATACCTGTGCATGTATTGTATGTATTTTAAATTGTTCAGTAGTGATATTAAAAGAGAATCATAATTTTGCGATAATATGTTTTCGGTAATTAATATTATACTAAACTTAACCCTTAGAAATCATATTTGTTTTCAGTGAGTGCATAATACTTTCAATATTTACGAAGAGCATGAAAATCACAGTCGTTGCTTGGCCAACTGTCCAGTCATTTGAAAGTGCTATTTTTTAATAAAAACTATTGAACTGATTGCATTATGCATACTTTTTCAGTAGATACATATATTTTCAATTGACACAAATCGTTTGTATAATATAATTTTGTATATCTTTTCTCGATACGTACTAGATGAAAAGTAATTTCTGTTAATTTCCCCAACACATTCGAAATGTTCTAATATGATATGTACTCCATATCCTGGACTAAAAGGTAGCATTATACGAATATATGCAAATTTTAAAACAGTTGTGCTTGAATACAAATATTTTTCGTGCTTTTATTAAAATGGTACTAAGATTTAGAACACTTATCTAAATACAATCAACATTACCTTCGCTACGCTCAGGAAAAGTAAACGAATTTCTATTAGATTATGCACCTAAACACTTCCAATTAATAATATAATCATGCACAGTTATTATTGTATTCTATGATAGAAAACTCTTGCCCAAAACAGGACCAAGAAAATATTATTTTCATAAAAGTATCTTTTTCTATCAGTGTGACCGTTTAAAATTTTTTAGATACTACAACCTTCCACAGGTTTCCATAATATTCTTGAACCTTCCGGAAATTCTAGAACGTCTTAAACCTTCTAGAACCATTTGAAAATTTCTAGAACATTATTGAATCTTCTGGAAATTTCTAAAATACTCTTGAACGTTCCTAAAAACTCTAGAACATTCTCGAAGATTCTAACGAATACTAGATGATTCTTGAAGCGTCTGGAAATTTTTGAGGGCATTCTCGAACTTTCTTGGAAATTCGACGACGATTTTGAACTTTCTAGAATAGTCTGGGAAATTACTAAAATTTCTTTAACTCCGCATGATATTCTGTTCGAATTTAAACAATTACAGTTTGTCCTCAAAGTCTGCTTTATAACGACTTAGTATAAATAAAATTCAAAGTCAGGCACACTTTGCGGGAATAGACTTGAGGGAAAACTATTTCTCACAGGGCAATTCTATGTAGCATACTCACATGTAAGCTAGTCTTGTAGTTTGGTGGTTTTGGAATCGACTAATGGATTGATAAATAATATTATTGTCTACATATAAAGATGCTTTGTAGATATTTTTTCTATTAGTATGATTATATTTATTGAACACAAAATTAAAATGCTAAAACTAAAACTAAAACTTATAAATCAAAATCAAACTTGGAACGAGCGAAGCCGACGGCAAAATCTTAGTGCTGAATAAACGGATAATGACGGAGTTTTAAAATCTATGGAGACCAATAACTATTTGTACATAGTACATAGCAAATAGACCTAATTGTGTAAATAACAGAATTATAGAAACATAATATTGTCACATTATTAACTAAATTACTACAGTCATAAAATGAATATCTCCAATGAAAAGAATATCCATTGTCTATAAATAGTTTAATAATTTGTTTATATATAATCAAAATAATATTAGCTACAACCGAGTATAATAATTACTTAGAAATATTTTCGTAACTTACAATCTGAATGTCGTTTTCGGAAAACTTTCATATTCGTAGGTAGGAATATTGAAAAAAGTCAGTTTCTAATATTGTTTTCTGCCTACCTTCTCAAAAACTTGATGTTTTGAGTGCTAGTGCGTTCTTCTTCAGAATATTGTTTACCAAATAATTACTCTACATATTTTTAACACAATAAATTGGATGAAGTAACATTTAAAAGAAAAATTATATACAATTGCAAAAACTTACATTTCATTGATGTTCTTGTGCTGGTTTTGTAAGCACCATCAAAAGTTTGTACAATCGTTAACCAATATTTTCATGTTTGTCGTATTCAGATTAGGTATATATTTTCTTACTCAAAGTTCAAAAGATTATTTTTGAAATGAGTACTATTTTCTGAGAGTAACAAAATTTTTTAAAGAGAATACAGTGTTGTTCCTTTATTAATTTTGTATAAAGTTTGTAATTTTTTTAATAAACAATAATAAACACCTATTTAAAGCGACTTCAATATATTCAATTAAAGGTTATTTTTGCAATACGTATGTTCTAATTTATGTAAAGGAATAATTAATCCTTATTCAAAAACAACATAACAGTATTAAAATTAATTTATTCAAAAAAGACCGAAATTATTTTACTAAATATTCAAGCAAGTACTTTGAATTATTTCAACCTTCCTTATCTTTTAATATCCGCCTGTTATACAACTTCCGGATATTGGCATGAGGTTTACTTCATTGTTAGTTTACTAATAAATTTCAAAACGCAAATGCCTATCACTTGGCCGATCTAATGTTTTACACAAAGCACCAATAAACTTTAAAGGTATTTGTATTCTTTACTTTTACTAAAATTGTAATTAGTAACTACTGTCGTTAAAAATTTGTATATCGAAATTGTCAACACGTTTTTTTTTGCAAAAACCGTGAAACAGCACGTAATCCGTAATCGTGCTAGACCAGGTCTTTTTTTATTAAACAGTTTTGGTAAAAGGTGTAATTGGAATTTTTAAATCGTTATTTGTTTAAAGGGCATGATTAGCGTCTTCAGAGTTTTTCTGCTGACCGTGCGTTGAAAAAACGTCAAGAGGTAAAAATTCTCGTAGACGGTGACCTAAAAACCCGGCTTGGTAAAAACTTTAAACTTTTAAATCTTAAATTTTATAACGTTTCTTTATGTTTTTGATTATGTATAAGGAAGTATTCTTCTGGACTTCATTCTTTATCAAATTTGACTGACAGAAAATGTAATTGAAATAAGTAAAATGTACCTAAACTAACCTAAAGATGGTTTACCGAATTAATTAAGATATCCTGACGTTGCCCATTTGTTGAACAATTATTTATAGAAACTTTAAGAAAATCTACCGTTTACTGACTGTGTTGAAGGGACAACTAAGAGTACTAAAGAATTTTTTTCTATTATTGTGTAAAATTAATCAATGAAACCTGTAATTACAAATCTATTTGCAAAAGTTGAGAAAAGCTGAGAAACTGCTGTTTATTCTTTATGTTCTTCGAGCCTATAAGACAGAAAAGTAGCCAAAATTAATGATAACGTTTGATTGTTTTGAGGCAAATTAAAATTAAAGGAAACTTTGTTTTTACAGATTCCATTTGACAAACAAGTGTGGTAGGAGATATTATAATTAAGTTTGATAAGTTCAGCAGCCATGTTTAATCTTCTTGCAATCATGTTTTGGGAACAAAGTGGGAGAATTATCCCAGGACCATCAGTTTTATTAAAGAAAATTTTAGAACTCCAAACTGCGCTTTAAAATGATTGGTGGCATGGATTTCTAATACAGTGGTACGTCGAGATACGAGTGCCCTAAAATACGAGTTATTTGAGATACGAGCTGTCGAGCGAGCGAAGTTTTGTTTTGAAATACGAGCGACATTTGAGAGGCATCTTTGCTAAGTTTTTCTAGGGTCAAAATGCATAAAAAGCGCAAACTCGTATCTCGATGTATCACTGTACTGAAAATTTAATTTAAACTTGACCTAATTATTATTGCATAGATATCAAATAAAATAATAAGAATCAGTAAATACAGCGGATATCATTTATAACGACTTCGGCTGTAAGGACATTTTGATTATAGCAACATAGCACTGAAGTCCTTTAAATTTAAAGTATGCTTTTAGAAGAAAATTATTGGCTGTAACGACTTTGAATGTAAATCGAGATTAGGTATACCTAGCGACAAATTTTAATAAACCATTTGTAACAATTTCCTATGCAGATATTGCGACCTCTACATACAATTTTTTTTTTTAATTTTTGTTTACACCGACAGATAGTAATACGTTTTTGTTTATAAATGCTTATTAGGTAGATAAAGTTAAATCTAAGAATCAGTTGCTGAGTAGTTTTCTTGTCTGTTTTCCTTTTCTCGTTCTTTCTACCCTTCTTTTTATATAGCGACTTCCGGATATACCGACGGAATTTAATGGTCCTTTGATCGTCGTTATTAACGAAATCCACTGCATATTCAAAAATATGCATTACTTTTCTACTGAAAATTAAACGTGGTACACACTTCTAAATACAAAGAATGAAAATTGTGAAAGTAAGAAATTATTAACTTCTAGATATACTTAACTAAATGATAATGGGATTACCAAGAAAATTTTTGCATGTATCAACCTCAATTGAAACAACTACTCACAATAATTAATTCCCAATGCTAGTTATTATACCTAGTACACCGGGAAAACAATTAATAAACTATACTAACTACTATTCCAATTTTTACTTTCTAAAAACTTAATTAATTCAAAGGTCAAAAAGTTCCTACTTTACCGTATATGTTCGGTTGATAGGTATGTTTTGGGACAAAAAGTAGAAACGGTTGACGTATGTAGAAAAAATTTTAATTATGCTTCGTAAACGGATATTGTTCGTTAAAGTTCATTTAAGGTCCATAATAGTTAATAGTTCACACAGAGAATAATGTGATGGCCACCGTATCACTAAAAATACATTAACCTAATTGTATAAATACCTATAATGGCATTTTAATATTTAATAACAAAGAAATGAAATTTCGCACTGAATAATTTATTTATCGTTAGTAATCGAAAGTGGTATGCACTGGTTACTTGAACATGAAGTGTGTTACTCGGTCATGCTTTACATCGAGACATGTACACGTACACGTATACGGACCTACAGTGAACTTAACAGAGTAACTGGTTTTAGATTCTATTATAAGATATTAAGAAAAAGACACGCCTTCCACAAGGTGAACACAAACAAACACCTTTCCTTGATTCATAAAAGTATTCATTCCAACAAACAGTAGGTATGTATTTGATTGGGCAAGTTACCAACTGAATTGAAACAACCGACTAAATTATTGTCAATTGTTTTAATACATTACCTTATGCTACACTATTTAGTTATTGTTAATATCTAATTTTGGTTATATTATAATTTCTTCGATTTCGTCCCAAAAGCATGTATCTTAAAAATTAAAAAAATTACATGTATGGTTTTTGTGACGTCTTCATATTTTATTTTTTTTTTTGTTACATAAAGTGAGTTTAAACGATATTCAAATCCATAGTTCCTAGATATTAAATGTAGCGATTTATTCGATATTAGCCAATTATTCAATTGATGCTAGTTGACCCTTATCCTACTAATACCTACTAATATATTCATCTCAAATAAAAAAAGTATGGATAGTAGCCCCTTTCTCTTCCCCGGGCGGTATATTTCTGATTTGGTTATAGTGTGAAATGAAATACCAAAATGAATTTTCAGTTAGAATTGTTTGTTGGTTTTTCCAACTTTGTCTGGGAAATTGCATCCCGGATACAGACCACAGGGGGCCAGAGCCAATTCGGTTGTTTGTTTCTACCTTCTTCCGACTTTTACCGACCGTAACACCTGCGTCTTTTGTCTAGTTTCCTCTTCATTTATTACATAAAAAAGTTTTTGTCTTGAATTGCGTGTCGCAGTACGTGTCCAGTCAATTGGTCTATTAATAATTAACCTAACGCAACTAATACGTACAATAAATAGATTTGTAGCAGTTACTTCTTGTAAGCAACTGTAAATGTGTAAATATACTATTTATCGAAATGTAATTCTATTTGAACATCAAATAATAATAGTCAGAGAAGTCTGTTATAGGTATATTATTAAAGCATAATAACCAATTTTTAATTGAGTCATTTTAACCGTTCTCATAAGGTTTACAACTTTTTAGCTTTAACGATCCCTGACGAGACAAAAAGTAGTCGTAAACAAACAAATCTAGGTCTATCCATCTTCCCATTTAACGACGCGTGAAGAGTTGTTAAACTCTGCATGGTCCGTTTCTAACAAGTGGTATTTTCGTTTCATTACCATACATTTACCTATAGGTCAATTAAGTTAACACGTTTTATTTTGCGTCAATTGAATATTTACTAGTAAGACAGGAACTCAATTTACTACTTTGTATATGCGATGATCACAAACAGCTTTTTTTTCAATAATGAGAACACAGTGAAATGAGTATTTTTTTTATACCATATCAATTTAATTTCCTATGCTTCACCTATTCTATTATTATGGATTGCAAACTGATACATCCAAATATCTATTCATCCTAATCATTAGCATCATCATTAATCCGAAGTCTGAATTGGTTGGGCTCGTATCTTTAATTCTTCACATCCTGAGCCAATTTTCTCATTTCCCAAAAATTAGAATAATCTACAGGATGTTTGGTTTCATCCTACCCTCCCTCTAGATTTGTCTCCTGGCAGAATTGGGATATTCTTTTTTGTTGGTCGAATGAATTTAAAAAAAATCGCCTCCGGTTATACTGGATGTTAATGTCAAATATTCGTTATCTTAAATTAAACCCACAATTTTGCTTATATTTCTGGATTTCTCATTCAAATTCAAAGTTAAGTAAAATATACCACCCTTACTTCGTTCTTTAGAGGTATTGAGTGCAGTTTTTTTTTTCAAAACTAATTCACAGTGATTAATTAGTGATTTCTTGATATTTCTTTAAAATTTTAATAAATTATCAAATCATCCAAAAAAATAAAACAAAACAAAAATAAAAGATGGAGTTAAAAAATTTTTTGGTCGTCTTAAATTAGAAATAAATAGCAATCCTTATTTTTCTACATTTACATTAACTTTACTAAAAATTACTTAAAGCACTCAGAGTCAAAAATTGAAATCTTCTAAAATAACTGATTTAATACAGGGTGAGCCAATGAAACAGGACGCTTTCAAAAAATCAGAAAACAGTCAAAAACTCATTTTTTGGAAAATTTATTTATAAAAACCTAATCTACACAAATGGACATTGTCATTTCATTTTTTAAAAATAATGTCTGAAAGGTAGCCTCAATTTTGTTGCACACATTCTTGCAGTCTCGTTGCAAAGCTGTCCATAACACTGTGCAGCATTTCTACCGGTATTGCGGCCCACTTTCATCTTAGTGGCTTCGTCAATAAACAAAATTTTCGTTATTGGTCAGACACTAACCCACAGGAATTACACGCAAGACCCCTACATTCAGAGTGGTGTGCGGTTTCTGCGTTAGGGCTAATCGGCCCTTATTTTTTCGAGAACGATGCTGGAAACGCAGTACCTGTGAACTCGGATCGTTACGTCAATATGTTGAATTTTTTTTTTCTTCCTGCAATCGAGAACTACCGAAATGACCTAACGATTTTCCAACACGATGGTGCGACATGCCACACAGCACGAATGTCAATGGGTGTACTAAAACGGGCGTTCCCCGGTCGTCTAATGGGTAAGAATGGCGATATTCCCTAGCCAGGGCCACCTCGTTCTCCTGACTTGTCTACATGCGATTTTATCCTCTGGGGGTACCTACCTTAAAACAAAAGTGTTTCAAAGTAACCCCCCATGGACTATCCAAGCCCTAAAAGACAGGATTCGAGCTGAAGTGGCCGCAATACCGGTAGAAATGCTGCACAGTGTTATGGACAGCTTTGCAACGAGACTGCAAGAATGTGTGCAACAAAATTGAGGCTTCCTTTCAGACATTATTTTAAAAAAATGAAATGACAATGTCCATTTGTGTAGATTAGGGTTTTATAAATAAATTTTCCAAAAAATTAGTTTTTGACTGTTTTCTGATTTTTTGAAATCGTCCCGTTTCATTGGCTCACCCTGTACTTATCTATCTTATATATCTTTACAAAT
This sequence comes from Agrilus mali, assembly GCA_029378335.1. NCBI lineage: Eukaryota > Metazoa > Arthropoda > Insecta > Coleoptera > Buprestidae > Agrilus > Agrilus mali. The sequence continues at coordinate 16,441,534 of CM055655.1, read as the reverse complement.
AATTATTTTATTTAAGGTAAAGTATCAACTTTACTTTTAATTCTAATAAGGAATTTAGGGATGCAATCAAAATAAGCGGTTTTATTTATAATAACGATGTTGATGTTAACATTCGCGATTACAGAATGTTATAAAACTCGAAAATGTTTTGAAATGGTAGATGCCCATTTGATCAAATTTTAAAATGATGTTTCAATTCAGTCCGGAGATTGGGAAAAGTGCCTACTCCAATCGAACTGACCCTATAAGGTCATAAAAACAAAGGTTGACTTTGGATCCGGCTAAGCCAGATGCTTTAATTAGCAAGGTTAAGTTATGCTGAGAAAAGTTTATCCTTGTTCCCAGAAGGACTGGTAATAATTATAACGTATATTAGAAGAAGCTATTTTATATAATAACTGTTTTTAAAATTATAATTTTTGAAATCCATTTAGGCGAGTAAAAATTTCTCCTTATAGGATGTTTATTCGACAATGCCTATTTCTCTTACCACCTTCACTCCTATTTTAACTTCTTATTAGCATTTCAAGATTTAGAATGTTTCCTACCACCCCTCTTACATATTTTTTAATACCAAAAATAAAAAAGAAATAATAGACACGATTAAGTAAAAAGATAAATATTTTCAAAATACCATAAAGGATACGTTCGTGATGACAAATATCGTAGCCCAGTTCTTACAAATTAAAGTTTAAACAGTTTAATATCAAAAAAGTGCCTTTTCTTCTTTCAGTCTACTAATTTTTTTACGTAACCCCTAGTGTAGTATATTTGATTACAACATAACTGTTGAAGAAGTCATCAAACACCCTTAACCTCTTCAGACCCCTGGTATCATATGTGATACAATCGGTTTTTATTTTTTATATGCCTCTATAATGTACTGATTCGTTGCAAACCTGGTGTATCATATGCTATACAGTGCGCTTGGTATCATCTAGTGGCCAGAAGTCCAACATTTTTGGCAGTATAGGTTACTAACATCTGCAGATATGGCGAGTGTTACCGGGAAATGTGGTATCCGTAGAAAACAAAGTAATTACTTATTTTTTACAATAAATATTTAACAACAGTCATTTAAACATTTGAACGTAGCTTGTATTTAACATTGCATATCATCGCAAAGAACAATTGGTACATAATCCGCAAATATCAAATCATTTTCTTCATGTATCGTATATGATATATTAGGTTTACCTATTTGAAAAACTTGACCAAATGTATGGTATTGTAGGATTGTCTGAACGAGAAATAGAAGAAGTTTTACGTATTGTGAATGGGAATGACTCTGATATTGATGCTGATATGGATGATGATTTAGAATTTGAGAGGGAAGATGAACTAGAAGATGACGTTATCATTCCGGAAGAAGAAATTGAATCAGATGATGATGTACCATTAGCAGAACTTTTTCCACAAATACGACAAAATTTAGGATTTGATAATATTTCCGCTGATATTTGGGAGAGAAGTGACAATTTTAGAGAATGCGAACCAGAACTTCTATCTGAAAATGATGTTCCAGAAGTAATTGAACTTTTCGACTACTTTAGAAAATATTTATTATGGAAATGGCGGCTTCCATGAACATACGATAAGTCATACAAACTGGTAAATCTATGAAAGTCGATAAAAAAGAAATCAAAGTATTTTGGGGTGTTAGCATAATTGCTTGCCTGTTGCATTTTCCAAGACTGCGAATGTGTTGGGAAAGAAATACGCGATACCCGCTGATAGCTGACAATATGACTCGTGACCGATTTTTCAAACTAAGGGTTAATGTAAAAGTAGTTGATGATAACGACGTTGCTGATGATGTAAGAAAAGCAGCCAACTACTGGAAAATTCGGCCAATGCTGAAGAAAATCAGACGTGCCTGTTTATCAAATGATCGATCTAAATATGTGAGCATTGATGAACAGATTATTCCATTTCAAGGACAGGTACGTATGCGGCAATACGTAAAGGGCAAACCTACACCATATGGTTTGAAAAATTTTGTTATGACCACGCCAGATGGAATTCCTTTGGATTTTATTTTATATGAAGGCAAAAATTCCAATATTTCTTGTACATACCAACTATCTAAATCACTGCCTAATTCTGGATGTATTTTTATGGACCGCTATTTTACATCAATTCTGTTATTAGAAATACTCGATCAACGAAACATAAAGGCTACCGGAACTCTAATGCGGTCCTGAATTCCAAAAAATACCAATTTCCAAACAGATTCACAAATGCGTAAAGTAGGAAGGGGTAGTCATGATCAACTTGTGAACAGAAATAAAATAATTATATTGAAATGGTTTGATAATAGACCAATTTATATAGCCTCAACTGAATGTGGTTTTATTCCTTCAGACTACTGCCGACGATGGTCAAAGGCGGATAAAAAATATATTGACGTAGAACGCCCTTCCGCAATGAGACTTTATAATAAAAATATGGGGGGTGTAGATTTTCTAGATAGAGCTATAGCAAAATATGCGATGCGAGTAAGAATTAAAAAATGGACAGTACGTGCTATTCACAATTTTTTTGACCTTGCAATAGCTGCTTCGTGGATAGAGTACAGGATAGCAGCAGCAAAAATGGGTATCCGAAGAAACATATTTTGTGTTATTATGATTTCAAAATGAAAATTGGTCAGGATTTAATTTTTTCTGAACCGCCGGCACTTCTTCAAATTCATCCCCAACAAGAAGATGAAAACAAAGAAAATAGAGTTCATGTAAAAAAACATCGTGTAACTGTTGCTGTACCCTGCAAAAACGTACGTCAAGACAGCGCACTACATATGCCTGAAAATATGGCTGGAACAGAAAAGAACCGCTCAAGATGTCGATTCCACGGCTGTTCAAGTCTTACTTTTGTTAAATGTTCCACTTGTATGGTTTACTTATGCTTTACAACAAATAGAAATTGTTTCAAAAAATTTCATATGAGTTAAGTTAAGACCTAGTGCATCATATATGATACAAGCATTTTTTCAAAAATTACCGCAATAAATTTCAAAAATCCAGTATATATGTGTCTTATTTCACCTACTTTTAACAGATTTATCAGGGTTTTATTTGATTGTTTTGCAAAGACTGGGCTGGGGTCTGAAGAGGTTAAGAATAAATATAATTTATCCCTAGTATTTCAAATTTTTCTCATGTAGTACACATGGTAACAAATTGCTAAAAAAATATTCAGTATGGTAATTCATAAGATGAATAACAGAATTTTTCTTTAATTATTCAATTAAATTGTTTTACCATAAATGGGTACACCAATCACTTTTATGTAAGCAACGCACTATTAATCCATACGTAAGTAACTTTTAAGAATGAATATGGACAACAAAAGCCGGAAAACGTTTTGATTTTGTAACAATTTTGATTTTATGTTGATTGCATGAACAGTTTGTAGTAGCAAAGTATCTTTAGAACGGCATTTTGGCAACTTGATATAGTAGATATGTACTTGTGTACCAATCATAAAATTTGGAACTAAACTAACCCTGAACATTGAACCATTATTTTTTTCAAAACATCAGACAATTAATAAAGTAAAATAGTATAATATTTGCAGTGTATAAAATAAGTTTTTTTGAAACAACAAAAAAAACATTTTTTTTATTTACATTACTGCTCTTGTGTTTCATTACAATCCTACCAAGCAATTTCTACAAATAATTAATTACCTGTTTTTAGAATTTAATAACAACAACAGGACAACTGTGAGTAATGTAACAGTACAGGTTTCTAGGGGTTATAATGTGTGCAGTTGAACTAGTGCACGCTCACTCATGACTAATTTTGAAAAGTAACAAAAGTGCAATATTTTGCTTAAAACATTGTTAAAGATCTACCTTTAAACATGTACCTAGTAGATACCCATTTTAATCCTAATACCTTAATGTTTAAAAAATTGAATAAAATTCATCAGTAAATAAACCATTTCTAATTGAACTATATATTTGTATAGGTATGTACCTATTTTTAATGACTTCTATGTTCGAAAACAAAAAGAAAATAAATTTTACTTTCTCCAAAAAAACTAACAAAATCTACTTTCACTTACCATTTTTAATACTGTAACGTATTCTCCACTAAAACTTTGTGCACTGATTAAATCTGCAACATCACTTCCACACAATCCGAATTGTATCAGACACCGCTATATCTATCTATTATGGTGTTGAGGCAAGATCCGGCTGAACGTAATAAAGCAACTGCAAGTTGTCGATTGTGACCAGAGGTCTGCAAGAAAGAAAGTCTGCGAAGACTGTTAAGCCCTCACCTTAATTACCACGTCTCTCGACTTGTATTTCTTTGCCAGAAAGTGAAGTCACAAATCAGGGAGTGGTGAAGTAGATATTACATTTCGAGTATGATACAGGTATAGTACATAATATACAATACGCACTTATGTGTATATATTTACAAATAAAGTTTCAATAGAGTTGTTTTGACGCATAAAACTTTAACACAAAATTGTCAGCATCATGACTTCAATGATATTATAAATTTCAATTCCAACCGACTAACTGACCATTGGTTTTCTCTTATTAAACAATAAAAACAGTAAAAAAGTTTGCTGTTTTATTTCTTGCTTATGGAAAGGAAAGTAAAGTAAAAGGAAATTAATCTCGTTACTTTCAGTGGACCATCTGTGGATAACAGAAAAATCTACAGAATACTTTTTAAGGACATCGAAAGAACGATTTTTCATGGGGAAATGAGTACCTGATATATCCGGTTTGAATTTACTAAACTAAACGAATTTTAACAATAATGATTACCTATGTATCAAAATTTCTCTTTCTGAGATTACTGAGTGAAGGGCATAGAGGAATAAGTATGCGGTTTATTCACAAATTATATTATTGAACCGAAAATGTCAGAATAAGTTGTGGTATAAATAAAAAAAAAAACAATATTCTGAAAGTTTCAGCTCCTAATGCGAATTTGTTTTCGAAAAAAAAAACGCGAAAATGAAAATTATGCCGATAAAATTATGAATCACTATCACAATAATTTTTTTATTATTGAATAGTTTTGACCTTTACTTGATGAAAATCCTTAATTAAAGAATAAAAACACTTGTATATAATTTTCACAAATTATTTATTTATTTAGCAACATGTTTCGCCTTAACTTAGGCTTCTTCAGGCTTTTGAGTATTTACTATTAACATATGAAAACTACTTCAGATCCTTAAATAGCTACTGATAATAGGGGATGGTATTCGGTTCTCTTCTATGATACTGTAGTCTCCTTTCTTCTTTAATCCATTTTATCTCATTAATAGTTTGCAGTAAAAGTCGTAGTAAATAGTCAATAGCCTGAAGAAGCCCATGTTAAGGCGAAACATGTTGCTAAATTAATAAATAATTTGTGAAAATCATATCCTACAAGTGTTTTTATTCTTTAATTATTTTAATAAATTGGATATATTTAAGTCGCACTTAGATCTAGGCCATGATCGATTATTTTTATGTTTAAATTTTCTAGTGCCTATAAAATGGTATGTTTTTGAATTATGTATGTATGTTATTATTAAGCAGCGATAGTGTCATGTTGTGGCTAACTCATTGAGGACTCAAACCCGAGCATTCTTGGAATCTAATTTTTGAGGATGATTAGACATTTTGTAAATTAGCCTGATATTTGATAAACATTATTGCAGTAACAGAATAATATATAGTAAGACATCGTCTTGGGAGTGCTCGTTTAAGGGGTGCTTAGCAGTTGCGCCTAATTCAGTGGTGTTGATGTTGGTAATTCACTTTTCATTATTTGTAGGTCGTTTAATAAGTTATGCGCTCGTATTATAGGTACTACCAAAAGGAATTCAAATTACAAAAACAAGGCGATTTTTTAAAATTTACAGAAAATTTTACGTCTCTTCATAAGGAGCCGTTTATAAAATATGCTTGCATGTTTGGGTAAGTATCAGTTAATGTGACAAGGGGGACGTGACGTTCGCAGTTCATCAAACAATTCCATTTAAAGTTCTAGTTTTATTTTTCTATTACGATAGAAACATTTGAAATAATAATTATTTTAAAACAAATGTTTGTGTACTATGAATCGAAATAAATTATTTGTAGAGGAATCTAGCATTCGTGATATATTTGTAGGAAGGTCATAGAGTGCAACGTAGCGTGGGGAAGAGGGAGGGAGATGTCAAAATTGGCAAAATTTAGCGTGGGTTACCTATTTTATGAACGCTCCCTAAACAAACACAGATATATCAAGACCATTATCTGTACGGGATTCTACTACTAAGGCGAGACCGTCTGCGTTGGGCTGAAGAGCTCCAATAGATCAAAATCGCGTTCGACGTCTGAGAGTTTAGGCGGAACGCTTACCAAATTATTCCTGGCAAAAAATTAAATTATCAATTCCGAGTGGGCGTGCGATGCGTCTTATTTTTAGTAATTAATCAGATTGTAATACGGGGAATAGAGACATTGCACATCAGAAAAATTAGCGGAAACCTGAATTTTTGTATGAACCTTCCTTTTGTGGTTTTAAACAATATCCCAAGAGTCCCCAGAGATACATGTGCCGCTAAAAATGTTATGCGGGGTCAAAGGTCACGATAAACAGTTCTTCGTGAATATCTCGTTACCTGTTACTTTTATCGACTTTCCTCTAATTTTTCCGAAGTTTGGCCTCTTTTGTCTTTATTCCCTGAACTATAATTGTATTCGATTTCTTCTGTTTAATTAAATTGTATACCCCCAAACTTTTTCTTCAACTTGGGAAGAATGCAGTTGTCGCTCTAAGCAACATAAGGTGACTATGAAGGACTATGAATCACTTAAGCCTTTGCAACTTTCCCTGCGCAACGCAAGCTGAATGAGATCATCATTGTTAATAAAAACATTTTCTCACTTTATAAACTGGTTTTTTAATTGAATTTTCGTCACCATTTTATATTTTTCCAGTCGAAATAAGCGAATCATTCAACGAAGCGTATATGCGGACACACATTTGTGAGATTAATCTGCAGGGTCGGACTGGGAGTGAAGGGCCTGGGTGGCAATGTAATTTTAAAGCCCCTCCGGAAGCGTAATTGATTCTAAAGATGAATAAGGCAATTTTTTGAAATTAGAGGGATGTTTCCGGGATCAACCATTTTTCAAATTTTTCTGTTTCATTTTTCATCAATGAACAAGCCTGAAGGTAAGTACGGTAGGGTGTCCGCACAGACAGCTGCCAAATGCCTCCCTGACTATGTTATATGGCCAGCCAGTCCGACGCTGATCGCTCTACCGTTTCATTGAGCGGAGTTGTGTAACCGTTACATTTACATTTAAAACCTGGCACATTTTTTCTCATTCTTTGTAATTTTTGGGGGAACCACTTAACCATTTATTGTTCAATTTTTCAGTGATATGAACTTTAATAATTCTTTTAACCTCTGATTTTTATTCGCTTGCTTGATGTCAGAGTCAAACAAGATTTATTTGGCAAATTGTCTGAATGGGGGTTCTGTAGAACTTCTAGTAAATTCAGTGAATTGGTTAGAATTATTTTCTGTATTGATTAATTTAACCTATGGCGTAAACTAATTTGTATTTGTAGGAAATCTATTGTATTTCTTCAAATATTGTTGTTCATCCAGCACTTTCCCAATTTTGAAATCATCAGTGAAGATCCCTTTTTATTGTTTTGTGTGTTTTATTTCCACAAAATTCGTTGAATATAAATTTAATCATTAATGCTGTAACAGTATTATTTTTTGGAAATATGCTAATAACTAATAATATAAAGGAAATGTTGCCTAAAAATATTTCTTTAAATTGTAAATTGAAGATGATAATATGTTCTGATAACTAAATTCACTGATTGCAATAAATTTACTGATAATAAAAGATTATTATAAAAAGATGGATTTTTTTGTACACATTTTTTTAATTTTGATTTACCCTCTCACAAATAAAAAAAAATAAAAATTCAGAAAAACAAGAACTGTCTTCAAAACACCTCATACTACATAAAAGAAGATTACCCATTTGAACTACGCTTCAGAACTTCAACTTCAGAAAGAAAAAGAAGCGGGTAATATTATATAGGTATATATATTAAATACGATAAACTTATTGTATTAAACAAGAACAGTCAAACTCCTAACAATTAGTTTAATCAGTTAAAAAAAAGAAACTTGTCCGATTCCCCGGAGACTTCTCACTCAAGCATCCAAACTGCCCGACATGTTAATACAAATCCACCGAAGAAAAACAAAGCAAATATCATGAAAGCCTATGTACTGCAAAAACCAAAACTACTCTACAACACCACAGATAAAAACCAACATCATACGAAGCAACTCAGCGGCATACGTGTATAGCATAGCAACCACAGCTGAACCCTTTATCTTCACATAATCTCCCAGTACGGCTGGTTACCGCGGAAAAGCTCGACCATAACCCTCCAAGGAAACTAGAAAACAAATGTAAACTGAATATGAAACTATTTGCTCCCTGCCTGCTTGAAAGAATATCTACACACATTGACAATTTCCAACCTATAGAACAGGCCGGATTTAGCACAGTCGATCACATTCAAGTGGTCGATCAGGTGATTGAGAAATATTTAGAGTTTCGCAGCTTTTATAGATTACAAAAAAGCCTTTGACTCTACATCACACGACAGCATATGGGACGCACTAAATACAGAAAATATAAATGCAAAGTATATAAATATCCTGAAAAACATTTATGCAAACAGTACAAGTATTATAGTCAGATTAGAGAGAACCGGCGAAAAAATCAGTAGAAACAGAGGCGTGAGACAGGGTGACCCGCTATCCCCAAAATTGTTCATAGCCGTCTTGCAACATATAATGGTGAACTTGCCATGGCCTAAGCGAGGTATCAACATAAATGGACACTATCTAAGTCACCTCAGGTTCGCCGACGATATCATTTTATTTTCGGAAACTCCCCAACAACTAAACGACATGATAAACGACTTACATCAAACTAATACAAGAGTAGGTCTAGAAATGAACCTAGACAAAACCAAGGTAATGAATAATCATCACAAGACTCCCGTCATGATAAATAGTAACGCTCTCCAGTTTATTGAAAACTATGTCTACCTAGGGAAGCAGATATCTTTCAACAAAGACAGAAATACAGAGGAAGTAAACCGGCGAATAACAATTACGTGGAAGAAGTATTGAGCATACAAAGATATATTCAGATCTCAGCTACCGATATGCTATAAAAAAATAGTTATGCACACAGGAATACTGCCATGCCTGACTTACGGTCGTCAAACCTGAACCTTCGATAACAAAATCCGAAATAAAATTCAAATTATCCAGAGGAGAATGAAACGAAGTTTACTAGGAATCAAGTAAAAAGATAAAGTCAGGAACGTTACCATACGAGAGAAAACTAAAATAAATGATGCCCTAACTTTCTCATTACAAAGTAAATGGAGGTGAGCAGGGCACGTGGCTAGATATAATGACGACACATGGACTATCCAATTAGTAAAATGGTCTGGACCACAAGGTGCCAGAAGGAGAGGCCGGCCAAGCGGTTTTGGGCAGACGAGATACTGTCGACAGCAGGTTCAGACGTTTTATTATATTAATAATTGTCTGGAATATAAAAATACTGATTTACCTCCCTCCTGAGTAAGTACATGTTGTAATTATCCTTACAGACGCATTTGTTTGTTTAGATAACCATTTTATCATTCAAATTGGTAAAAGGCTTTCGCGGCCAGTTGGTGTCCTGATTGGGGTCAAAAGGCCGTCGTCAGTTGGAATTTCTTTCTAACGTTTCACTAGCACAAGTGTCGAGCTTCTTCAAAGATCTTTCTATCTTCGAGGCTGGATGTAAATTCATCTTTCCTGTAAATTTTTCTGACAAATATGCTAAATGCCTTTCGAGCAGTCAACTGGGAAAATAGTTGAAAAACTTAGTAACATTTAGATATGTAGCGGTAATTTCACCGTATGCAATATTGCAACAGGTAGCATTTGAAGAGGAATTTAAGTACATATATGAATTATGACCAATCATTAAACTCTACCGATATGAAACTCCATTGTCTAAAAAATCATTAAAGTAACAATGAAAATTGTAAAATTTGAAATCAACAAGTTTATAGTAGGTTAATTGTAGCGAATATGTTTAGTTAATTTTTGTAGAATTTTCTAGGATCTAAAATATAATAATTGTTGAGGCACTTGTTTTTTTGTAAAGTTGCTTCGAAGGACTAGGTTATTAAGGAGAAGGCACAGTATAATTTACACTAAACTAAATGCTTTATTTAGATAGAGCATACAATATTTGATTAGCGGATTTTAAATTGACAAACTTTTACACAAAATATACGTACATAGTTTCTGCTCGAAAGATTTGTATCTACCAACTGCCAGATCGGTTGATAGGTATTATCTCCATCGTATACTATCTAATAAAGGTCGCTTTGACCTTCCAACACCCCAAACACCATTCCATAAATAATTTAAATTAAAATAGTTAAACAAACAAATATGTCTTCATATAAATGAAATATAATTAATAAAAATAAAGGAATCTCAAACAGCACTTATTTTGTGGAATATACATAAACAACACGTGTTAAATTTCAAATAAGTTTATTAATTATAACTACAATTGTTTTGCTACAAAAGGGGTAACGTTGCAAACATATGTAGAAAGTATAATCCTGATCTAGATTTTGAATATTTATTATTCTTTATTATTTTACCTAAAGAATTAGTTGTTTTTCAAGCTGGAATACCTAAACAAATTAAAATGAGGAGACTTCAATATAGGACAAAAAGAACAAACCTCTTTTGTTAATGGATTCATCTTCAGTATGTGCTAACGTCTATTAACTTTCATAGTTTTGAATTTAATTTTTAATAAAATCCAAAAACAACTTAGGTACTTGAAAAAAATAAAATAAAAAAACACAATAAATTAAATTCTATAGTTTACGTTCAATTAAATATGTCCAATTAAATTAAATTAAAAATTTTGTAACAGCTATATTTAATACACTCCCACCTAAATAATGTCTAGGTAACTTTGTTGTCGGAAAGTTCTTATAGGTTTAGTGTCGCATCTTGGCGTTGGGGTTTGAACTATTTAGTGTTTCCTACAATATCCTAATGATTTTCAGCTTTCCAAATTTAGGGGATGTTGTCAAGTGGGACTGAGACAGAGAGGCGATATAAAATATTGTTACGAGTACTTGCCAATTAAGTTGGTGTGAACATAATTAATGAACATCTTCCCTGATTACATAAGGAATATTCTCGGCTTTCCTGATACATCTAGAAAACACCAGCAAAGATCAATGGGAAAACAATTGAATTACTAGACGGCTGTAGAATACCCTAGAAAAAGGCTGAGAAGACTATAAAAGCGGACGAGACACTCACACCGAGTCAGTTGACAGTTTACAGTAACAGCTGATGCAAAGCGATCGATAGGCGATACAGGCGAACCATAGAGGCGATAGTGTTCATAGAGAGCGATAAATAGTGTCTACCGGAACGGCGATTAAAAAGTGACTTTCAGTGAAATAAATTGTGCGGACTTGTTCATAACTGTAGTGTAGTCAAATTAATTTTAGTAATTAAATAAACTCGTTGTTTTGTTTTGTTAATTGTGTTTTCTGTGACCGAACACGTCACATTTGGTGTCAGGAGTGGGATAGTAAGGGAATTGAAGATTCCCGAAGAAAGTTAGAGCGACATATCGTAGAAGAGGTCCGAAGAGAAGAAGAATTTTGAAGCCTTATGCCAGTAACAAGAAAACAATCAGCAATAATGGAAGAACAAATAAAGGCTTTAATGGAAATGATGAGGGAAATGAAAACTGGACAAGAAAGAATGGAATGTGGACAGGAAGAATTGAAGAACAAAATGGAAGGTGGACAAGAAAGAATGGAATGTGGACAGGAAGAAATGAAATTGGCACAGGAAGAAATGAAATTGGCACAAGAAGAATTGAAGAATAAAATAGAAGCTGGTCAAGAAAAGATGGAAGCGATGCAGGAAGAATTAAGGGTAAAGCTGAAGGAAGTCAGAACCGAAGTGCAAGAAGAATTAAAAGAAGTACGACAAGAGTTGGAGGCGAGACAAGAGAAGCTAAGAGATGAGTTGAAAGAAGAGGTACAAAAGGAAGTAGAGAAGATGCGACAGAAGTTCGAGAACATAAAATCGGTCACTGAAGTAAAGTCCGAAGACACTGCGAAGACGATTAGAATTAAACCACCGACTTTCGACGGAAAAGTTTGCTGGTCTGTATACAAACGACAGTTCGAGGCAGCGGCAGAAGCAAACAACTGGAACGATTTTGAGAAAGCAACGGCGCTGGTCATAGCTCTGCGAGGAGAAGCATTGGATGTCCTTCAAGGTATTCCAGAGCGCCAACAACGAGACTTCTCTGCGCTGCTAGAGCGACTTGAAATGAGATATGGCGACAAACATTTACAACAAGTGTACCAAACCCAACTAAAGTGTCGCAATCAGAGGACATCAGAAAATCTACAGGAGTTCGAGGCCGATGTGGAACGTCTAGTTAGATTGGCCTATCCTACCGCTCCGCAGGACTTCGCAGACCAACTAGCAGTCCAAACATTCGTCGATGGTGTAAGGGACACCGACTTACAACAAGTTCTCCGTTTGGCCCGCCACAAGACTGCGAGTGACGCACTGGCGCACGCCTTAGAATTCGAAGCTGCAAAACAAGCTTCCAAAGGGCACGTGCGTGTACGCCAAACAGCTGTTGAAGACGACGAATACAAGAATGAAGTCACAAGGCTGATTAAAGAATGCATCGAAACTGTCAAGAAGACTACCATCAACGACAAGAGAGAATCGGCCAAATGTTGGGAAGGCGGGAAGGTCGGTCACTTTTCCCGAGACTGTGGCCAAAATAAAGGAAGACCAAGGTGCTGGAAATGTGGAAAGCGCGGACATTTACAGCTAGACTGCCCTAAACGCCACGAATGCGTCGAAACTGTGAAAAGAACTACAATCGATGATAGAAGAGAATCGGCCAGATGTTGGCAATGTGGGAAGGTCGGTCATTTTTCCCGAGACTGTGGACAAAACAAAGGAAGACCAAGGTGCTGGGAAAGTGGAAAGCAGGGACATTTAGAGCGAAACTATCCGGCCGAGGAATGCCGTGCGGATCAACAGCGGTTACAAGTATACGACTTCAGCATCGAGCATCGTGCTGGAAAACAACATGGTAACGCTGATGCCCTCTGGCGAAGACCATGCTCGAAGAACTGCAAACATTGCATGGCCGCCGAAAAGAAGGAACCAGTCAACTTGGCAAGGATCTGTCAGACGATTGTGGAACCTGAAGAACACTGGCAGAACGAAGACCTGGCGAAAGACCAAGATAACGACGAAGACATTAAACCGATACTGCGGTGGAAAAAGGCAGGAACAGCACGACCTACCTGGGCAGATGTTAGTAGTACGAGTACCATCACGAAGAGCTATTGGACCTTATGGGATTCGCTCATCGTCGAGAATGGGGTACTAAAAAGAGTGTGGGAAAGCCCTGACGGAACTAAAATTCGACATCAAGTATTTCTCCCGAAGAACAGAGTCAATGAGGTGCTGACAGAAGTCCATGGAGGTGTTGGTGGAGGACACTTCGGAGTAACAAAGACGTTGGAGAAGGTGCGAGAGCGATTTTATTGGCTAAAGTGTAGAAGAGACGTCGAAAATTGGTGTAGGAAGTGTCCAACGTGTGCGTCAGCCAAGGGACCTCAGACTCGAAGCCGAGGGCGAATGAAGCAGTACAATGTTGGTGCCCCATTTGAGAGAATAGCTCTGGACGTAGCAGGACCATTCCCAACAACAGCTGCTGGCAATAAGTACATCTTGGTAGTGATGGACTATTTTAGCAAATGGCCCGAAGTGTACGCAATCCCAAACCAAGAAGCTACTACGGTCGCTGGAATGCTGGTGAACCAATGGATCAGTCGGTATGGAGTTCCGATGGAGATCCACTCTGACCAGGGACGGAACTTCGAATCCAAGGTATTCCGGGAAGTCTGTGAGCTGCTAGGAGTACAGAAAACTAGGACCACTCCATTACATCCACAATCTGACGGAATGGTCGAACGGTTTAACGCGACGCTGGAAACAAATTTGAAAATGGTTGTCAACGATCACCAGACAGACTGGGACCAGCACATACCTTTGTTCCTGTTGGCCTATCGAAGTGCGGTTCATGAGACCACCGGCAGAACACCAGCCAGCATTTTATTTGGAAGAGAGCTGAAGTTACCGATAGACATCCGGTTTGGACACCCAGAAGATCGGCGACCTTCGGCTACCGACTACGCACAGCAGCTAGAGGAACGACTCGATACCATCCATAGAGCCGTTCGTAACAAAATCCAAGTAGGGAGTGACCGCATGAAGACCAGGTACGACCGGAGAGCCAACAGCACAGGATTCAGAGAAGGGGACCAGGTGTGGCTTTACAATCCTGTCCGTCGGAAAGGACGCTCACCGAAGCTACAGCGAGCCTGGGAAGGACCTTACACTGTGGTCAGAAGGCTGAATGACGTGGTCTACCGTATTCAGATAGGACCAAAGGCCAAGATGAAAGTTGTACACTTGGACCGCCTGGCGCCCTACAAAGGTCAAGACATTGATCGGGACGATCAATTCTAAGAAGGGGGCAGTGTTACGAGTACTTGCCAATTAAGTTGGTGTGAACATAATTAATGAACATCTTCCCTGATTACATAAGGAATATTCTCGGCTTTCCTGATACATCTAGAAAACACCAGCAAAGATCAATGGGAAAACAATTGAATTACTAGACGGCTGTAGAATACCCTAGAAAAAGGCTGAGAAGACTATAAAAGCGGACGAGACACTCACACCGAGTCAGTTGACAGTTTACAGTAACAGCTGATGCAAAGCGATCGATAGGCGATACAGGCGAACCATAGAGGCGATAGTGTTCATAGAGAGCGATAAATAGTGTCTACCGGAACGGCGATTAAAAAGTGACTTTCAGTGAAATAAATTGTGCGGACTTGTTCATAACTGTAGTGTAGTCAAATTAATTTTAGTAATTAAATAAACTCGTTGTTTTGTTTTGTTAATTGTGTTTTCTGTGACCGAACACGTCACAATATTCATACTGATAACAACCAATGGTAATAAACTGCTAAATCAAAGGAATTAATACCTAATTCACATACTTTTTTTAATTTTAGAGGATATTCTAAAATTTGATAAAATGTATTTAATTTGAAGCAAATTGAAGTTTGATTGTACTCTCACAGTGCATATAACCTTCAGTGTTGTGATGTCTTGTATATCTATTTAAACTGAAAAAAAGACCACAACATAAAAATACCACATCCGATAATATTCTGTGCAAAAACCACAATTTCCTAAAAATGTTACATGACAGTCATGGCACCTTTATCCACTTGCGTATTAAAATGTAAAGTGTATTGTATATGACCTTAAATACTTCATAAAAAATAAAATTACTTTCACTGGTTTCTCTCGTTTTTAATATTCATATTTTGGATCAAACTCAAATCTTTTTATTACGTATTTAGTATTAAAATTAACAATATAAATTGAACCGACGAAATTGGTTTTGTGTGTATAATAAAGAATATAATAATTTTGATACCCATGAAAGAACCAAAGTCAATAAGGCACAATAAATAATGTCAACGCCATTTATTACAATTTTGCTTGATTCTAACCACTTATAGAAATTGCACTATAATTAACTTTAATTGAGGATGAATAGGCATTGAAATTTTAGTACTCAAAAATTTGTACTTACCAACCGATCGTTAGACAAATTTGTTTTTAATGAACCGTAGTAAATACAGAACTAATTATATGGAGCGAATTATTTTCGAAAATATTTTTTTTTAATATTTCTGCAATTAATATGTGAAGTAGTTAATGTAGTGTCAGTCTTTTCTCGGAAATGTACAAAAAAATTAAATACTTTTTAATGCAGTCCCAATTTTAGTCCAGGGAAATAAGCATTTATTGGGAACACTGACTCATCCAGCAACCAATTATTTGCAAAGTATTAACCTATAGAAATAATACCTATATTTTTTCCACTCCTGGTTTTCGAGTAATAAACAATTAAAAGTGAAAAAAATAAAATTTTAACACACTTTTACTTACCAGATTTAAATAAATAGTTTTAACAGCAATTTATTGCAATTATCTTGTAGGTAATGCAATTTTGAAAATGTCAATTTGTTGCTTTGATAATTGCTAATTAACAATTAAAATAGCTAAATGTTCAATAAACAATAACTATTGTAAAAATGTATTTGAAAACTTAAATCTTCGTAAATATGTAGCTCTTGTGGTACCAAATAAGTCTTAAAAATTTGAAACCGGTTCGTTTGATAGTTTTTGCAAAATTAAATTTGTTTATCTCGAAGACTGTTTTTTTGCAACAGCACTCTACGCATATTTCAAAAAAAAATTCGGTTTTATCAGTGTGATAGTAAAGGGAAAGAGTTATATTTTCAAAATATTTCAATATATGTACAAAAAATATTTTTTTTGTTGCAAATTTTTACCATATAAACAAATGGAATAACTTTTTTCCTTGAACATTTTTTAAAAAATCATCTTCATATTCAAAAACTAGATAATTTTCTCTGAAAAAAAAAAGCAATCTGCTAGGTACCTTTGGAGGGGGTAATCTAGAATCTCTTTTCAAAATTTGATATTGTAGCTTCAAAGAGACTTAGCATTTAATATCTCTGGGATTTCTCAACGGATTTTGATAGTTTTTTTTTTAATCTGTGGTAGCTTCTCGAACACATTACAATTATGAAGAGATATTCTAGATTTCCCCCTCCACTGACTGTGATCCGGCTAAATAATAGTTACATATTTGAAACTTTACCATTGACACCGTTGAAGTGCAATTGGTTTCAACTAATTTTTAATTGAAAGTACAACTGTTCATCTTCATTATGGTACAGTTTCATCTCTTAATTGTTATAAACAAATGAGCAGTGATTTAAAAAAAAAAATTCTAACTTCGCTCCAAAGGTACCTAGGAGGTTGCTTTTTTTTTATTACGAGAAAATTATCGAGTTTTTGAATATGAAGATGATTTTTTAGAAACTGTTCAAGAAAAAAAGTTATTCCATTTGTTTATATGGTAAAAATGACTGCATTTTTGTAACATCAATTTGCAATAAAAAAAATATTTTTTATACATATAATGAAATATTTTGAAAATATAACCCCTTTCCCTTTAATATCACACTGATAAAACCGAATTTTTTTCTTCTTCCGGATAAACAAATTTAATTTTGCAAAAACTATTAAACGAATCAGTTTCAAATTTTTAACACTTATTTGGTACCACAAGAGCCTATTTACGAGGATTTAAGTTTTCAAATACATTTAAAAACTATCAAAGAATGTACTGCTATCTTAACACCTAACTCTAAATTTCAACTTGTTGAAATGAATCCAAAAAACTTGTATGGTTTACCAAAAACACACAAAACAGATATACCGATTAGACCTGTTGTCTCTTACATAAACTCACCGTTCTATAGACTATGTTAAAAACTCAGTAAAATGTTACCAGATATGATAAATTTCAAGCCGAATTATGCCGTAAAAAACAGTTTAGATTTTATAAATAAAACCAAAACAAAAAGCATCCCACTAATGCCAAATTAGTGTCATTTGACGTCACAAGCTTATTCACATCAACACCAGTTCTAGAATTAGAGGATATTTAAAAAAATATGATTAATGAGAGTCCTTTAAAGCCTATTGAAAAAACTGAACTCTTACTATGCATAAAACCATGTTTAGACCAAAATTATTGTACTTTTAAGAACACAATTTATAAACAATTAGATGGACTCCCAATAGGCTCTCCTTTTAGCGTAGATTTTTATGAATAATTTCGAAAATAAGTTCCACAGTCGTTTATAACCCACTTATAAAACTCATACATACATTGATGAGATATGTAGATGACATATTTTGTATCTGGTTAGGAACCGAAAGACAACTCCAACAATTATTGAAGGTGTTAAACTCAATTAATAACTTAATTAATACAGTTTACGATAGAATTAGAAAAAGATGGTAATCTAAACTTTTTGGACCTTGGCCTAAAAATAACTAATTGTAATTTAGAATATAATATTTATAGAAAAAATACATTAACCGATACTATTATACCATACGCGTCTAATCAAAATTTTGCAATTAAAATGTCCACCTTCCATAGCTCATCCATAGATTGGTCACATACCCCCTTAACGAACAAAACTTTGATAAGGAACTACTATTTATAAAAACTTTGGCCCATAACAATGGATATAAACCTAGCATTATTGATACCTTACTTAATAAAAATATAATAAATTAACCCTTAACCAAATTTATCACTATCTTACAAAAAGCACAAAATGGTAACTAATAAGTTACTACAAAAGTGTTAGCCCTAAGTTATGTAAATTGCTTCGCAATAATTTAAATACTAGTGTATTTAGTTCTAATAAAAACACAATAAAACATCAATTAGTTAACAACAAAATAGGGTCCTCCGATAAATTTAAATCAGGCGTTTATAAAATTAAATATAGTAAATGTGACGTCCTATATATTGGTAAGACAGGTCGTAACTTTAATATTAGATATAAAGAACATGTTAAGTCAATTACCGAAAATAATTCATTTTGCCATTTTATAAGTAAAAATAATTTATCAATTTTAGATCAGTTAAACAATAGCAAAAAATTGGATATGTTAGAGAAATTAGAAATTCAAAAAGCTTTGCATTTCAAATTAAATGTCACGAACGACCAAATCGAGGGTTTTTCCAGTTCAATATTTAGGGCATCATTCAAGTAGGTAAATCTGCCAATAATATGTATGTACCTAAGCAAGTTTTGACTAACACCCTACTCAGGTATAATCTATAAATAGGTTGCTTTTAACTTTTAATTTAGTTCGCTAAGTACTCTGATAACGATCGCAAAATCGAAACAATATTGTGAGAAATTACTAATTATATTTGTGAAAAACTACAAACTGTGTTTCTGTATTTTGTTATTACAATGTTTCACAATCACCCAACCGCAAAATCCGTTGTTTTTTTTTTAGTTTGTTTTCTTCTCTACTTTGTGGTTTGGTCATTATGAATGTAATAACATTCTTTGTTAATAATTATAAAATCGATCAAAAATCAATCAGTTACCATTTCTTATGTGTTAGGCTTAATGTTATTATACCTACTACTTATGAATTAGATGTCCGTTCCAGCATTGCTTTTTCGGAAAGGGTAAGAGCTACAAAATCGATTAAATTACATAAAATGAGCATTATCTACGGACAATTTTCACTTAGTTACTTGTATACTGGTATTTCTCTAATAATTTTTATTTATTTTTAATAAGCATTTTTTAAAAGTATTTTTATATATTACTTTCGCCAAAACAAGTTATACGCAATTACATTTTTATAGTTTTGCTCAAGCCCCAGGCTGAAAAAAATTAGTAGAAGCTGCAGAACTTTTTATTTAATAATATTGCCTAAGTACGGATTTGTTATTTCTTTTATTGTAAAAAAGCAAAGCCTTCAACGTTATTTGTAACGATTTATTTTAATTTATTATTATTAATAATAATAAATAGTCTAAATAAATTCCATGTTACTTAAAATTAGTAAAAAGATGATCCTCAGATTCTTATAACTTTCATTCAAACTATATAGGTATTCATTTCTAATAGTGAATTAAGAGACATTCTTACCAATAATTCAAGGCCTGTTTTTGTTAAAATAAAATAAAGAACAGATTCGTACTACATATAATTGTTAAAGAAAAACATTTTTATTTAGAAACTACTTCTATCTTGTTTTATTTCAATGCTAGTTTAATTTAATGTTTTAGGCAATTTTAAGAAAAACTCCCATATATCAAAAACTAAGTAAAAATTAAAGTTAATTGACGTTTTAGATCTTTCTGTTTTCAATATGGACTTACTCAAAATAGTTACCTTCTATATCCATTAGTTACGTTACCATTTCATAAACTTCATTTCTTTATCTTTTTTTTTGGGACTATTTGTAAATATGTGCATACGTTTCTTGTTTCTGTTTTTCTTCTAAATGATAAACTTTTATCTATTGCTGCAACAAATAGATAAGCTAATGGTAAAAAACATTATACGTACAATCATTTATCAATATACTACATAACCATTTTATTAAAGCACATAATGAAAATCACATAATGTTAGTTAACATTGAAAGCGAAGTTATTAGGAATATTCAAAGATAAAAACGACTACTTGTAATATATATAATAGGTGTATTATATAATCTAATCGTAAATGATTCTAGCAGAATTTGTAGCTATTCATTATTAGTGAACTACGAAAGATAACAATAACACATTTTTTTCTAAGTAATGGAAATGGTATTGATAACACCAAATGATCAAGTCAATTAGTAGTTTTTCGGTTAATTCTTTTGTTTTGTTAAATTACTAAATTAAAATTTTTAAGAAAATGTTATTTGCTTTAAGATAGATCACTTATTATACGTAGACATAATTAAGATAAGAACCTGTTGTAATTTTGTTAAGGAATCTAATAAACATATCTCTTCTACGATCGTTATGAAATATGAACAATATGTTTAGATAGTACAAAGTTTCTAGTAAGTAATTAATTATGATATTGAACCAAAATAACAATTCGTCTTTACAAAGGTTAAATGTTACTTTCAACTGATGGTTTATCAGTTAACAGAAATCATTAGTGCTATTGTCCTTGATCTGCCAATTTATGTGCAGAATGCAAGCGACACAGTCCATAACAATAAAGAGAACAAGAAAGAAAATAATTATTAGAGTGGAAGCTCGAAGCACGCTATTGTAATTATAATTGACCTTTCTAAGGTAAGTGGGAACTATTATAATTTAAATAAGATGAACGTTTGTCTTGTTGCACTATTAATAGAGATAAAACAGCGCAAAGAATATAGGTAATATCTAAAATTAAAGTAATTAGATCATTGTTTTTAAAAATAAAAATACAGAACACATTAGACTCTAATGTTGATTCTTTCTGAATCATTATTTAAACATTGCAAATTATTTTATAAAGCATTTTCCACTATTGCAAAGTTGTATACATAGATACATCTATTCAACATCAACACAACGTACTTATACACATATATACTTATTGTTAATGTTATTTATTTAAAGTTAAAGTTGAGTTACGTTTATAAACTTCTTATTTGGTTATATATGTAAGAAGTAAGTAAATTTTGTAAAGGAATTTTTATATTCGTACTGAAATATTTACACCAGATTTCTGGTCAACGCTGGCTCGATTCCTTCAGATGTTGTTTATGTTAACGGTACGGTAAACCCTTAGGTATGCGATCCTCCCTTTTCTTTTATAAACACAGGCACTTTTCAGACGAAAACTATCCTAATACAAATCAGTCTATTAATAGTAGTCGATAGTTTTAGTTTGAGTATCTGCGTTTCTGTTAGAAAGTTTTGTTTCTGTTATTTTCAAAACGTGAGATCTCACAGGGTGACCTATTTTACTTTATCAACTGACTGTAAGTTAGTTACATTATTTATTTATGAATTTGAATTACAATATAATATTCTTTGTTCTAAGCACTATGCGAGTTGACCCTTAGTGCTTTGTTTTTGAGTATGATGCGAGTTGACCCTTCATACTCTGCTAGTCATATAAAGAGTGGGTACTATGCGAGTTGACCCTTAGTACCTCAGTGAAAGTATACTGTTACACTTTTCACCATGGTAGAGTCCATTCTTTATTTTATTATTTTGCTGTACTATAAGTGCATAGGCCACTCTAATTATCAATTAAGGAAAGGAAAAAGCACTTGGAGAAGTTTCACTTATATTTATTCAAAAACTCTATGTACATTTCGCCTTGTTAGGGTACCTTCAGGAGTATGATTAATTACTAAAGTTAAGAACATATTTGGTTGTTTAAATACTAGAACTTTTAGGTGTTATAAGCTTAGGGTCTAGGAGGGGGTTGTTGCCAAAATCTAATTGGTCGTTTGCTAATTCTCTATTTAACAAAATGGCTTTTTTGATTTCTAGGATTTCATAGCGATCTAAGATTTTTCCTTCTTGTATGTGGTGTAACAGTTTTAGATTTGTAGTATCCGCACCCAAATTTTTAAATTTTCCTCCCGGACTCCCATCTCGCGGAGAGCAGTCGAAGCTAAGTAAAATTTAAAAAGAATACAAAAAGTAATTGTGCCCGGTCACCACATCGCGGTGTTCCAGCGTTTCTTTCGGTTTTCCCCTTTTACGTGTGATTCAAAAGTATAAAAGTGTGGGAAAAGAAGAAAGAAGGACAGTAGTTCAGTGACATCATAAGTAAAAACTTCCCCAAAAGAACTAGTAAATTGTTATAATATTGTGCAATATTTTAAATTATTTTTTTTTTTTGTGTCTTGATTTTACAACAATCAACAGGTAATGAAAATCTTTATTTATCTATTTGATTTTATAATTTTAATTTTTAAAATGTAATTTGTTATTTCAAAAAGACGAAAAGAAATAATTCATTTTGATTTTATTTGTTCTTGTGTAATTTTTATCAAATCAATTTTATAATTCTTTTTATAATTTTTGTAAATGATTTTTAATATCCTTTATTTTAATCAATCGATTTTACAATTATTTTTATATTTTTTTTTATGATTTTTTTTTATAATTTTTTTTTATAATTGTTTTTATTTTAAACAAATGTGAATTAATTTCTGAAAGAATCATTTTGTTGTATTGGAAGTGCTCTTCAGACGCTTTGATTATTATTGCGCAATTTCATGCAAAACTAAAAAACTTTATACTATTGCGTCATACCATAAATAACATTGTGCAATCTCAGGCAACCCTAAACAACATTGTGCAATTGGCGTATTTTCTTTTGTATTTGAACACATTTTATATTTCAACCAATTTTTGAAAGAGATTTTTATGTATGTACTAATATTTTCTCCCGTGGTGATTTTGGGAGTATTTACGCAACATGTATTTTACACACACATATATATTTTTATTCTCAACGTTATCTGGATTGCATCCATACCAGGACTCCAGACTTTACTTTATTTTTTTTTTTGTTTTGCGTATTCCCAAATCACATTTTTATTTTCAACGTTATCTGGATTGCATCCATACCAGGACTCCAGACTTATACTTATAAACTAACTAACAAAATATGTACTGTTTAAAATGTTCTTTTGTTTGAGAGGGTTGAATTACAATTTGTGGCGCTTTTGCGTATAATTTGTTTCCGAATATTTTATTTTGCAAGATTATTTTGAAATGCTATTATTTTATTTTATTTGTCTGTTTTGTGGTTGTTTATTTTGTGCAATTTTATTTGAAATGTTTTATGATTTTGCCATCACATATTTACACATGTTTTTAATTTGCATTTGTTTAATTTTGTACTTGTTTTTGACTTTCTTATTTGTGCCATGATTTTTATTTGAATTATTTTTAACATTTACAATTTTATTTGAATTATTTCTTTTTGACGTTTCCATTTATTTGAATTGTTTGCATTTACCATTTACATTTTTTTGACTTGTTTTTCCTGTGATTTGAAACTTTATTTGATTTTTGTGTTTCATGTGAATTTTATTACTTGCATTTTTGCTTTTCATTTTGAGGAGCAATGATCGTGGTTTTCTCTGCCATCGCTCTTTTTCCACGTGAGCTTCAGGCTGAGCCTGGCACTACTCATATTTTTGTTTGACATTTGTAATTGTTGCTCATTTTGTTTTTGTTTTATTCATGCACTCACTCAAACATATTTTCTATTTTACATTTATTTAACTGTGTTTACTCAAAGGTGAGTACAATACAAAATTTTCTCAATCATGCATTTACAAATAAACTTAGGGTTTTTCAAACAAACATTGCCTTTTTATTTTTAAAGCCTTGTTCCTAAATAATTAAACCTGTACAATGGTAGAGCGTTACATTTTTGGAAAACGAATTTCTTTATCACAACGTAGGTATTCTATGACGATCAATTTAAATGGGTAAGTTACACTACAGATTATTTTTCGGAATTATCTGGCTTCGTATTTAATTTATTGTTGACAAGGATTTTGCTTAAATGTGAGTTATTAAAATATGCCGGTTTGATTTTAAATTGTTTTAACTTATTCCATATACATGTATCTACTTATATTGCCATAAAAGGGTATTTTTTTCCAAATATTATCATATGACTTGAGACATTTTCGGTACGATAAATTAGTAGGTTAAAATTTTGTTATATTTTTTTAGATAACATCTTGTTAATAATACCCGGCTACATGTATAGGGAATAAGTTAAAACAATTTAAAATCAAACCGGCATATTTTAATAACTCACATTTAAGCAGAATCCTTGTCACCAATAAATTAAATACGAAGCCAGATAATTCCGAAAGTCCAAAAGATGTATTGCAACCCGCTATAACGAGCATATACGTAACGCTATACACAATAATCATTGTTCTGGTCTTTCCTCTCACTTAATAGAAAATAACCATACTTGTACTAAAACTAATCTAAAACTTTTACACCACATACAAGGAGGAAAAATCTTAGATCGCTATGAAATCCTAGAAATCAAAAAAGCCATTTTGTTAAATAAAGAATTAGCAAACGACCAGTTAGATTTCGGCAACAACTCCCTCCTAGACCTAACACCTAAAAGTTCTAGTATTTAAACCACCAAATATGTTGTTAACTTTAGTAATTAATCATACTCCTGTAGATGCCCTAACAAGACGAAATGTACATAGAGTTTTTGAATAAATATAAGTGAAACATCTCCAAGTGCTTTTTCTTTTCCTTAATTTGTGAAATGTTTCACCAGGAGTTTTCGGCTAACAATCTCCTTAATCTAATTATCAGTACGAACCGCCGCTAATGCGTATGACTGATGAATGATGGACTGAAAGTTGCGATCTATGGTCAAGCGGTAAATTTTGAAAATTCAAAATGAATAAGAAACAACGACATAAGAAACCCAGAGTCTGAGTGTTTATAGGTTAGGTTAATACGAGAATAGGAGCTAGTAGCCAGTAAAGTAAATAGTTTAAAAGGCAAGTTATCTAAAAACAACTGGATTAATAATTGATTTAGTATATAAATAACAGTTTGATATTATCTAATGATTTTGATTATACCTTTGTGTATTGAGTTATGTTACGTAATGGGTGTTGCTGGTTACAACTATTAATTAATTCTTGCCTTCACCGGATAATTTGCGAAAACCCTTAAAATGTCTATGCACTTCTAATAATTGTTTTATATTAAGCAATATTTATCAATTCGCGTTTTAGTTCTAATTTCCGAATTTCTCATAATAACAATACAAATACATATACATACATATAATACCAGCATGCACTCAGTTTTAAGTCTATAAATTAAGTATGCAAAATAGGTAGTACAAATTAAAAAAAATAATGCATTGCAATATTTTATTTAGATTCTCAAACAGACATTTTAAGGGTTTTTGCAAATTATCCGGTTAATGCAAGAATTAATTAATAGTTATAACCAGCAACACCGATTAGGTAACATAACTGAATACCCAAAGGTATAATCAAAATCATAAGATAATATCAAACTGTTATTTATAAACTAAATCAATTATTTATCCAGTTGTTTTTAGATAACTTGCCTTTTAAACTATTTACTTTACTGGCTACTAGCTCCTATTCTCCTATTAACCTAACCTATAAACACTCAGACTCTGGGTTTCTTATTTCGTTATTTTTTATTCATTTTGAATTTTCAAAATTTACCGCTTGACCATAGGTGGCTACTTTCAGTCCATCATTTATCAGTCATGCGGATTAGCAGCGGTTCGTGGTGATAATTAAAGTCGCCTCTAGTGCATGAACCTTTATACAGAGAGAGTGAGACAAACATACGCAAACTATAAAAGTAGAACAGAAATGAGCAGAATTGAAATACTACCTGCATCACTTGTATCTCATCCTCATCAAAAATGATGGGGGTGTCCTTCTTTTTCTTACGGTAGCTATAGGGGCTAGTTAATTTATTGTGCCAGTAATAAATAATAAAGTAAAAGATTTACAATTTTGACTTGATAATAAAAAACCGGAAAAATTAAATCGGGCGGACTCTAGATACTCTAGACTAGCTTAATTTATTTCCGAGGAGGTATTTCGTGAGTTGACCCTTAATATCTGTGATTCGGAAAATGATTGAAATGCAAAGACATCGATTATTATTTGTGTAGTCATTTTTGTGTTATTTTTATATGGGTTTAATTGATTGCTCATATATTTTTTTTGTTTAGTTTCCAGATGTGTCAACTCGGACCTGCAAAGCCATTTTGTTTCTTTTAAATTTAAGAAGTATTTTCTTTGTTTATAATTTTGTTTTGTTTTCATTATTTTAATAGTACTGTTTATTGGTCGTTTTGAGAGAATATCTTTCCTTCATTTTATTTTTTCTGACTATATATTTTTTTTATCGCCCCTATATATATGTAGATATATAGTTAAAATGCGAGATTGAGAGAACGCGTTTTTAAAAAAGGAAAACAACGCAATTCGCACAAAACAAATTTATTTGAAACACAGGAAATTGGTTACAACAAGCAACTTGAGCAATTATCGAAATCTACATGAAAAAATACTAAGTTGTCTATTTATTAACTTTTGCATGGTGTGATTCAAAATCCATAGTCAGCGTTTGAGGTCGTTGCCGTCCGCTAGTATTGTTATAGACGTGGATAAGTTCTGGTTACATATATGTGTATATATAAGGTATACAATGTATGTACATTATATATACATATATATAGTAAAAATAAAAGATACACAGATAAAATACATATGTGTAATGGAACCAGCAGGAATGAAAACGTCGGTGGTGGTTTTTTAACTATTTATTTAACTTAGCTTTACAACTAATAACTAGACGTGGATAATTGAATAATTGTATAAAAAAAACAGCGAAAGAGACGAAAGTTGACAAAATAATTGAAAAGAACATGACGAAAATTTACTTAAATAATGCAAGATTTTACCTTACATAGAATTACATATAGGTATACATAGAAGTGAAATGATAATGATTGGTGAGCTAAAATTGAAGGGAAAATTTTTTAATTAAAATTATGGGAAGAATAAATCTAAGAAACTTACACTAGAGATAATAAATTTGAAATCGTCACATACACAATTTAATATAAAATTTAAACTTAATTACTAATACAATTAACAGGTAGGTAGATTACATATTTTTAATTTATTTTTTATTTAGTTGTACTTTATTCCAAATAAGCTTTAAGTTTGCTAATGAGATATCTAATACAAAATGTATCATTTAAATATCTTTAAACCTATAAATTGTAGATAATAAAAGGCGTATTTTGTCGGGGTCTTCTATAGATCGCACAACATTCAACAGTTCGTTTTTTTCTTGTTGTTGTTTTGCTTGGTTGTTTTTATATTCTTTTAATTCCGTTAATTCCAGATTAAAATACATATTTTCGTTTTGGCCGCTGTTGATTAAGACATATGTAGATTTAGATAATTGTACCAACTCTTTATCGTTTAAACCGTTATAACGTTCTGGTAAAAACAGTCTCTTGTTTCCATCTAATTCTACCAGTATTCGTTCGCCATATTTGCTTTGAGAGCGAGTCATTTTCGTTATTAAATATCCCTTTTCCTGCTCCATACTGCTTAAATTTAAGTATGTGTTCCCACCAAAGCCGCTAAATTTTTCTTTAATATTCTTCCTTCTATTACGAGAGGTGGAGGCTTTCGCTTTAAACGGCATTGTTACTTTCTTATTTTTTGTCGTCTTTGTGGAGTCCATTTCAGTTTTTTTATTCATTTTACAAACCACTACAAAAAAAATAAAAAAATAAAAATAGAAATAATAAAGTAGATAATAAATAGAAAAAATATTTAATACAAAAAAAAATAAAAATTAAAAATATGTATAAGTAATAAAGTAATAAATAGAATACTTACAATGTGTGAAGTGTAGTTGAATATAATTTAATTCTGAATGTTTAGCCTTTTTACTAAAACATACGAGCACCGAACTTGACTTCACGAATGGGGGAACAAGTTGGTTCCTGTTTATAGATTCTACGAAATACGTACGTCTAGGTCGATGACATCAAAAACGCGTATGTAGGTCGATTTCATGAAGACATGAATATGTAATGAATTAAAGGAATGGTGACATTTTTAAATGAGTCAATTCAAACAACGTATACCTTGGAAAGTATAAATAGTAATTTTATTTGTGTTATACACGTAGTTCTTATTCTATTTTTGGTGAAGATCATTGTAATCGAGACTCTTTTTTAACATAAGAGGACATTCATTTAGTTGAAGTGAAGTGTTCAAAATGTTTTTATGTAAATTTTGCGGTTTATCGTTTGAAAAATTAGGAAAACTGTTGAAACATTATCCATTAACACATGACGCTCGTGACCTTCCTTTAATGTCTACAAAGAAAAAACAGCTTCAACCTTCTACCAGTTCCGATCAGGGTTATTTGGTTGTAAGGAAACGTAAACCATCATCAAATTCAAACAGGGTTTCCAAGGTATGCGAAGCATGTTTAGTAGAAGTCCCTTTAAATGTTAGGATTCCTCACCTTAGAACTTTAACACATAAACGGAAATTATCTAACTGGCAACACGAAGAAAGATTTAAGGTATGTCATTCTCTAAAAAATTTCTTGTTATTTTATATACTTATATTAGTGTTATATCATTTACAGGTTGTAAGAAGCAATTTCAAGCAACGAATTGAAACTCTTCTGTTTGAAAACAAATGGGATGAATTTTTGATACCTTCTCAGTTTTTATCAAAAGTAGAAATGAGAGCTATTTCCAAACTAAAACAACAATTATCTAAGCATACAGCTTTCAAGTTTAATATGGAGTTGTTTGGACAGTATGTGAAATTAATCGAGGATCGGGTAACAGTGGCAGTTAAATCATTTCAAACAAAGATGTATACGATAATTCTTGAAGAAGACTTGAAACCATTTTTTAACGATATGAAACAGCGGTTAATAACAAAAACCGATAAATTTCAAGAGAGGGACTGTGGGCGGACATTAGTGAAAATACATACTTTATTTAGAACTTAATATTAGTGAATATAAACCCTTAAAAGGATCAAATTACATTCCCTTGCGTATAAATATACAAAGAAAACATGCTTGTGTTAGTATTAAGAATAGAGATATTTTTTGTTTTAAGTGGGCTTTAATTAGTGGGCAGGGTATCTTCTTATGGTATACGCGATATCAGTTCGAACATTATTAGTTTCAAGAATAATTTAAAAATAAATTTTAGTAATTTAAACTTTTCGCTTAAGGTCAGCGACAAACGAGAATATAAGTATGAATGTGTTTGGTTTAGAAGGAGATCACGTTGTCGTACCATTTTATTGTACTCCGTTAGAAATAACAAAACATGAAGGAAAATTGTATTTGTGTAATTATTGTTTAATTAATTTTCATACAGAATATCAATTTTAAATCCATAAAAATGAGTGTAATAAAATCGTAACGAAAATGCCATCTCTAAAACCTGACGAATGTCTGGTGAAATTTAATAAATTTCAAACAGGTGTTCAAGTATCATTCGTAATATAGGTACGTTGATTTTGAATGTATATTACGAAACATAGATACTTGTTTACCTAAACCATCCGTCTCATCAACCACGAATACTCACTCAACAAAATATTCCGTGTGCATTCTCATATTATACATTTAAACAGATTACGTGAGCTGATTCCCCTAAAAAGGTTGTTGTAACTCTTGTGAACAATATCAAGAAAATTTATAACAATTATTTTAAAAATCCCAAGCGTATGAATCCATTAACGCGTGAAGAGAGAGAGATTTAATTTAATTGTGATAAATGTCATATATGCAAAAAGGAACTAGAAAATGATAGGGTAGCTGACTTTTGTCATTTTACAGGTGTAATGTACCTACCTTTTATTTGTAATTAGTAATTAAGTTATATCTACATATATATTTTATATTAAATTGTTTACGTGACGATTTCAAATTTGTTATATCTAGTGTAAGTTTCTTGTATTTATTCTTCCCATAATTATTCAATATTGCAACCAAATAGTAACATCCGTTATAAACAATAATTATTCTGAATTATCATACACCAATAAAGGACCATGTGTTTAACTTTAGCTCATCAATCATTAGATATCATTCTACTTGTTATATGTACTACGTATCTATATGTATGTGTAATTCTATTTAAATTTAAAAAAAAAATGCTCAAAATTTACCATCTTCCCACTTTGAAAATGTTAAATCTGTCTTTCCAACACGTAATCAGTTTGAATTGGTTATCTGAAAAGGAGTTACTTCCTTATGAATATTTAGATTCATGGGATAAATTAGAGATTACCTGTTTACCGACTTTACAACGCACCTCGTACGTTGTCGTTCGAGGACGCTACCCTGTCATCCAGCAATAACGCAACAGATGGTACCGTAATTGGAAGTAAACAATTTTTTTATAAAATATTTATTATAAATGACGCATCTTTTTATAAAACATTTAAATTCTTAAAATATGACTAAAAGTAATTAAAAATACATCACAACAATCCTGCCTTTTTTAACAAGATTTTAATTTTTTAATTTTTCTAGCTTGTTCATTTTTAGATATTTTTTCTGCAGTTCATTTTGTTTTTTGACAAAATTATTTAGCATTATCTTACAAGCTAAGTATTAAATTTATTTGAACCATTTTTAATAAAATCAACGGATTTTGCGTTTGGGCGATTGTGGAACATTGTAATAACAAAACATAGAAACACAGTTTGTAGTTTTTCACAAATAATTTTAGTAATTTCTTACAATATTGTTTCGATCTTGCGACCGTTATCAATTCTCTAAGTACTCTTTGATAACTAGAGTTATCACAAAAACATTGCATAACTTGCCATGCAATGGCCACTGGAATTAAGGCAATTTTAAAGGGTTACATTAATTACCCCTGTCCAGTTCTAGAGTTAAGTCGTGAGGTAATTCAAAATGAATCTCACTATTTGAACGAATATACGAATCTCAGTTCGGTAGAAAGTTCCTGCAATTCCTCGGATTCATTATTAGTGACAAAAAAGTCTTATCATACCCTAACCCGACAACACAAAAGCTAACATTTTAAGAAGTAAAACAGTATTCTCACAACAAAAAATTCTCATAAAGAATTCTGCCAGACTAATAGCAAAATTAATGGTTGGATGCCTAATAGTACGGTATGATCGGGGTTATCTCAAAATTTTAAAGAGACAAAAATACTTGGCTTTGAAATGCAGTAATCAATATTACAACAAAAAAATGCGACCTTCAGTGGCGATGAAAATAAATCTTAAATAGTGGATCACACAACAAAGTAAATCAATCTAGAAATTTCTGGGGCACCTCCCTATTTGTAGTGAGAGCATCTCTTACAATGGAAATCAACTCATCGATTTTTGGACGGATCTCAAAAATCCTATCACATAAATTTCTTGGAATTATTAGCTGTTCGGCTGTATCACTGATTTTTTCAACTAATAACGAAGACAATCAGATGTTAAAACGTCTTGTAGTAGGTTTTTTATAGACAAGAGTACCCAAAGCATAAATACCTCACAACGTGGGACCCCTCCGTTGTTCTGAATTACTTATGAAAAATATATCTGCTAACAGAAGCACCCATCTCAAAATTAACAATAAAGCTTGTCACATTATTGGCCTTAATCACGGGACACATAGATGTAATACAAACGTTATCAAAATAAGAATGTAAAACATTACTAGATACGAGAATAGACTAGAATTAAAGGTTCCCGACATAATAAAGACATAAAAAATTAATAATCTTCAACTACTATTACTTATTCACTATTTTGAAAATCCAAAATTGTGTTTGGCCTCGGCTGAATGGACTTTCAATAAGTTCCTATTTATTATTATTTCTTACTTACCTTTACTAAACCTTAGATTTTATATTAATTATTTTACTTCTTATTGTGTCTACTGAACATCTAACCTTACATTCAGTTATGTCTCAGTTTTATTGGACTTATTGATCATTATAGTTATACCTACAGCTTGATTACTTTAAGATGAACTCTGAAGACTTTACAGTCGGCGTAGAAGAAAGAAAGAGAACGCATTCGGAGGAAGAAAGATACAATCAACGCTCGACAAATTACGACAAATAAATATACTAGTTTTAAGACAGGGGTGCTTGATGTCTCCTCTCCGGTAGTCGTTAATTTAATGTATACCTAAATCTCCCGATACTTGTTATGTACCTAAAATTATTATACATAGATAACTTTTCAGTAATGAAACGTGTTAATATCGTAGCATTTTGCACACTATATTGGCAGCTTTTATATTCTTTAAAATATAATAATTATATAAAATATTTCGACCATTTTTAAATGAGTAAGTCGGGCGATTTAGTATGCGCCCTAACAAGTACTCTGCTTCAAACCAAGCATGCAAATGCATATCTGTGGCTATCGCCAGCAAGGCGTTACCTTTTGCCATTGCGCATCTTAAGAACTAGTAATCCCGGAGACTATTCTAGAGTAATTTTACTGTACTTAGATGTTTTACTTAATATTCAAATTTTGATATCAGCCTGTTTAATTCATTTATTATAAATTAAACTGTTGAAATAAACATGGATCTCTTACCTGTTACTTTAAACATCTACATGTGTATTATTGTAATTCGAGAACGGCAATGCGAAATATAATTAAAAGATCAATAAATTGACTTACCTGTAAGGAAGATAGATCGTAGTTATATGAGCATTGTCGTTCGAAGAATTACAAATCCACCCTTAACCCTAGCCCAAAACGATTCATGCACTAACGAAAATAGTAATGCCTGGAATAAGGGTCGACTGACCTGATGAGGATGGGGCGGCAGCGGAATCTGTTTTTCTTAAAATTTTCGTGTACCAGAGCTCACGAAAACATGGTACTACATGTGTATTATTGTAATTCTTCGAACGGCAATGCTCATACAGTTCAGTCAATCTTCCTTACAGGTAAGTCAATTGATCTTTTAAGTATACTCTCAACAACTGTGACAGATAAAATGGAGAGAACCTATCAGTCACATAAAATTGGACCTTGCACAAAAGTTTAAATTTTAATATACAGTAGAATCCGGTTATAACGACGATGAAGGAACCGGTCATATTAGGTCGTACTAACCGGACGTCGTACTAAAGGAAATGACAATTTTTGAGTGTCATTCAAAATTTACCATCTTCCCACTTTGAAAATGTTAAATCTGTCTTTCCAACACGTAATCAGTTTGAATTGGTTATCTGAAAAGGAGTTACTTCCTTATGAATATTTAGATTCATGGGATAAATTAGAGATTACCTGTTTACCGACTTTACAACGCACCTCGTACGTTGTCGTTCGAGGACGCTACCCTGTCATCCAGCAATAACGCAACAGATGGTACCGTAATTGGAAGTAAACAATTTTTTTATAAAATATTTATTATAAATGACGCATCTTTTTATAAAACATTTAAATTCTTAAAATATGACTAAAAGTAATTAAAAATACATCACAACAATCCTGCCTTTTTTAACAAGATTTTAATTTTTTAATTTTTCTAGCTTGTTCATTTTTAGATATTTTTTCTGCAGTTCATTTTGTTTTTTGACAAAATTATTTAGCATTATCTTACAAGCTAAGTATTAAATTTATTTGAACCATTTTTAATAAAATCAACGGATTTTGCGTTTGGGCGATTGTGGAACATTGTAATAACAAAACATAGAAACACAGTTTGTAGTTTTTCACAAATAATTTTAGTAATTTCTTACAATATTGTTTCGATCTTGCGACCGTTATCAATTCTCTAAGTACTCTTTGATAACTAGAGTTATCACAAAAACATTGCATAACTTGCCATGCAATGGCCACTGGAATTAAGGCAATTTTAAAGGGTTACATTAATTACCCCTGTCCAGTTCTAGAGTTAAGTCGTGAGGTAATTCAAAATGAATCTCACTATTTGAACGAATATACGAATCTCAGTTCGGTAGAAAGTTCCTGCAATTCCTCGGATTCATTATTAGTGACAAAAAAGTCTTATCATACCCTAACCCGACAACACAAAAGCTAACATTTTAAGAAGTAAAACAGTATTCTCACAACAAAAAATTCTCATAAAGAATTCTGCCAGACTAATAGCAAAATTAATGGTTGGATGCCTAATAGTACGGTATGATCGGGGTTATCTCAAAATTTTAAAGAGACAAAAATACTTGGCTTTGAAATGCAGTAATCAATATTACAACAAAAAAATGCGACCTTCAGTGGCGATGAAAATAAATCTTAAATAGTGGATCACACAACAAAGTAAATCAATCTAGAAATTTCTGGGGCACCTCCCTATTTGTAGTGAGAGCATCTCTTACAATGGAAATCAACTCATCGATTTTTGGACGGATCTCAAAAATCCTATCACATAAATTTCTTGGAATTATTAGCTGTTCGGCTGTATCACTGATTTTTTCAACTAATAACGAAGACAATCAGATGTTAAAACGTCTTGTAGTAGGTTTTTTATAGACAAGAGTACCCAAAGCATAAATACCTCACAACGTGGGACCCCTCCGTTGTTCTGAATTACTTATGAAAAATATATCTGCTAACAGAAGCACCCATCTCAAAATTAACAATAAAGCTTGTCACATTATTGGCCTTAATCACGGGACACATAGATGTAATACAAACGTTATCAAAATAAGAATGTAAAACATTACTAGATACGAGAATAGACTAGAATTAAAGGTTCCCGACATAATAAAGACATAAAAAATTAATAATCTTCAACTACTATTACTTATTCACTATTTTGAAAATCCAAAATTGTGTTTGGCCTCGGCTGAATGGACTTTCAATAAGTTCCTATTTATTATTATTTCTTACTTACCTTTACTAAACCTTAGATTTTATATTAATTATTTTACTTCTTATTGTGTCTACTGAACATCTAACCTTACATTCAGTTATGTCTCAGTTTTATTGGACTTATTGATCATTATAGTTATACCTACAGCTTGATTACTCTAAGATGAACTCTGAAGACTTTACAGTCGGCGTAGAAGAAAGAAAGAGAACGCATTCGGAGGAAGAAATATACAATCAACGCTCGACAAATTACGACAAATAAATATACTAGTTTTAAGACAGGGGTGCTTGATGTCTCCTCTCCGGTAGTCGTTAATTTAATGTATACCTAAATCTCCCGATACTTGTTATGTACCTAAAATTATTATACATAGATAACTTTTCAGTAATGAAACGTGTTAATATCGTAGCATTTTGCACACTATATTGGCAGCTTTTATATTCTTTAAAATATAATAATTATATAAAATATTTCGACCATTTTTAAATGAGTAAGTCGGGCGATTTAGTATGCGCCCTAACAAGTACTCTGCTTCAAACCAAGCATGCAAATGCATATCTGTGGCTATCGCCAGCAAGGCGTTACCTTTTGCCATTGCGCATCTTAAGAACTAGTAATCCCGGAGACTATTCTAGAGTAATTTTACTGTACTTAGATGTTTTACTTAATATTCAAATTTTGATATCAGTCTGTTTAATTCATTTATTATAAATTAAACTGTTGAAATAAACATGGATCTCTTACCTGTTACTTTAAACATCTACATGTGTATTATTGTAATTCGAGAACGGCAATGCGAAATATAATTAAAAGATCAATAAATTGACTTACCTGTAAGGAAGATAGATCGTAGTTATATGAGCATTGTCGTTCGAAGAATTACAAATCCACCCTTAACCCTAGCCCAAAACGATTCATGCACTAACGAAAATAGTAATGCCTGGAATAAGGGTCGACTGACCTGATGAGGATGGGGCGGCAGCGGAATCTGTTTTTCTTAAAATTTTCGTGTACCAGAGCTCACGAAAACATGGTACTACATGTGTATTATTGTAATTCTTCGAACGGCAATGCTCATACTGGTCCGTCGCTACGTTAATTTTATCATAATTCATGCAAATAGGTGTAGTTGTAGTTTTTTTTGGTATTTTAGTAGAATATTTTTATCAGTATCATTCAGTAACATTATTTAAAATATCATTCTTCTTAAAGTGGTAATGTTCAAGTTGCAGGTATAGTTTGCCAATGTCATTTAAAACCCATTAGGGCTGGACTTTCCATATTTTTAGTTTAGGATGCGTACAGTCAGTATCTTGCTATTGTTATGTTTCTCAGAAGGGCAATTATGGCTGTTACTACCCGCATTCCGATCTTGTATAACTTGTTTGTGAACTATTATTTCTATACAATCTGTTTCAACAGCATTAAAACTATTGAGGACCAGAGCAGTGGACAACTAGAGTTCAATACGGTAACATTACAATTCAACAATAATTCTTTTTACATTCACGGTTCTCAAATCCTTAAATTAGATAAGTTAGGTAGTTAAGTTGTACATATTTTATTTTGTGAACATCCTTGAAAGATCCTTTATATATTAAAGTATTTAACAAAAACGGGACTTTAATTATCTTAAGGGAAACAACAGTTAATTAGCTGTACAATATTAATTTGGCGTACAGCAGAAGTGAGAATATTACCCGTTCTACTTCACCATTTTTTGGTCCTTCGAGCCGGATACAGCAGCAATTCATACATTCGGTCGGTTCACAAGTAAAATAAAGACAAACATTCGAGTGCAGTTAAATATACGGTCAAGTGACAAATCAATATACGACTTCATTTGAGAACCAAATACGCAATACATCAGGCATCCAGAGTCATCCAGGCATCCAGATTCATCAACATTCAGAGGCGTGTTCCGTTGTACGAGACATTCAGCTCATTCATCCTCCACGTGGACCCGTTCGATTCACGAAACTCCTTGTCATCAGCTACCGATTAATTACCGAAGAAAAAAGTACGTAAGTTTGTGGCAATCACTGTTTTATCCATTTCCATACACATTTCCATTTTCAATCGAATTAAGAATAGCTTCAATATGCCTCAGACAGAGGGTCCAGAACAATCAGAATCCCTTGATAGGTTAAAATTAAAACGTGCAGCTCTAAAAAGGCAATTAACAATTTTCTCTAAGTTTCTTACATCAGCTCATCCAGAGAACGATTTTGACGAAATTGCAGCTCGTTTAAATAAAATTGACAAGTGTTTAGATAATTTTAACGATATTCATGTTGAAATCATTTTATTAGAAAACAAACCAGAGCATGAAAAATATCAGGACGAGTTTGAGGACATATATTATTCGGTAATAAGATCAGCACGAAAATTTCTTAAAACAAATAGTACAACTTCTTCAGTTATTTCGACCGACAACGTTAATTCTGATATATCTAATACAATAGAAAACGCTAATTCTAACAACGTGCGTCTTCCTAAAATTGATTTGCCTTCTTTTGACGGATCATATGATACGTGGATGTGCTTTTATGATACATTTCAGTCAATGGTTCATAACAAATCACACATTTCTAATATAGAAAAATTGCATTATTTACGCGCTTGTTTGAAGGGCGATGCCGCAGCAGTCATACAGTCTTTAGCAACTACAGATAGCAACTATATAATTGCATGGGAATCTTTAATTGATAGATATGATGATAAACGAATTATCATCGAAAAACATATCAAAGATCTTTTTAAACAGCCAGCATGTACGCGAGAAAGTGCAACAAGTCTTAGACAATTATTAGATAATATTAACATACACATTAGAGCATTAACAGCGTTAGGAGAACCAGTCGATTCGTGGAATTCACTTTTAATAGTTTTCATGGCCGAGAAACTTGACAGAGCGACCCATCAAGAATGGGAAAAATCAGTAAAACCCAAAGAAAAACCATCTTTCACACAATTTTTAGAGTTCTTAAAAGCGCGTTGTCAAATTTTAGAATCAACAAGTACAAGAAATAGTAATAATGAACTAATCAAGGCTTCTAATTCACAACTTCATCAAAGGGTCAATACGAATTCAAATAAACGGAATATTTTAACTATTACGCAACAAAAAAAGGATCATTGTAATTTTTGTAACAATTCACATAAAATTTTCAAGTGCGAAAGGTTTTTGAGATTAACTTTACCTGAAAGAATAGAAGCAGTAAAAAGAGAAAAACTTTGTTTTAATTGTTTGCGTAAGGGACATAGTACAACCGCATGTGTGTGCGGACCTTGTAAAAAATGCCCTAAAAAACATAATAGTTTGTTGCACCCGGACACTCAAAACGTTACAGAATCCCAACCTTCAATATCAGTCAACAATTTGCAATCAAATTATTCAAGTCAAGTATTGCTAGCCACTGCACAAGTAGTGTTTTTCGATAAAAACAACAAAAAACAAATAGCACGCGTAGTGTTAGATGGAGGAGCACAGGCTCATTTCATTACCGATAAATTTGCTGATTTACTTCAATTAAAGCGCAACTCAGTTAATATTCCAGTTACCGCCTTAAATCAATTAGAAACAAATATTAAATACGCAGTTTCAACTAAGATTTCTTCTAAACAAGGCAATTATGAGGCAGATATATCACTTTTAATTGTACCCAGCATTACAAATGCGTTACCATCACAACAAATGACTCTTACTCAATTAAATATACCAAATAATTTACCTTTGGCGGATCCTACATTTTATAAAACATCAGAAATTGATGCTCTTTTAGGCGCTGAATTGTTCTATAATATTTTATGCGTAGGTCAGATTAACATTCCAAACCAATCAGCTGTTTTGCAAAAAACCAGATTTGGCTGGATTATTGCAGGCAAAATTTGTGATAAAAATACACGTATTCGTAATGTTTCATGCAATATTGCAATAAACTCGGTAAATACTGAATTGTCGAAATTTTGGGAAATCGAGGAAACTCCAGAAACGAAATTTTTCTCAAAAGAAGAAGTCAAGGTAGAGCAACATTTTTTAGACAATGTTTCACGTAACGAAGACGGCAGATATATTGTTAAATTACCGTTTAACGAACAGAAAGGTCAACTCGGAGATTCATACACAGTCGCATTAAAACGTTTTCAAGCATTGGAACGAAAATTACAAACCAATTTAGAACTCCAAAATCAATACGTACAATTTATGAAAGAATACGAAAATTTGAATCACATGTCTGAAGTTTCGGGAAATAATGATAAGAATAGCTATTATCTTCCACATCATGCGGTAATTAAGGAACACAGTTCAACAACCAAGGTTCGAGTCGTGTTCGACGGATCGGCTAAATCTAGCACCGGTATTTCGCTAAACGACACCCTAAACGTAGGTCCGACTATACAGGAAGATATGTTTTCTATACTTCTTCGCTTTCGAATTCACATTTATGTTTTGGTGGCCGATATAGAAAAAATGTATCGGCAGGTTTTAATTGAGCAAGAAGATCGCAATTATCAAAAAATTCTGTGGCGCGAAAATGTAACTAAACCAATTAAAATTTATCAACTAAACACAGTAACTTACGGTACAACTTCTGCACCATATCTAGCTATTCGTACATTACAAAAACTTGCAGAGGATGAACAAGAACGGTATCCATTAGCATCACAAATTGTAAAACGCGATTTTTATGTTGATGATTTGCTAACTGGAAGTAACACTGTTGCAAATACCATCAAACTTCGTGATGATATCAATCATTTATTAAGTCTAGGAGGTTTCACATTACGAAAATGGTCATCTAACGAGCCACAATTAGTAGATTCGTTACCCGATTCATTAACAAACTTAGAGTTATTCAAGGATACAACACAGCATATTAAAACATTAGGGATTCAGTGGAATCCTAATAAGGACAAGTTATTAATTTCATTAGACATGAATTCAGTTACCTCAGAAAAAATTACCAAAAGAACTATATTTTCAAACATCGCTAAGCTTTTTGACCCGTTAGGATTGTTAGGCCCTGTTATAGTTAAAGCAAAATTACTAGTTCAAAAATTGTGGCAGTTAAAGGTCGGCTGGGATGAATCTGTGCCAGTTGCCATTCACTCCCAATGGATAGCCTACAGAAACAAATTACATCTTCTAAACGAACTTTCATTTGAAAGATGCTTAACATTAAAAAACACTGTAAACATACAATTACATGGATTTTGTGATGCTAGTGAATCCGCATATGGTGCTGTCCTGTATATACGATCGGTAGATACCAATGGTAAATGTTTTACACAATTAGTGTGCTCTAAAAGCAAGGTATCTCCATTAAATTCAAAAATTACCATTCCGCGACTAGAACTCTGTGCAGCATTACTTTTAGCAAAATTATACAAAGTAGTTTTATCAGCCTTGCCTATTACATTCAATGAAATATTCTTTTGGTCAGATTCCACGATCACTCTTAATTGGATAAATACACAGCCCAACGTTTTAAAAACATTTGTCGCTAATAGGGTATCACAAATAAGATCTATTACTAGTTTTTCTCAGTGGAAACATGTTCCTTCAAAAGAAAATCCCGCAGACTATATTTCGCGTGGACAGTCAGTTTCAGATTTTTTAAACAACCACATGTGGACAACTGGTCTTGAATGGTTAATCAAAGGTCAAGATAACTGGCCTAATTTACCTATTCAAACAATTCCCTTATTAGAAGAACGAAAACAAACAGTATTAAATATTTCGCTATCACACGATACAAGTCTTTTAAACAAATTTTCATCTATATCAAAATTAGTTCGTGTAATCGCATATTGTTTTAGATTTACCCGTAATTGTCTCAACGTTAACACAATAATTTCGAAATTCCTTACAGTAGGTGAATTACAACATGCAAATGATATAATAATTAAATTAGTTCAAAACCAATCTTTTTATCATGAAATCAACGATTTGAAAAAACACAATACAGTAAGTCAAAAAAGTGCTCTAAAGACATTAAATCCATTTTTAGATAACAACGGAATAATTAGAGTAGGAGGCAGGCTTAAACATTCTGAACTAACATTTGATGCAAAACATCCTAAGGTATTGCCGAAGCATAATCATATAACTGATTTGATAATTAAACAGGCACACGAACGGTCATTTCATTCAGGAATTCAAAATACTTTATTCGAAGTTAGAGCTCAGTATTGGCCAATAGACGGAAAAAATACAACCAAACGAGTAGTCCATTCATGTATAAAATGTTTTCGATTCAAAAATACAAAAAACAATTACATTATGGGAAATCTACCTAAGTCTAGACTCATACAATCACGACCCTTCTCGACTGCTGGCATTGACTACTGTGGTCCGTTTTTCATCAAGGAAAGAAAATATCGCA
Source organism: Agrilus mali (assembly GCA_029378335.1). Lineage (NCBI taxonomy): Eukaryota > Metazoa > Arthropoda > Insecta > Coleoptera > Buprestidae > Agrilus > Agrilus mali. The sequence continues at coordinate 16,400,077 of CM055655.1, read as the reverse complement.
ATCGTAACAAAATCAAGGTTTATGTCTCAATATTTATATGTTTCGTTACGAAGGCAATTCACTTAGAAATTGTTAGCGACTTATCAACTGAAGCGTTTTTATCAGCGTTACGGCGCTTTTTTTCAAGACGGGGAAAAAGTAAACACATATACTCTGATAATGGAACAAACTTTGTCGGTGCAAATAACGAGTTGAAGAAGTTGTACAATTTTGTAAATTCTGATAAACACAATACTATCATGGGAAACAGGTTAGCAAATGAAGGTATAACGTGGCACTTTAATCCCCCCAATTCACCTCATTTTGGTGGATTGTGGGAAACAACAGTAAAGTCTTTTAAAACTCATTTTTTTCGAACGGTAGGCAATACATTATTAACATTCGAGGAATTCAACACGCACGTAATTGAGATCAAAGCTGTTCTTAATTCGCGTCCCCTGACACCCTTATCATCTGACCCAAACGACCTGACATCCTTGACTCCTGGCCATTTTTTAATCAGTGATTCGCTTACAAACATACCGGACACTGATTGGACCACTACTCCAAGTAACATGTTGTCAAATTGGCAACACTTACAAAAGCTTAAACAACATTTCTGGAATCGATGGCATAAGGAGTACCTTAACGAATTGATAACAAGAACTAAATGGAATAAACCGACATCAAGGGCAATTGATGTTGGATCAATGGTCCTGTTGAAAGAGGATAATTTACCTCCGCTTCATTGGGTTATGGGCAGAATAACTCAACTTCACCCTGGAGATGATGGTGTAGTGAGAGTTGTGTCGATAAAAACCAATCGTGGTGAATACAAACGTTCAATAAAAAAAGTGGCAGTGCTTCCCATTGAATAATACAATTATTGACTTTCATTTAATTGATCACAAGCGATCAATGGCGGGCGGCATGGTCCGTCGCTACGTTAATTTTATCATAATTCATGCAAATAGGTGTAGTTGTAGTTTTTTTTGGTATTTTAGTAGAATATTTTTATCAGTATCATTCAGTAACATTATTTAAAATATCATTCTTCTTAAAGTGGTAATGTTCAAGTTGCAGGTATAGTTTGCCAATGTCATTTAAAACCCATTAGGGCTGGACTTTCCATATTTTTAGTTTAGGATGCGTACAGTCAGTATCTTGCTATTGTTATGTTTCTCAGAAGGGCAATTATGGCTGTTACTACCCGCATTCCGATCTTGTATAACTTGTTTGTGAACTATTATTTCTATACAATCTGTTTCAACAGCATTAAAACTATTGAGGACCAGAGCAGTGGACAACTAGAGTTCAATACGGTAACATTACAATTCAACAATAATTCTTTTTACATTCACGGTTCTCAAATCCTTAAATTAGATAAGTTAGGTAGTTAAGTTGTACATATTTTATTTTGTGAACATCCTTGAAAGATCCTTTATATATTAAAGTATTTAACAAAAACGGGACTTTAATTATCTTAAGGGAAACAACAGTTAATTAGCTGTACAATATTAATTTGGCGTACAGCAGAAGTGAGAATATTACCCGTTCTACTTCACCACATACAGTTCAGTCAATCTTCCTTACAGGTAAGTCAATTGATCTTTTAAGTATACTCTCAACAACTGTGACAGATAAAATGGAGAGAACCTATCAGTCACATAAAATTGGACCTTGCACAAAAGTTTAAATTTTAATATACAGTAGAATCCGGTTATAACGACGATGAAGGAACCGGTCATATTAGGTCGTACTAACCGGACGTCGTACTAAAGGAAATGATAATTTTTGAGTGTCATTCAAAATTTACCATCTTCCCACTTTGAAAATGTTAAATCTGTCTTTCCAACACGTAATCAGTTTGAATTGGTTATCTGAAAAGGAGTTACTTCCTTATGAATATTTAGATTCATGGGATAAATTAGAGATTACCTGTTTACCGACTTTACAACGCACCTCGTACGTTGTCGTTCGAGGACGCTACCCTGTCATCCAGCAATAACGCAACAGATGGTACCGTAATTGGAAGTAAACAATTTTTTTATAAAATATTTATTATAAATGACGCATCTTTTTATAAAACATTTAAATTCTTAAAATATGACTAAAAGTAATTAAAAATACATCACAACAATCCTGCCTTTTTTAACAAGATTTTAATTTTTTAATTTTTCTAGCTTGTTCATTTTTAGATATTTTTTCTGCAGTTCATTTTGTTTTTTGACAAAATTATTTAGCATTATCTTACAAGCTAAGTATTAAATTTATTTGAACCATTTTTAATAAAATCAACGGATTTTGCGTTTGGGCGATTGTGGAACATTGTAATAACAAAACATAGAAACACAGTTTGTAGTTTTTCACAAATAATTTTAGTAATTTCTTACAATATTGTTTCGATCTTGCGACCGTTATCAATTCTCTAAGTACTCTTTGATAACGAGAGTTATCACAAGAACATTGCATAACTTGCCATGCAATGGCCACTGGAATTAAGGCAATTTTAAAGGGTTACATTAATTACCCCTGTCCAGTTCTAGAGTTAAGTCGTGAGGTAATTCAAAATGAATCTCACTATTTGAACGAAGCCATTGGCTGCATATTAGGCATTCTTTATGTCGAACCTGTTTTCGAAATGCATACACACCCATGTAGGCAAGAACTGTTAAGTGTTCTTTAGGAATTATATCCAAAGAGAAGTCATAATTTAAGACGCGGAGCAGAGCATCGATGCTAACACCGTGTTCAAATTCTTCGTCATATTTTGGCAAAATGCTTTTTAACGGAATGTTGTCTCTGCACAGGAAAAAAGAACAGCATTTTTAAAACGAATTTTTAGTTCACATTCAAGTAATTGAACAAAACTAGAAATTGGCACCACTTTATTGGTGGTATTGACTAAATCAAATTTCCATAAAAGTATATAAACAGTGTTATAATTGTCAAACATGTAAGTAATTAGAATTAGAAACGCATCAATTGTATTTATTATTGATGTGAATGTCTCATTTAACAAGCTGCGTTTAGCACCTTGTAATTTCTTCCACATTTTTAGCCAAAAATTGTGTGGGAATTCGCTGTTACGTCTAATGGGCTCTCTAAACTTGCCATTAAATGTATGACCTTCGAAAGGGGTTCTGACATTAACAATTTTCCATCATTTTATAAATATATCCAAGAACATGATACATGTTTCTTCAACATTTATAAAACTATTAGGATGGTCTTTCGAAGCACAATTCAAAGCCGCCGCATTTTTTTCGTGAAACACATTCAATGCCAATTTAACATTTAGTTTTTGAATACTACTGGAATAAAAAGTTTGGTATGATAACAAGTGACCTTACTTTACTAAAGAATGTTTTTCAAATTCATACAAAACTTCAACATTTTTTAAATCAGCTGTGCATAGTTGATTATGATCTATTTGAAGTAGTACTGGATCAAACTTGGGAAACTGAAAAGGTAATCTTTTCATTCTTTCGCTTATCCAATTATTTTTAATACATTTTATTATGTGAACCATAAAAAATAACTTTCTAGACGGTTCACAAGGGTGTGGTACAAAAGGCTGTAAATTATTTATTTCTGAAAACATTGCAAATGTTCTTCGATTTACAGTATTGTGACGGACGTGGCGTCAGGCGTTTTGAATGACGTTGAGATGCGCCGACTGTGAAAGTTAAATGAAAATTACCTATGACGCGTTCCAGAAGGTTCGAGAGTTGCTGGACGTTTCGAGAGTCACCTAGAAACATCCATAATACTATATAAGGAACAGCGTTGGGCAGTTTGACAGTTTTTGATAGAAGAGACAGATATAAGCGAGAAGAGAAGAAAAAGTGATTAAAAAGCGAAATAGCTATTGAGTTGTTGTTGTTATTGAAATAGTTATTGAATCGTTGTTGTGTATGAATTAATTAAATAAAAGTGTTGAGAGAGAAATACGTGAAAAATACCACATTCATCAAATTCCATAATTTATTGTAAAAAATCCGCATTTTCTGTTGTAGTTCCTTTAGAATTTTGCTTTTACAAACAGTTTCTTTATTCATTTGCATAAAATAATCCATGTTTTCAATTATAACTATTGAACCAATTATTTCATGAACACCATTTGAAATCTGCAGGAAATACAGATACACCTTGTTATTGCATATCTGCGAAATTTTGTGCTTCTCATAAAATGATAAAATGTCCATTATATATATATATATATATATATATATTTTGCTTCTATACTTTCTAAAGTAGCTTTTTTAACGTTGTCTTCTTCAAGATGAACTAGATGACGACAAGAAGATGGCACAGCTGATAAGTATTTTGGTAAATTTGGAAATATAGATGGTTGTAGTATTTTTATAGGGTACTCTTTTCCTGCTTGATTTGGGGAACCCGATCAGACGCCAGTGGTCCTCAAACAAGTTTTTGGTTTTTTATTTTTCTTTTACAAAAAAAATTTTTTCTTTCACGAAATTTGGTGAAACCTTACCTATTTATGTCAGAAGCACGCTGTAATTTTTTGGTTTGAAATATTTATTTTTTCACCTTATTTTTACTTAATATCGAAAAAACACTCTAATTTTCAATTGAAAATTTTTACGTCAAAATATCTGCTTTTTTAAAAACGTTGGTGAGCTTTTTCTTCGTTGAAATCTCTACTTTCTGATGGTGTGAAAAAAAATATACATTCGTATGGTAAGTTTTCTCAGGAAATGCAAAAAAACGAAGGAAATCTTATCTAAAAAATGTGACCGCTGCTATATTTTCAGTAAAAAAGTTGTTTTATTAAATTCTTATTACATTTATGTCATAGAACATCTCATAATATATAAATAGACATGTAAATCGCACTATTGAATTCACATACTTTATACTGATTAAGTTATTCATTATAATATTGTTAAAACCATTAATTTAGTTTTCTTCGTTTTTGCATTTTCTAAGAAAACTTACCATAGTAATGTATATTTTTTTCACTTCATCAGAAAGTAGAAATTTCAACGAAGAAAAAGCCCACCAACGTTTTTAAAAAACCAGATATTTTGACGTGAGAATTTTCGATTGAAAATTAGAGTGTTTTTTCGATATTAAGTAAAAATAAGGTAAAAAAGTAAATATTTCAAATCAAAAAAATTACGGCGTGTTTGGGACATAAATAGGTAAGTTTTCATCAAATTTCGTGAAAAAACAATTCTTTGTAAAAGAAAAAAATAAAAAACGAGAATATGAATTTTTCACATAAATTTTTAGGTTATGTGAAAAAAGTGTAAATACAAAAGTGGTAGATCTTTTTATTACCTACAACTTTGCCATTTAACTTTTTTCCATAAGATTTGTAGTTTTTCCGGAAACCAAGGCAACCCGTTTTTTACCCTTAAAAACTCACCCACTTCCCCTTCCCGACCTCAAATTGCTCGTAAATTATTTTTCCTTTCATTTCTGTTATATTCCCTTCCTTTTCCAATGGGTTTCATAATTTTCTTTTGTTTCAAAAATTATCGACCCTGGTCTAATTTACGAACACGAGGTATTACCTGGGTTATACTTTACTTTTCACCAGTAAAACAAAAGAAGAGGCAATATACGAATCTCAGTTCGGTAGAAAGTTCCTGCAATTCCTCGGATTCATTATTAGTGACAAAAAAGTCTTATCATACCCTAACCCGACAACACAAAAGCTAACATTTTAAGAAGTAAAACAGTATTCTCACAACAAAAAATTCTCATAAAGAATTCTGCCAGACTAATAGCAAAATTAATGGTTGGATGCCTAATAGTACGGTATGATCGGGGTTATCTCAAAATTTTAAAGAGACAAAAATACTTGGCTTTGAAATGCAGTAATCAATATTACAACAAAAAAATGCGACCTTCAGTGGCGATGAAAATAAATCTTAAATAGTGGATCACACAACAAAGTAAATCAATCTAGAAATTTCTGGGGCACCTCCCTATTTGTAGTGAGAGCATCTCTTACAATGGAAATCAACTCATCGATTTTTGGACGGATCTCAAAAATCCTATCACATAAATTTCTTGGAATTATTAGCTGTTCGGCTGTATCACTGATTTTTTCAACTAATAACGAAGACAATCAGATGTTAAAACGTCTTGTAGTAGGTTTTTTATAGACAAGAGTACCCAAAGCATAAATACCTCACAACGTGGGACCCCTCCGTTGTTCTGAATTACTTATGAAAAATATATCTGCTAACAGAAGCACCCATCTCAAAATTAACAATAAAGCTTGTCACATTATTGGCCTTAATCACGGGACACATAGATGTAATACAAACGTTATCAAAATAAGAATGTAAAACATTACTAGATACGAGAATAGACTAGAATTAAAGGTTCCCGACATAATAAAGACATAAAAAATTAATAATCTTCAACTACTATTACTTATTCACTATTTTGAAAATCCAAAATTGTGTTTGGCCTCGGCTGAATGGACTTTCAATAAGTTCCTATTTATTATTATTTCTTACTTACCTTTACTAAACCTTAGATTTTATATTAATTATTTTACTTCTTATTGTGTCTACTGAACATCTAACCTTACATTCAGTTATGTCTCAGTTTTATTGGACTTATTGATCATTATAGTTATACCTACAGCTTGATTACTCTAAGATGAACTCTGAAGACTTTACAGTCGGCGTAGAAGAAAGAAAGAGAACGCATTCGGAGGAAGAAAGATACAATCAACGCTCGACAAATTACGACAAATAAATATACTAGTTTTAAGACAGGGGTGCTTGATGTCTCCTCTCCGGTAGTCGTTAATTTAATGTATACCTAAATCTCCCGATACTTGTTATGTACCTAAAATTATTATACATAGATAACTTTTCAGTAATGAAACGTGTTAATATCGTAGCATTTTGCACACTATATTGGCAGCTTTTATATTCTTTAAAATATAATAATTATATAAAATATTTCGACCATTTTTAAATGAGTAAGTCGGGCGATTTAGTATGCGCCCTAACAAGTACTCTGCTTCAAACCAAGCATGCAAATGCATATCTGTGGCTATCGCCAGCAAGGCGTTACCTTTTGCCATTGCGCATCTTAAGAACTAGTAATCCCGGAGACTATTCTAGAGTAATTTTACTGTACTTAGATGTTTTACTTAATATTCAAATTTTGATATCAGCCTGTTTAATTCATTTATTATAAATTAAACTGTTGAAATAAACATGGATCTCTTACCTGTTACTTTAAACATCTACATGTGTATTATTGTAATTCGAGAACGGCAATGCGAAATATAATTAAAAGATCAATAAATTGACTTACCTGTAAGGAAGATAGATCGTAGTTATATGAGCATTGTCGTTCGAAGAATTACAAATCCACCCTTAACCCTAGCCCAAAACGATTCATGCACTAACGAAAATAGTAATGCCTGGAATAAGGGTCGACTGACCTGATGAGGATGGGGCGGCAGCGGAATCTGTTTTTCTTAAAATTTTCGTGTACCAGAGCTCACGAAAACATGGTACTACATGTGTATTATTGTAATTCTTCGAACGGCAATGCTCATACAGTTCAGTCAATCTTCCTTACAGGTAAGTCAATTGATCTTTTAAGTATACTCTCAACAACTGTGACAGATAAAATGGAGAGAACCTATCAGTCACATAAAATTGGACCTTGCACAAAAGTTTAAATTTTAATATACAGTAGAATCCGGTTATAACGACGATGAAGGAACCGGTCATATTAGGTCGTACTAACCGGACGTCGTACTAAAGGAAATGACAATTTTTGAGTGTCATTCAAAATTTACCATCTTCCCACTTTGAAAATGTTAAATCTGTCTTTCCAACACGTAATCAGTTTGAATTGGTTATCTGAAAAGGAGTTACTTCCTTATGAATATTTAGATTCATGGGATAAATTAGAGATTACCTGTTTACCGACTTTACAACGCACCTCGTACGTTGTCGTTCGAGGACGCTACCCTGTCATCCAGCAATAACGCAACAGATGGTACCGTAATTGAAAGTAAACAATTTTTTTATAAAATATTTATTATAAATGACGCATCTTTTTATAAAACATTTAAATTCTTAAAATATGACTAAAAGTAATTAAAAATACATCACAACAATCCTGCCTTTTTTAACAAGATTTTAATTTTTTAATTTTTCTAGCTTGTTCATTTTTAGATATTTTTTCTGCAGTTCATTTTGTTTTTTGACAAAATTATTTAGCATTATCTTACAAGCTAAGTATTAAATTTATTTGAACCATTTTTAATAAAATCAACGGATTTTGCGTTTGGGCGATTGTGGAACATTGTAATAACAAAACATAGAAACACAGTTTGTAGTTTTTCACAAATAATTTTAGTAATTTCTTACAATATTGTTTCGATCTTGCGACCGTTATCAATTCTCTAAGTACTCTTTGATAACGAGAGTTATCACAAGAACATTGCATAACTTGCCATGCAATGGCCACTGGAATTAAGGCAATTTTAAAGGGTTACATTAATTACCCCTGTCCAGTTCTAGAGTTAAGTCGTGAGGTAATTCAAAATGAATCTCACTATTTGAACGAAGCCATTGGCTGCATATTAGGCATTCTTTATGTCGAACCTGTTTTCGAAATGCATACACACCCATGTAGGCAAGAACTGTTAAGTGTTCTTTAGGAATTATATCCAAAGAGAAGTCATAATTTAAGACGCGGAGCAGAGCATCGATGCTAACACCGTGTTCAAATTCTTCGTCATATTTTGGCAAAATGCTTTTTAACGGAATGTTGTCTCTGCACAGGAAAAAAGAACAGCATTTTTAAAACGAATTTTTAGTTCACATTCAAGTAATTGAACAAAACTAGAAATTGGCACCACTTTATTGGTGGTATTGACTAAATCAAATTTCCATAAAAGTATATAAACAGTGTTATAATTGTCAAACATGTAAGTAATTAGAATTAGAAACGCATCAATTGTATTTATTATTGATGTGAATGTCTCATTTAACAAGCTGCGTTTAGCACCTTGTAATTTCTTCCACATTTTTAGCCAAAAATTGTGTGGGAATTCGCTGTTACGTCTAATGGGCTCTCTAAACTTGCCATTAAATGTATGACCTTCGAAAGGGGTTCTGACATTAACAATTTTCCATCATTTTATAAATATATCCAAGAACATGATACATGTTTCTTCAACATTTATAAAACTATTAGGATGGTCTTTCGAAGCACAATTCAAAGCCGCCGCATTTTTTTCGTGAAACACATTCAATGCCAATTTAACATTTAGTTTTTGAATACTACTGGAATAAAAAGTTTGGTATGATAACAAGTGACCTTACTTTACTAAAGAATGTTTTTCAAATTCATACAAAACTTCAACATTTTTTAAATCAGCTGTGCATAGTTGATTATGATCTATTTGAAGTAGTACTGGATCAAACTTGGGAAACTGAAAAGGTAATCTTTTCATTCTTTCGCTTATCCAATTATTTTTAATACATTTTATTATGTGAACCATAAAAAATAACTTTCTAGACGGTTCACAAGGGTGTGGTACAAAAGGCTGTAAATTATTTATTTCTGAAAACATTGCAAATGTTCTTCGATTTACAGTATTGTGACGGACGTGGCGTCAGGCGTTTTGAATGACGTTGAGATGCGCCGACTGTGAAAGTTAAATGAAAATTACCTATGACGCGTTCCAGAAGGTTCGAGAGTTGCTGGACGTTTCGAGAGTCACCTAGAAACATCCATAATACTATATAAGGAACAGCGTTGGGCAGTTTGACAGTTTTTGATAGAAGAGACAGATATAAGCGAGAAGAGAAGAAAAAGTGATTAAAAAGCGAAATAGCTATTGAGTTGTTGTTGTTATTGAAATAGTTATTGAATCGTTGTTGTGTATGAATTAATTAAATAAAAGTGTTGAGAGAGAAATACGTGAAAAATACCACATTCATCAAATTCCATAATTTATTGTAAAAAATCCGCATTTTCTGTTGTAGTTCCTTTAGAATTTTGCTTTTACAAACAGTTTCTTTATTCATTTGCATAAAATAATCCATGTTTTCAATTATAACTATTGAACCAATTATTTCATGAACACCATTTGAAATCTGCAGGAAATACAGATACACCTTGTTATTGCATATCTGCGAAATTTTGTGCTTCTCATAAAATGATAAAATGTCCATTATATATATATATATATATATATATATATTTTTGCTTCTATACTTTCTAAAGTAGCTTTTTTAACGTTGTCTTCTTCAAGATGAACTAGATGACGACAAGAAGATGGCACAGCTGATAAGTATTTTGGTAAATTTGGAAATATAGATGGTTGTAGTATTTTTATAGGGTACTCTTTTCCTGCTTGATTTGGGGAACCCGATCAGACGCCAGTGGTCCTCAAACAAGTTTTTGGTTTTTTATTTTTCTTTTACAAAAAAAATTTTTTCTTTCACGAAATTTGGTGAAACCTTACCTATTTATGTCAGAAGCACGCTGTAATTTTTTGGTTTGAAATATTTATTTTTTCACCTTATTTTTACTTAATATCGAAAAAACACTCTAATTTTCAATTGAAAATTTTTACGTCAAAATATCTGCTTTTTTAAAAACGTTGGTGAGCTTTTTCTTCGTTGAAATCTCTACTTTCTGATGGTGTGAAAAAAAATATACATTCGTATGGTAAGTTTTCTCAGGAAATGCAAAAAAACGAAGGAAATCTTATCTAAAAAATGTGACCGCTGCTATATTTTCAGTAAAAAAGTTGTTTTATTAAATTCTTATTACATTTATGTCATAGAACATCTCATAATATATAAATAGACATGTAAATCGCACTATTGAATTCACATACTTTATACTGATTAAGTTATTCATTATAATATTGTTAAAACCATTAATTTAGTTTTCTTCGTTTTTGCATTTTCTAAGAAAACTTACCATAGTAATGTATATTTTTTTCACTTCATCAGAAAGTAGAAATTTCAACGAAGAAAAAGCCCACCAACGTTTTTAAAAAACCAGATATTTTGACGTGAGAATTTTCGATTGAAAATTAGAGTGTTTTTTCGATATTAAGTAAAAATAAGGTAAAAAAGTAAATATTTCAAATCAAAAAAATTACGGCGTGTTTGGGACATAAATAGGTAAGTTTTCATCAAATTTCGTGAAAAAACAATTCTTTGTAAAAGAAAAAAATAAAAAACGAGAATATGAATTTTTCACATAAATTTTTAGGTTATGTGAAAAAAGTGTAAATACAAAAGTGGTAGATCTTTTTATTACCTACAACTTTGCCATTTAACTTTTTTCCATAAGATTTGTAGTTTTTCCGGAAACCAAGGCAACCCGTTTTTTACCCTTAAAAACTCACCCACTTCCCCTTCCCGACCTCAAATTGCTCGTAAATTATTTTTCCTTTCATTTCTGTTATATTCCCTTCCTTTTCCAATGGGTTTCATGATTTTCTTTTGTTTCAAAAATTATCGACCCTGGTCTAATTTACGAACACGAGGTATTACCTGGGTTATACTTTACTTTTCACCAGTAAAACAAAAGAAGAGGCAATATACGAATCTCAGCTCGGTAGAAAGTTCCTGCAATTCCTCGGATTCATTATTAGTGACAAAAAAGTCTTATCATACCCTAACCCGACAACACAAAAGCTAACATTTTAAGAAGTAAAACAGTATTCTCACAACAAAAAATTCTCATAAAGAATTCTGCCAGACTAATAGCAAAATTAATGGTTGGATGCCTAATAGTACGGTATGATCGGGGTTATCTCAAAATTTTAAAGAGACAAAAATACTTGGCTTTGAAATGCAGTAATCAATATTACAACAAAAAAATGCGACCTTCAGTGGCGATGAAAATAAATCTTAAATAGTGGATCACACAACAAAGTAAATCAATCTAGAAATTTCTGGGGCACCTCCCTATTTGTAGTGAGAGCATCTCTTACAATGGAAATCAACTCATCGATTTTTGGACGGATCTCAAAAATCCTATCACATAAATTTCTTGGAATTATTAGCTGTTCGGCTGTATCACTGATTTTTTCAACTAATAACGAAGACAATCAGATGTTAAAACGTCTTGTAGTAGGTTTTTTATAGACAAGAGTACCCAAAGCATAAATACCTCACAACGTGGGACCCCTCCGTTGTTCTGAATTACTTATGAAAAATATATCTGCTAACAGAAGCACCCATCTCAAAATTAACAATAAAGCTTGTCACATTATTGGCCTTAATCACGGGACACATAGTTGTAATACAAACGTTATCAAAATAAGAATGTAAAACATTACTAGATACGAGAATAGACTAGAATTAAAGGTTCCCGACATAATAAAGACATAAAAAATTAATAATCTTCAACTACTATTACTTATTCACTATTTTGAAAATCCAAAATTGTGTTTGGCCTCGGCTGAATGGACTTTCAATAAGTTCCTATTTATTATTATTTCTTACTTACCTTTACTAAACCTTAGATTTTATATTAATTATTTTACTTCTTATTGTGTCTACTGAACATCTAACCTTACATTCAGTTATGTCTCAGTTTTATTGGACTTATTGATCATTATAGTTATACCTACAGCTTGATTACTCTAAGATGAACTCTGAAGACTTTACAGTCGGCGTAGAAGAAAGAAAGAGAACGCATTCGGAGGAAGAAAGATACAATCAACGCTCGACAAATTACGACAAATAAATATACTAGTTTTAAGACAGGGGTGCTTGATGTCTCCTCTCCGGTAGTCGTTAATTTAATGTATACCTAAATCTCCCGATACTTGTTATGTACCTAAAATTATTATACATAGATAACTTTTCAGTAATGAAACGTGTTAATATCGTAGCATTTTGCACACTATATTGGCAGCTTTTATATTCTTTAAAATATAATAATTATATAAAATATTTCGACCATTTTTAAATGAGTAAGTCGGGCGATTTAGTATGCGCCCTAACAAGTACTCTGCTTCAAACCAAGCATGCAAATGCATATCTGTGGCTATCGCCAGCAAGGCGTTACCTTTTGCCATTGCGCATCTTAAGAACTAGTAATCCCGGAGACTATCCTAGAGTAATTTTACTGTACTTAGATGTTTTACTTAATATTCAAATTTTGATATCAGCCTGTTTAATTCATTTATTATAAATTAAACTGTTGAAATAAACATGGATCTCTTACCTGTTACTTTAAACATCTACATGTGTATTATTGTAATTCGAGAACGGCAATGCGAAATATAATTAAAAGATCAATAAATTGACTTACCTGTAAGGAAGATAGATCGTAGTTATATGAGCATTGTCGTTCGAAGAATTACAAATCCACCCTTAACCCTAGCCCAAAACGATTCATGCACTAACGAAAATAGTAATGCCTGGAATAAGGGTCGACTGACCTGATGAGGATGGGGCGGCAGCGGAATCTGTTTTTCTTAAAATTTTCGTGTACCAGAGCTCACGAAAACATGGTACTACATGTGTATTATTGTAATTCTTCGAACGGCAATGCTCATACAGTTCAGTCAATCTTCCTTACAGGTAAGTCAATTGATCTTTTAAGTATACTCTCAACAACTGTGACAGATAAAATGGAGAGAACCTATCAGTCACATAAAATTGGACCTTGCACAAAAGTTTAAATTTTAATATACAGTAGAATCCGGTTATAACGACGATGAAGGAACCGGTCATATTAGGTCGTACTAACCGGACGTCGTACTAAAGGAAATGACAATTTTTGAGTGTCATTCAAAATTTACCATCTTCCCACTTTGAAAATGTTAAATCTGTCTTTCCAACACGTAATCAGTTTGAATTGGTTATCTGAAAAGGAGTTACTTCCTTATGAATATTTAGATTCATGGGATAAATTAGAGATTACCTGTTTACCGACTTTACAACGCACCTCGTACGTTGTCGTTCGAGGACGCTACCCTGTCATCCAGCAATAACGCAACAGATGGTACCGTAATTGGAAGTAAACAATTTTTTTATAAAATATTTATTATAAATGACGCATCTTTTTATAAAACATTTAAATTCTTAAAATATGACTAAAAGTAATTAAAAATACATCACAACAATCCTGCCTTTTTTAACAAGATTTTAATTTTTTAATTTTTCTAGCTTGTTCATTTTTAGATATTTTTTCTGCAGTTCATTTTGTTTTTTGACAAAATTATTTAGCATTATCTTACAAGCTAAGTATTAAATTTATTTGAACCATTTTTAATAAAATCAACGGATTTTGCGTTTGGGCGATTGTGGAACATTGTAATAACAAAACATAGAAACACAGTTTGTAGTTTTTCACAAATAATTTTAGTAATTTCTTACAATATTGTTTCGATCTTGCGACCGTTATCAATTCTCTAAGTACTCTTTGATAACTAGAGTTATCACAAAAACATTGCATAACTTGCCATGCAATGGCCACTGGAATTAAGGCAATTTTAAAGGGTTACATTAATTACCCCTGTCCAGTTCTAGAGTTAAGTCGTGAGGTAATTCAAAATGAATCTCACTATTTGAACGAATATACGAATCTCAGTTCGGTAGAAAGTTCCTGCAATTCCTCGGATTCATTATTAGTGACAAAAAAGTCTTATCATACCCTAACCCGACAACACAAAAGCTAACATTTTAAGAAGTAAAACAGTATTCTCACAACAAAAAATTCTCATAAAGAATTCTGCCAGACTAATAGCAAAATTAATGGTTGGATGCCTAATAGTACGGTATGATCGGGGTTATCTCAAAATTTTAAAGAGACAAAAATACTTGGCTTTGAAATGCAGTAATCAATATTACAACAAAAAAATGCGACCTTCAGTGGCGATGAAAATAAATCTTAAATAGTGGATCACACAACAAAGTAAATCAATCTAGAAATTTCTGGGGCACCTCCCTATTTGTAGTGAGAGCATCTCTTACAATGGAAATCAACTCATCGATTTTTGGACGGATCTCAAAAATCCTATCACATAAATTTCTTGGAATTATTAGCTGTTCGGCTGTATCACTGATTTTTTCAACTAATAACGAAGACAATCAGATGTTAAAACGTCTTGTAGTAGGTTTTTTATAGACAAGAGTACCCAAAGCATAAATACCTCACAACGTGGGACCCCTCCGTTGTTCTGAATTACTTATGAAAAATATATCTGCTAACAGAAGCACCCATCTCAAAATTAACAATAAAGCTTGTCACATTATTGGCCTTAATCACGGGACACATAGATGTAATACAAACGTTATCAAAATAAGAATGTAAAACATTACTAGATACGAGAATAGACTAGAATTAAAGGTTCCCGACATAATAAAGACATAAAAAATTAATAATCTTCAACTACTATTACTTATTCACTATTTTGAAAATCCAAAATTGTGTTTGGCCTCGGCTGAATGGACTTTCAATAAGTTCCTATTTATTATTATTTCTTACTTACCTTTACTAAACCTTAGATTTTATATTAATTATTTTACTTCTTATTGTGTCTACTGAACATCTAACCTTACATTCAGTTATGTCTCAGTTTTATTGGACTTATTGATCATTATAGTTATACCTACAGCTTGATTACTCTAAGATGAACTCTGAAGACTTTACAGTCGGCGTAGAAGAAAGAAAGAGAACGCATTCGGAGGAAGAAAGATACAATCAACGCTCGACAAATTACGACAAATAAATATACTAGTTTTAAGACAGGGGTGCTTGATGTCTCCTCTCCGGTAGTCGTTAATTTAATGTATACCTAAATCTCCCGATACTTGTTATGTACCTAAAATTATTATACATAGATAACTTTTCAGTAATGAAACGTGTTAATATCGTAGCATTTTGCACACTATATTGGCAGCTTTTATATTCTTTAAAATATAATAATTATATAAAATATTTCGACCATTTTTAAATGAGTAAGTCGGGCGATTTAGTATGCGCCCTAACAAGTACTCTGCTTCAAACCAAGCATGCAAATGCATATCTGTGGCTATCGCCAGCAAGGCGTTACCTTTTGCCATTGCGCATCTTAAGAACTAGTAATCCCGGAGACTATCCTAGAGTAATTTTACTGTACTTAGATGTTTTACTTAATATTCAAATTTTGATATCAGCCTGTTTAATTCATTTATTATAAATTAAACTGTTGAAATAAACATGGATCTCTTACCTGTTACTTTAAACATCTACATGTGTATTATTGTAATTCGAGAACGGCAATGCGAAATATAATTAAAAGATCAATAAATTGACTTACCTGTAAGGAAGATAGATCGTAGTTATATGAGCATTGTCGTTCGAAGAATTACAAATCCACCCTTAACCCTAGCCCAAAACGATTCATGCACTAACGAAAATAGTAATGCCTGGAATAAGGGTCGACTGACCTGATGAGGATGGGGCGGCAGCGGAATCTGTTTTTCTTAAAATTTTCGTGTACCAGAGCTCACGAAAACATGGTACTACATGTGTATTATTGTAATTCTTCGAACGGCAATGCTCATACAGTTCAGTCAATCTTCCTTACAGGTAAGTCAATTGATCTTTTAAGTATACTCTCAACAACTGTGACAGATAAAATGGAGAGAACCTATCAGTCACATAAAATTGGACCTTGCACAAAAGTTTAAATTTTAATATACAGTAGAATCCGGTTATAACGACGATGAAGGAACCGGTCATATTAGGTCGTACTAACCGGACGTCGTACTAAAGGAAATGACAATTTTTGAGTGTCATTCAACTCACATTCATATATATACATACATACATAATGTATTTAATAATATTTACGTGACCAAGAGAGAAAAAAAACATTTGAATTAAAGTATTTATTTACATGTGTGTATCTCAGATAATGTATATTTCTAATAATAATGAAAAGAAAAGTAACTTTAACTGAAATAATAATTATGTACATACATGTATGTACTTAAATGTCGAATATAGGATAACAAAATAACCGTGCACGTACATGATGTACCTACCTCTCTAATAATCTATATAACGAACAACAATAATCTAGTGCAAAAAGTCTGTAATTTTTTATTGGTTTTAGATTTTTATTTCTATAGTAAGAAGTACGGATTCACACTTTTTTCTTCAACAGAGAAACTTTTTCGTTTTGTAGAGGCCATTTTTGTACGCGAAAGCACGTATCACCTGCTAGTTAACGCCTAAAACTAAACTGTCGCATTCCAATCACTGACGTGCAAGGAGGGAGCGCGGCGCGGGGCGATGATAGTTTCTTACCTACGTTTATTTGTAAACACGTCAACGCTCGTCGTCGTTGTAACCGGACAATTTTGTGTGAAATTCCGTCGTTAAAAGCGGTCGGTCGCTGAGAGCGGAGTCGTAATAAACGGATGTGCTTTCATAGTGGCTCATATGAAAACCAAACACGTACCTAAACTTACGTCGCTAAAAGCGGTTGGTTGTTATATGCGAAGTCGTACTAAACGGATTCTACTGCAATTGTTTTTTAGTTTTCATTTTTCTGATGCAATCTTTAGGTACTCCTATATTTGTTTTATTTTTATGGAATTCTTTAACGTATGTATTTATGTACCTAATAAAGCGTTTTATTGGTTAATTAACAATTTGGGCACCCTGTATAACATAGTTTGTGAGAAAATTGGATTGTTTGTAAGTTCTTGCGTTAAGTTAACCAACTCTAACGTGTTTTATATCTACAGTTTTAGTAACTTTTTTCATTGAAATTTCTGATACCAATTTTTGTTGTACTTGTTATTGTGTACTCAATTTAGAAAGTCAATAAACAACTTTCGTATCTTATAAAAAGTATCTATGCTCTTGTGATGTAGATGTATACGTCTAATTGCAGTTTAATTAAGTTGGTAAAATTTTCATTCAGTTTCGCGTTAATCGTAAATTATTTGACCATAACATATTGTAACCTTACACTCTTTTTTTTTTGTTTCTTCGGTAAAAGAACCAGAAAAAAGGATTATCAAATTAAAGTGCTTATTTATTATGTAACGATGTACAAAAAGCTTGAATTATCAATAATAAAAAGAATAACCTAAATAACAAAATAAATTCAACAGAA
Organism: Agrilus mali; assembly: GCA_029378335.1. NCBI lineage: Eukaryota > Metazoa > Arthropoda > Insecta > Coleoptera > Buprestidae > Agrilus > Agrilus mali. Next base: position 16,381,983 of record CM055655.1, on the reverse strand, counting down.
AATGCTTTTCAGCTTCGCTTCTTCTTCATTATTTTTATCAAATATGCAAAAAACTGGTTGTAAGGTATTCATTAATAGATAATAAGACCCACCTTAGGAGTAATTTATTTTATTTTTTAACAAAACTGCTACACTTGTCAAAACTCTGTTCCAATGTAATGGACGGGGAAAATGCTAAGTGATGATGAAAAGTAGATAAGTTTCAACCAGCGAGACTAACACAAACAAAGAGCGCTATCAGCTAGAAGAGGATCGCTCATTCTCAGAAATAATATAGGAATATACAAATAATTGACCAATGGGAACATAATATTTATGAAAATGTGTAATGAGAATTAGTTTTGGATGGAAGAAGGTAAGAGATTGTGTAGAGTACGTGGAGAGAAGAGTGAATCAATGGAGCATGTATTAGAAGAAGTCATGGGGAGAATGAGAGGGAGGAACTTGGAAAGATAATAAATGCGGATGGTAGTGGTCTGGCCCTATTGAAGCAAATTTTAAAAAGAAGACGTGTGGAAAGGGGGGAGGGGAGATGTAGACATAACTTTTTTTGTTTCAATAAAGCTCTTACTATTATAATTATTTGATCATTTAAAACTAATTATGGTTTAGGTAAGTTTATTCATAATAATAAATGTAAAACACCGAAACTATCTACTGTTGTGGAAACCGTGAAAAAGTCTGTGTAGGACAGACAGGTACGGCCTTTAACACTCGCATTCTAGAACACTACAAATGTTTTGTTAATAAAGAAAACAGTCTACATACTCTGAAGATCTAATTGAATGTAATCATAATTATAATAGACTTTAAGATTTTACATTTACATAATAAAGGTATAAAGTGGAACCTTTTTGAACAATTGGAAATTAAGATATAGGAAATAGAATATTATTCTTAGCGACCAATTAGATATTTAGAATTCTTCACTATTTAAGTGAATTTCAAGCTGCCCCCTACCACATATTGATTATTTTTAAGGTATACATACTGTTATAGTAGATGTAGTTTGTTAGATCTTCACCTGAAGAAGCTATAGTATAGCGAAACGGATGTAGTGATACAAATAAACTTTTTCTTGAAACTTTTCACATTTTTATATTATTTTAATATTAAATAATCATTAATCTATTGCATCTAATACATCTAAGAGTTTTTTAATGCATGTACTTAAAATTCCAGTTATAATCTACGGTTCCCTTTGCTCTAAAAATTGCGTGTTTTCGAGAGTATTAGTGTCCACATAAATACGAACGTTCATTATTTTATTTTGAATCAGTTAATCAGCTTATGTCACTGAAGTTTTACCCTAGGCCTGGGTTTGAACTTGACACATTTGTATAGATTATAACACCTTTGGTCGAGAAGCTTAGTAGAAGATGAATACTTTTACTTTTTTTATGGAAATTACCTCTTTTGCGGGTTTGTTTATGGTGTAGAAGGTAGGTATGGTAAATAGTCCATGACAAGCGGTCGGCACAAAAACATCGCCAGTTAATTATTACCTAACATTTACCATTGATAAATTAAACCAATTACCGCTTCTTCAATTATTGGTTTTAAATAATTTATGAAGACGGTTTTCGTTCTTTTTTTTTTTTTTTGAGATATCGGCTAACTAACCTACTAAGATTTTATCCGGAGTATTTTGTAATTGGCATACAAAAATAATGCTTATACATACTTCATATTAGATTAATATGATTATGATATAATTAACCTTTTACATAAACTTTGCTTTGATTTTCGACTTCATTATAACATGCTCGAATAGATTGCTAAATTATTATGGTCATTCATCCAAGGATGTAAAAGTCAGGAACTGTAAAATGCATCGATGATTTTAATGTACTGCATATGGATGGTTATACATACGACGGAACGAAATAAAGCTAATAAATAGTGGCAATGCATTGTTTTCAAGTAAAAATTCTTACAAGTACAACGTTTGGAGGAAATTGAAAACATTTTCTAAATTAGGGCAATTAAAACTTTTAGTCGATACTCGCACAAACAGAATTCTTCATTAAAATCATGACTATTTGTTATTAGTAGGGGAGGTAGCGTTACTTTTTAAGTCATTTCATACCGGACGAAAATCGTAACCATAATAGTTTATCACCAATACATTACGGATTTCACCGTCAGCTACTCCAGTAGCGGTGGAACCGGAAGTTAGAGCAAGTTGAAATTTAAAAGAAAAATGACGCTACAAGTAAATTTATACCATACCAAAATTTATAGGGTGACTGTTGAGATTATTTTTAACCAAAAAATAACCGTCAGCTGTATTGAAGAGAGGATTATACGTCAGTCACGTATATGAACCATATTAAAAATCTTAAATTATAAAGTCATTTTATACCTTATGAATTTTATACAGCTGAATTTTCATACTATATAAATAATAAAAAAAACAGTCAGCTGTATTTATAACAGCGGTAAGACCGTCAGCCAGCGGCATAAACATGCCTCGCCCTCAGTGCATCTCAATGGCTCATAGTTACGTTGACAGATAAACTGACGATCTTTACACCCACAAGCATTCAGCTGACGATAATTTTTCATATTATTAACAATAAAATTGCTCTATATTCCAATTTCATGAGGTATTCTATTAATTTAACATAGGTTATGCCACTTAATGCTATCAACAACGATTTTTAATATAAATCCCTTAACGGTGTAGAGAAAAAATTGTTTACATTCCACAGGTGTGTAGACCAAATAGTTCATCAATTTTTATAAAGGAGTTTCCCTCGTGGGTTAATAAAAAATATAAGTAATTATTTATAATATTAATAATTATTTTAATAAAATAATTATTAATTATTGAATATTTACAATTATAATTTGATAAAAAATATTCGTCATGACGCATAAATGAATCAAACATTGTGAAGGGGTTAATGATAATTTTCACGTATTATTTCATTTATTTGTTTATTACAATTCATAATTTTAATTACATTTTACAATTATAAAATGTTTATATTATTATTATAGATATGTGTATTTTTCTGCCTGCTCAGCTTTTTATTATCTTTTAAGTTATAAAAATTATAATACAACTTATACAAAACCTTTAAACTTTAGCTTAAAATGTAAAAAAAAATAATTAACTACAAATATTAAATTTTATTAAACGTTCCTTTATTTAAAAAAAAATATAATTGTTTTCCAAAATTAGTTAATTTTTTAATCATATTTTTTAAATTTATTTATTCATTGTATTAAAAAATTAAAAATCGATAAATTCTTCTATATCTTCATTAATGTCGTCACAACTATCATCTGAGCTATCAATAATAACATTACGATTATTATTTATTTATTTTTTATTTTGGCCGAATTCATGGATTTTTATACAGGGTTTTTCAAGTTGATGGGCTATTAGAAGTATATGAATTAGTAGAAGGAATTCAATTCTGAAACTTGGGCTCATTTGGTTATTGTTTATGCCGCTTCTTTTAAAAATATTTTCAAGTTCGATTTACATCCGGTTATACCGGAAGTCGATACCAACTTTGTTATTTTAAATGGAATGGTACATTTTTCACGCTGGATTCTAATAAAACGTGTAATTCTAAGGTAGGTTTGATAACCAACTTGTACACCTATTTTTTTATTATTCAAGAATGATCTTCAATTCTTATGCCAAAAATTTCGGTTTAGTGCTGTTTCGCCAACTCCTGCTTTGCCAACCTTCCCGTTTTGGCAACCGACCCTTTTCTAATGACTTTATTATTCCCGTTTTGCCAACTATTCAGGTAGTTTTATGTATATATATGTAAACACATATAAATTGGAAAATTGGAATATATATATAGAAGTAGGTAGGTATATAAAACTAGTTTGTATTAATAATGTTCAACCAGCCTTCCTTCTCACTTTCCCAGACTTAGGACTGGCATCGTTAAAATAATAAAATTAACAGATGGTGTGATTAAAAGCTGGTTTGTTGATTGATTCAAATGCGTCAAAAAATATAATATATACATATATACATATTTATACTATTTACAAATTGTCGTTCTTCGTCGCCTAGATGCTTTTTTTATTGGAACTTTACAACGTAAGCCAATTGCAAAGTTTCTCCAACACTAGCATTTTTATGTTTATAATTGTCTACAATGTTATTAATTAGATCATCGATGCACACGTATTTTTTTTTTTGCCGCTTCCGTGGAGTAACTCCAACTTCTACCTGGCGCATGAAAAAGTCGTTACAATCGGCTTCTTCTTTCAGAGCTCTTGTCAGTTGCATTATGTGGGGGTGAAGTTTTCCAATTTTTTTCTTTATACGGTGATGCCATCCTTCGACAACGTTTGTTGTACGATGGCGTTCACCGAAACAATTCCACATATCCTGAAATTCGCTATTTTCCAACCTAGTTTCCACAAAATAGTCGTTGAATAAGTGCAATTTGTGGTTTACCAGTGCACAATCCATTATGTATAGCCATCCGTCGTCAATCGCATTGAGGGGTAAATGGGATAGTGCTGCAATCATTCTGATATGTTTTTTTACATTGAAATCATCTTTGTAGGTTTCGCTTAATCCAAGGCTTGCACCCGCCTCCACAAACATTGGTTGAAGTGAAAATTGCAACCCTTGACAGTTATATCCGGGAAAACGTTTCGAAATGCTTTAACAGCGGCAGTTTCGAAATCGAGTTTTATTGTTTTTGTCGTACAATTTATTTAAAATGCAACTGGTTAAACAAACGAGGCAAAACAATTATTCGATTAAAGTCTGGTATGTTACCTATAAAAATATAGTCCATTCTAACTTTTTTGGTACAAATCCTAAAAACTAGTAGTTCCATGAATAATTGCATCTTAAACTCCAACTTTAGTTATATATGAGAGCTCATAACAATATGAATTTTTTTTCTTGGGATCCCCTACGTTGTCAAAATCGTCCAAAAATTTAAATCGCTCAGAGAAACAATACAGAACCAGAAACATAAATTGTGTTGAAATTACTTTCAAATTGACTTTTTTCTTAAAACAGTACAAACAAAATTAATTTATGTTACCTTTGAGTATTTTTTTTAGAATGAATATACAAATATTTAATTCAAAAGTTCTTGAAATAATTTTATATTAAATTTCATACTACGTCCGATGAATATACAAATTTATAATAATATTGCTGTTATTGATTTATAATTATAATATCTTTATGCTACTACCCCTAGCCCCTGGCGCCTGTACTAGTAACAGAGATATATCATTCTTTTTCTTCTCATAGATTAAAAAATTATAGAAAGATATTTTACCTAAGGAAAATTTATGTTCCTATATGAGTTGGGCATATAAAGTAATAGTCAATGAACACTGGCACACAATAAATACCATTTATGAAATTTAAATGCTTTCAAAGTTACTGATATATTATAAATGGATACAAAAGGTACTATTTCGCTTACAATTTTAATTGTACTAATTGAGAAAACCTGGAACTAAAAAGCGTGTACTATTACATCAGTTGCGCTTTAATTAATTACTGTGGCAAATTGTAGCGAATTCTCAACATTTGCGACGTATTTCATTTTGTGGGAAACTGATAAAAAGCGAAACACAAAATTAAATAATTTAATATATTTCTTAACATAACATAATGCAACCTAACGTAAACTAATGTAACGTAAACGTATATTCAAAGAGAGATTTGCGACACTTCAAATTTTACGTTTTGAAAATTATATCATATTTTATCTAAGAAATAATAATATATCAATACGGGGCTAATATTAAGGAGAACGTTCGCTTCCAGTAAATTTTATACTGCTAAGCCGAAAGAGTATCTCTCAGATACGCCCTTTTAGTTTTTCTGTATGCAATTCTATAGCTAAAACAACTTAGCATCTAATGATATAAGCCGAATAGTGCTATCAAATTTAAATCATTAAGAAAAAAACACTAAACAGTTTTTTTATATTTTAATTTCAAGTCAGTATCTCGTGTTTTGAAGCGTTTCTATTTCTATCATAAATAGGTATAATGATATAATTTATACATAATTTGGATATGTCAATAATATCTATGATCAAAGCGCTTTTCGGCTTAACAGGACAGTGTAATAGATTTATAACAACATAGTACAATGATTGAAGACAATACAGAACAGATAGCGATATCGGCAATCTAATTCCCGCCTAGATTTAGCATCAAGAGTAGTAAATTTACACAACTTTTCAATAAACTGGGGCCCAGATTCCTGGTCGGTGGTGATTTTAATGCAAAACCCCACAATGGATGGAAATCGTATGGAAAAACCAAAAATATTGCACACTATAAGGCATTTCAATAGATATAGAACGTAGAATAAAATAGTGTCACGAGTACTTGCCTATTAAGTTGGTGTGAGCCTAATTAACGAACATCTTCCTTGAATACATAAGGAATATTCCCCGTTCTGCGTTTTACATTTGTTGTTTAAGATATATTTACCTAACGAATTGCTTGTTTTAAAGGTAATCCCGTTTTTACCTAAAGGGCGTACGTTTGAAGGTATAAAGGCTGAATGTCCCGGCCTTTAAAATTTTTTTGAACAGCTCAAAACATCAGGGAACAATCCACAACATTCCAGAACATTCTTGAATGTCGTGAAATGTTCGGGAATCATCTGGAACGTTCGGGAAAGCCCCGGAATATCCTAGATCATTTTGAAACTTTCTAGAATACTGTGGAATGTACTAGATAATTGTAGACTATTCGAAGGCTTTTTCGTATGGGTGGGGATATCCTTTGGTAGGGGTACATAAAAAAAAATAAGTCGTGGGTTCACCGACCGAGTGGTATGGTCTAGTGGTCTAGTTCATTGGCTAGCATTCGGAAGGTCACCGGTTCGATTCCGGGGCCGGCTACTCTGGTCCAACTTTTTCTGAGGCTTCCTTGGATCATTTAGGCAAACGCTGGGGTCGTATAATATCTTTCACTTCTCTTGTCTTCATTTCGTCCGTTTCTCCTTTCTCCCCCAAAACCACAACCCACCTATTCCCACGATTCCTGAAGGTGGCCCAAGAGGGCCTTCTGCCCTACCCCTCCGACTTTGCACAAGTGTAGGTCGGGGGGGGGGGGGACAGCCCGACCACCAATATTGTTGGGATGTGAAAAACCCAACTTTTTTTTTCTGTGGGTTCACCCGGTTCTTCAGAGGTAGGCCACTGTCATACACATACCACAAATACTCCTCCCCCAAATTTACCCCATTTCCCACTTTCAAACCTTTCCCCGCTCCCCACCTTTCCCACCATCAATTGTGGAATAAAATAATCTACGGGTTGATGTATCAACCCGAGGAGGGGATTTAGTCGGTAGGCGCCTAGGCGAATCCGACACTACTCCCCTTCAGGGGGTGTCTTTTGAAGATTTTCCCTCCTCGAGGATAATTAAAACAACACAAAAGTGGGTTCGAACGTCAGTTTCTTATCAGTAATGTATTAAGTATTGGTGAATAAAAACAAGCAATAATGTATGATTAATCAATGTAATACGGTGTCTAAATATAAATCGATAATAAAGTGAACTATACGTGTTATGTTCCTTTTTAAATAAGAGGTTTTTTTTAAGAAAAACACACTTTATTAAAATAATATACAAGGTTAAAATAGATCTTAATCAGGCCTAGTCTGAAGCTAGAATAGATAATCATCGATTAATAAAAATACAGTTGGCATGATATTATTGTCCAGTAAGCACATTAAGCATGAGAAAACATGAAGGAATTTGCAAGCATTATAAAAGAGGCGTCTAATTGCAAAGTTACCATGGGAAATGTGAAGATGCGTTCAATTACAGATAATAATATTAGACATAACACCTCCCGTCTTAGATGAAAAATTACATTTCAAAATAATAATAAAATTTAATTTTTCTGAAGTTGTGGCGTTTTATAAATTTTCTTTAAGGAAACAACTGGCAGATTTTTTGGATGGTTTTCTGCGTCTTTTCGCGGAGTCCTTGAAGTTGTTGTAAAGGGTGCTTTGTAACGAACCTGTGGGTTGTTATCATTCTTCTTTGAACAGCAGCTTTTGGGGTGGCAACATCGGGCAGATTTGCAGGACAAATTCGGGCAACAGCAGTAAAAAATATACAAAATGATTGCTGTTGTAATTAGGAGGCCAGGAATTGTGAACCAATAATTTTCGTTTATTTGCGAGAAGCGTGTTGTTTCTTCCGCTTCGATTTTATTCTGAATATCGTTTAATTTTGCAGCAGCAATGTTAATGTTTTCTTGTTTTAAATAGTTCATATTAAGAGGCACAAGTTTTGGTAGTTTGGATCCACTGAACTTATCATTCTTACAGCAGACCGTGGAAATTTCGGGTAATTCTAATGTAAAATTTAAAGTCTGTTTTCCAGTTTTCTTGTTTTTCGTGGAGATGCGGAGACCATCGGAAAACTAACATATATATTCATTGTGAATGTCTATAATAGTGGGTTTTTTGATTGCGATTTTATTGATTGGAGTATTCGCTCACTTATAAGTTAAATCGAGAGATTTTGTAGGGGCTGCTAACCAGATGTTGTCGTCTATGTTTTGTATAAGCTCTCCATTAGTGTAAGTGGTGAAGATTTCGCACGTTTCCGAGAAGATTCGGGATGTCAACAGCTTCGGTATACAGGCGTTGCTGTGTTGAAGATCTTGAGGTTCCATATTTTTTAAAATCCAAATATCTTCTACTTGGAGTAGGTCATGAATGGATGCGATGTCGACAAACCATTTTTTGTCGTATGATAGTGCCAAATAAGGGGTTGGCGGTAATAAGATATGGAAAAGGGAATCATGATATGGTGTCGGGTATGGAAATAATTGGTATAAAACAAACTTTTGCGGTTTAACAAGTGGTACCTCCAATTCAATTAATAAGCCTTAATTCATTAAGTAGATTTATGGTTTGAGTACTAAATAGTATTTATAAATATCGGTGTCGTTTACGGTGAATGGTAAGATAGCTTTTGAATATTCAATATTGTTGAGTTCAACTTTTAACTGATCATGATCAAGAATTGATGGATGTAACGTTCCTGCTTTTGCATAAGAAAGTGATTCCAAAATGTTAGATACTTCTTTCTGAACTAAATCTGTAACCTCTATAAGCAAAGTTACTACGTTAAGCATATGAAGTACTACTGTATTTTCGCGAGTTTCATTCGAAATATTTTTTACTAGGTAATTTAGCTATCGTAATTAAATTTTCTTGAAGAGTTTTTTCGTTAGTTTTAACTTTGTTAATTGTTTCGTTAAAGTTTGATAAAAATATCTGTGTAAGATGACTTTGTTCATTTAAATTTTTAAGTGTTCTTGTTTGAATTTTGTAATTCTGATATTAATTTATCGTATTTGATGGCATCATTGTCATCCAATGTGCCAAATAATGTGTGTAAACCTCTTCCAAAAATGTTGAACCAACCTCTTTTAATACGTTTGGAAGGCAATAAGAATTGAATTCCTTGTATGTCCTTTTCCAATTTTGTTATTGTTATTCCAAGAGTGGTTGCGTGATTCGAAGAAAAATGTAATTTATTTAATTTAAATTCGAAATTTTGAATTTGAGAGTAATAATGTTTTATTGTATAAAAGTTAGAAAATAATGGCCTTATATTTTAATAAATGAGAATAGTATAAGGAGTGTCAGATATTAGTAATTGTCCTTTTGGATGAAGGTAAACTCCGGTGTTCGAAAGTTCTTTCATTTCGATATCTAGGCTTGCGCATCTGCAAAAGAGATACATTTATATGGTTTAATTTGCTCGATATTAACCATTGTGGTATCTTTGTTTTTTGTTTTCTTATTTATTTTAATGTTTTTATCGTTAATAACTTCTATTATTTGATATGGGCCTAACCATTTACATTCGCCTTGTTTATTTAAAAGTAAATTTTTTAAGAAAACTTTATCTCCTACTCTGTACGCTGGTACTGGTGTTTTAATTTTAGAATCGTGTAATTGTTTTGCCTTTTCTTTCCGTTCTGTTTGATTGTTTTGAGCTATTTCGTGTAATTGTGATAGTGTACCTTTTCTCTCTGCCAAATATGATTCGGATGTTTTTTCATTTATTAAAGTATATCCTGAGGATTATTAATGTTGCGTTGTTTAATACCGTATAACGTCTCGTATGGGATTAGTTTAGTGCTATTATTAATGGAACAATTATAAGATAAAACAGCATTGGATATTAAAGCTTCATGATTATTATTATATTTATTGGAATCGATTAGAGTAGCAATAGTATCCTTCAAAGTTCTTATTACTCTTTCGACAGCTCCGTTACTTTTTGGGTGATAGGCTATTGTGTATGTGTGATTAATAAATAGTTCTTTTTCAACTTTAGCTAATTTTTTTATTCAAAAATTCACCACCTTGGTCAGAGTGAACCCTTTTTGGTATACCAAAGATAGAAATAAATTTTAAAATGCAATTTGCTATTTCTGCGGCTGATTTATCATTTAATAAATACACTTTTTTTTTAAAAAAATTTTGGGTCTTGGATAACTAATGCGGTTCTTTTCTGTTTTTTGGATACAAAAATTTGGGCTGTGTCCACATCAATGCGCTCAAAAGGATATGATGGTGTTTCTGTAATAGTCATAGGGCTTTTATAAGACCTTCTTACCGTTTTGTTCCGTTGACAATATTCACAATTGTTAATATATTTACAGACATCTTCTTTTAATCCTAACCAATCAAAATATTCTTTAATTTTGTTACAAGTTTCAGTAATTCCTTTATGTCCATACGCTGGAGGATCATGGTGCATAGAAATTATTTTCATTTTATTTTCGGGGTCGCCGGAAAATTTGTATATCACATTAATTTGGATTTCTTGGTTTTTGGGAAAATTTAACCTATTTCTGAGATAATTTATTATCGGAATAATGTTTTTGCTTTCTTCTTCAGAAATAGTAAATCTAAGAAGATCGTTACAAGACTTTAAATTTAAAATTACTAAAATGTTATCAAATAATTCTCTTGGTGTATCATATTTGTTAATAATATAACTAAGATTTGGATTAGATTTAGACTGTTTGAGTTCGATATTTTCGTCAAAAGCGGGATAATCTGTATCGTATAAAATATAATTTACTTTCTTTAAATCGTCTGAAGGGAACAAAATCTCAAACGTGTGGTTTTTGTCGGCAAATTTACCTACGGTTGTTTTTTCATTTTGGTAAACTCTTTCGTCTTTCAAAAATATATCGTAATCTATGCCTTCAGGAAAGGTCGTTTCTAAAGCGTTAATTGGATGAGTGTAATTTTGAATTTCGTTTTCGATTTTTATTCGAGATAAAGCATCAGCGTTTTTATTTAAAATTCCTGTTTTATAAATTACCTCGTAATCATATTCTTTAAGCTTGAGTCGCCATCTCATAAGCCGAGAACCAGGATCTTTGATATTAAATAACCACGTGAGAGGTCGATGGTCGGTTATAATTTTGAAATGTTTACCGTATAGGTAGGGCCGAAAATGTTTGGTTGCCCAAACTATAGCAAGCAATTCTCTTTAATTGTTGAATAGCGTGTTTCTGCAGAATTTAGAGTTCTACTCGCGTATGCAACCGGTAAATCTTTCCCAAGTGGACCTTGTGATAGAATTGCACCAATAGCATACTGAGAAGCATCAGTAGTCAAAATAAATTCTTCTTCAAATTCGTGGGTATTGTAATATGGGTGATTTGGTTAAATAATTTTTAAGGGTATTAAAAGAATTTTGACAATCTTCGGACCATACAAATTTTGTTTCTTTTTTTAGTAGTAAAGTAAGAGGTTTTTGCGATTTTTGCATAATTTGATATAAATCTCCGGTAGTAAACCTGTAAGTCCTAAAAATGACTTTATATCTCGTGGCGTTTTTGGTATCGGGAAATTTGTTATAGTTTCAATTTTTTTTGGGTTTGGTTTGATTCCTTCTGAAGAAATGACATGTCCTAAAAATTCCGTTTCTCGTTTTAAAAATTCACTCTTGTCTACCTGGATTTTCAGATTGTATTCTCGTAATCGTTTGAATACATTTCTTAGACGATTATTGTGATCTTCTAGTGAATTGCCAAAAATAACGATGCCGTCTAAATAGACAAGACATTGTTTAGGAGAAAGACCGGTGAGAACTGTGTTCATTGCCCTTTGGAAAGTCGAAGGTGCGTTTATTAAGCCGAAAGGCATTCTGAGAAATTCAAAATGTCCCTCGTTTGTAGAAAAGGCGGTTTTGGAGATTGAGTTTGGGTGGACTTCGATTTGGTGGAAGCCACTTGCAAGGTCTAAAGTTGAAAAATACTGGGCGTGACCTAAGTTATCGAGTATTTCATCGATATTGGCGGGTTGGAAATTTGTCTGGAATAGTGATCTTATTTAAATTTCGGTAATTTTTTTTTTCTTTCCTGATGCGTCTAATTTTTTGGGTACTACCCAAATGGGACTTGAATAAGGGGAATGGCTTGGTCTTATTATATTTAGATCAAGTAATTTTTGGATGTGACTATTGACTTCTTCTCTGTGGCATTGAGGATACCTATAAGTTTTAGACACTATGGGGTTTTTTATGTTCTGTCTCTGAAGTAAACGTCAACTCATCTCCTTCTAAATAAAATAAATCTGAATATTAAAAGCAAATATCTAACAATGAATTTTTCTCTTCCTCATTAAGGTGCTCTGTTCGTAAATTATTTAGTAGTTTGTGTAACCTATTCCTATTAGTTGAATTACCTAAGGAATTTATTCTACGTAAATTTTTAGGAGTTTTATACATTTTTACGTTACTAATTTGTACAGTTTGTTCTTTATCAGAAATATTAATTAAACTTGTTCGGATTTTTGAATTAGTGTCTACTTTGACGAGACATTGAGGAATTAATAATTTGTCGTTAATATTTTGTTTAGGAAGCATACCTTCTGTGCCTACTTTATAGTTAATTTTAATTTCTACAAATTGTTTACATCGCGGTGGGATTTTATTTTTTTATTTTAATTTTGACTTCTTTTATTTTTATGAATTGGAATTGATTTGTTATCGGGAAATTTAATTTCGATAGATGAGAGATCGACAGTACTTTGAAGTTCTTGTAGAAAATTGATACCCAATATTCCATCAAAATTTATGTCAATGTCAGCAACGTGAAATTTTACTGTTTTCCCTCGGAACTCTGCTTTTAAAGACCCTAAAGTTTCAAAATATTTTGAATTGATACCAGAAATTTTAATTTTGTCATTAGTGTTGATTTTGTCTAAAAATTGTTTACATGGTTTAAGTAAATTAACTGCAGCACCTGTGTCTATAAGCAGATTAGTAGGGATATTTTTTACTTTAGTTGTAATATATGGTAGTGTTTCAACAAGCGTTTTGACTTTATTAGTAGAAAAGCTAATATTATCTTGAAAAGAGTTACAATTATCGGGGTTAGTTTCGATTAATTGAACAAACAATCCCCGTCTTGTTCGTTCGCAGAGGAGTTCAAAGGGTTTTGTTCAACATTTTCGGTTTCACTTTCGGAGTCTAAATCGTTATTAATAATAGGTTCAGATTCCACTGACTTTATTTGTGGTTTCGGTAACCCTCTAAATGGTGAACCAGGAAAGCTTTGTCTATTTTTGTTAAAGTCGTTACTGTTTCTTTCAAAAGATGTACCGGGTTTCGGTGCATTTTCAGGTGATTGATGAAAACTACTTTTAAATTTATTCTGATTTGGTTTAAACTGATTCTTTTCAAGTTTGGTTTTGGTTTTAAATTCGTTAAATTTTTGTCGTTCTTGCCTTTCTTTTAATTGTTTTTCTAATTCGTTAGCCAGAACGAAAGCTTTTTCCAAAGTTGTAGGGTTGGATGGCAAAACGGCTATTTCCAAATCACTATTTATATTCATTAAAAACACTGTTTTTGCAAGTTTATTAATGAAATCAGCAACAGCGTCGGCTTCGGCATCTGTTTCTAATTCGTTAGTCGCGGAAACAACTAAATTATCTCGTATTAGAGATATTTTATTATAAATATCTTTTACATTGGAATTGCTTTTAGGACGATAACGAAATAAATCTCCAACTAAACCTTCCGTTGATTTTTCAAGACCAAAATTATTTTCAAGATGTCTTGATATCAGTCCAATCGTAAACACGTTTGGAAAGAACTATTTTACCAGCTCTACCCGTAAGTTTTGTTAGGACGAGCCTTAAAAAATAAGGAGTACCTAACGGTTCGCAATTACTAAAAATAAAATCAACATTTTCTGTAAATTGATGGAGAGGAATACTATCTCCATCAAAAGTTGGTATTAAATCAGTCAGTTCTCGTCGTGAGAAAGTGTTAGAATTACTTTCTCCCTCTTGACTCATAATGATTTAAAATTCAAATAATATACTTTTGTTTAAAGTTGGAGGTAACCCTGACTAATTAAACGCAAATATTTGCTAGGATTACTAGGATAGCATAAAAAGGATCACCAACCTTGATGCCAAGATGCTCCAGAAGAACAGTTGCAAGATCATAGATAAACGGCAGGGCGTCCAGGTGGAACACCAATTTTTGGCTACTCCCTTCGTCGATTTCGTCACGTCTTGAAGGCGAAACAAAACTGGACTGTTCAAAAAGTTTGTTATTAACAGACCGCACAATGCTCTGCCACTTCACAAGACTTTTTCGTTTTCGAAAAGTTTATTTGTTTATTATTAATTTTTTTTCTCACTTCCCGTTATTTCGGAAATTTATATATTCGGATTGCCTTCTTAAACGACTGCGAGACAATCCTACTGACTGCGCCAATTTGTTATGTTCCTTTTTAAATAAAAAGGTTTTTTTAAAAAAAACACACTTTATTAAAATAATATACAAGGTTAAAATAGATCTTAACCAGGCCTAGTCTGAAGCTAGAATAGATAATCATCGATTAATAAAAATACAGTTGGTATGATATTATTGTCCAGTAAGCACATTAAGCATGAGAAAACATGAAGGAATTTGCAAGCATTATAAAAGAGGCGTCCAATTGCAGTTACCATGGGAAATGAGAAGATGCGTTCAATTACAGATAATAATATTAGACATAACATACGTAGGTAGTTTGCTTGCGAGTAGGAATTTCGAAAAATTTGTACATATATCACGGATAACAAAATGAAAAATGTTATTTATAAGCATGTATGTATTGTAAATTATTCGAATGCGTTTTCAATAAAAAAAATTTACATCCTATATTTTAAAGTTTATACTTTTATTTTAACTAACACAATCTCATATAAACTCCCCGAGCGAACCCGGATACCCCAGCTAATAGTCTTACAATTTAAATGATAACAAACAAACGAAAATATGTTAAAGAAATATTTCTAAATGTGTAAGTAAAGTAAGTCTGAAATGACACATCTGGAAAGTAACAAAAAAAATAAATTTGTGAAGATGTTCACAATGACATTTTATGATAAAACTTCAAGTTTGAAATCGATCCACTCACTCGTTTTCGAGATATTCGATAATTAAAAAATTACTTTTTAACACGTAACCTTATGGAAAGATTATTAAAAATCGCATTTTAGAGAAAACGATCTGACAGATCCTTAATTTTTTTTAAAGATGAAATAATAGTGAAAGAACACTCTATGTAAATTTCAAAGAGGTCTACTCACTATTTCTATTAAATAATGATAAAATACGGTTAAAAATTGAATATCTGGCAACGTTGCATTTGAGATTATTAACACTTATAAGAGTAGCTTATATCCCGGCGTCAGTGTAACCTATGCGTTCTCACTGAGAAGAAATACGACGTTGCCAGATCCGCGCTGAGGGAAAGGCCCTCGTGACTATTTCCCCCCGCTAACTCTGACGAACTAACTTGAGTCAACTCGCATAGTAGTGATGTCAAGTACGATTACTTTTTGGTACTCGTTAGTACCAGTTACTTTATTAATCTATACTCGTTACTTTGTAATCGTTACAAATACTCGTTACTTTTTCTGTAATACGTAATATCTTTTACCTAGGTACGATCCACAGTAACGACGATTACCATGGCGATTACCAATAAATAATCGGTAATATGTATATGTATAATTATGTTATTCCCTTTTTATATCTATTATCGTTTATTCCTAAATAAAAAAAAAATAGTTCAATAGAAATTAAGAGTTTTATAATAATAACAATAACAATAACAAAAGTGCAGCTCTCTTTATCAATCAATAGAATTCAACAAGCCATTTTTTAACATTGTACCTAGTGCCTAAATTATACATAACTATAAATACAGATATTTATATTATCGTATGTTGACGCACGACGACGCGATGCTGCTCTACATGTTTATAATAAAATAATAATAACACGATGAATGGTGCAAGTAGTCCTCTAAGCACGAGCTTGTCTTCATCATAGATAGTCTTCGTTCTGTTTCATTTCCACCCATACATCATATATACCTAGATATGTACTTAGGTACATAATATGGATATTGAATATAACAGGTACATGGTACATTTTTTATACGAAATAATATTGGTAATCGAACTGGCATGGCATATCGATTACTTCGATTACTTCGTCTTACGACTCCTACGACTAATGTACCGAAAAGTACCGATAGTACCGATTCAGTACCGATGGGATGCAGTAGGCGGTATAACTAAAAGTAATCGGTAACGATTACTTTCCCAAAGTAGTACTCGATTACTACGATTACTACCAAGTAACGAGTATTGAGTAACGAATCATTACAATATTGACATCACTATCGCATAGTACCCACTCTATTTATAAATAACAAAGTATGAAGGGTCAACTCGCAGCATACTCAAAAACAAAGCACTAAAGGTCAACTCACATAGTGCTCAGAACAGAGAATATTATATTGTAATGCAAATTCATTAATAGGTGACGAAAATAACTTGAAATAGAAAGCGAATAAAACGATGAAAAGTTTCAATTATAATTTTATTAATCACAACAATTGTTTCGCCACACATTGGCTTCTTCAGGCGAAGATGAATAACTTACAGTCAGTTATTCAAGTAAAATTGGTCACCCAGTGAGATAAACCACCTCATGTAATAAAAGAAGGAACACCTTCTAACAAGTACACACAGATACATAAAGTAAAATTTATATTAGTGCTCTATTGACTGCTGTGGATAGACCGATTTGTATTAGGATAGCTTTCGTCTGCAAAGTGCCTGAGTTTGTAAAAGAAAAAGGAGGGTTGCGTACCTAAGGATTTACCGTGGCGTTAATATGAAGAACATGGGGTGTATATATTTTTTATAAATTTAAAATTTCCTTTACAAAATTTACGTACTTCTTACATGAGATACATACGTATGATAAAAACTTTTGTATTTAAACAGTAATTTTATTTCATCACGTGGTTGTACCGTAAAAGGAAGATTTTATCTCATTTTTTTTCATTAGTGCGAAGCCAGTTACAGTTTATGACTTCTACATTGAATCTAAATAGACAAGTGAATATTTTAATTGATTATTCGATTTAAATCCATTGTACATTTTGTATGTATAGGAATCTAGTCAGCGTTAACTTTTCATTTAATCACTTATGTGACAGCGGAAGCAATTAACAGTTATTGCCAATTATTACATTTATAAATTATTATATTATTAGGGAAAAAATATATACATATACCGTATAATAGAGAGGCATATGTGTACAATAACTTAACATTTTTCGTAATGGTATAACCTTTACAGAATAATAGGCATAAAATCCTTCAGTTTCCGTTACATTTCACGGTAACTATTATTATTTTACAGCTTATACTTTAGTATTAAAGTACTATGAATGTTTAAGTAATTAATTGCGATGCTGTGAATCGAATTTCATAATATTTAAAGAAAAGAAAGTTCCATACTCGTGGGTAATGTTATTTAACTAGGCTTACGCCAGTAATTCAATTTTCGACGCTAGAGTTTTTTGTGGTCTATGCCTTCGAGAAATCGGTATCATTTCAATTAAAAGTCCGACATGCAATTAGTTTTTGTTTAATTGTGCACAGAAATTGCAACGTTTGTCCAGTAGTTGAAAGAAACTGTATTGTGTAAATTTTATATTAAATTACCTAAGAAATCACTTTAATAGTCAACTTTAATGAAAAATAACATGAAAAGTGGATAAGTGCTTTAATAAACTACGAAAAACCTGGCATGGACATCTTTAAATATTTGAAATAAAAGCGAAGAAAATTACATTTATTAAACAATTATTTCCACTCGACTTGTCGAAAATACTGAAATAAAAATCCAAGTACTTTATTAGTCTCTTACCATCATTATCTACTTAATGATTCAAAATACCTTTCCGTCATTTGCCTAATTAGATAAAAGAATCAAAGCTTAAACATACCTACCATTGTAATATCTAATATATATATATTCGTATCACAATGTTAGTTACCATACTCCTCCGAAACGGCTTGACCGACTTTTATGAAATTTTATATGCATAGGTATTCAGTAGGTCTGAGAATCAGGAACTATCTATTTTTCATACCCCTAAGTGATAAGGCTTGTCCACCCCTAACTTTTTTATTTTTTGGATAAAACTTTTTATTGATATTTTTTATGATTTGGCATTAAAAAATACATATAACCCTCAATTTTCGTCCTTCTACCACCAACCCCCATTTTTTAATAGCGATATTAGTACTGTAATAATCTTCAACTCTCAGTGGTCGATAACTGATCAATTATCAATCGATTATTTATCCCCGCTAGGCGTCTACCGATGTCACTACTCACCCAGCAAACAGCATGGAGAGGGGATGAAAATGAAGCAAATTTTTTTTAGAATGTTACAGGGAGTTCAAATATGTTCTAAGAAGTAAAACAATGTTTTATTATAACATTTCAGAATGATTTGGCAATGTTCAAGAATGTTCCAGAATCTTGAAGATCATTCAAGAATGTTCCAGAGTGTTAAAAGAAGTTTGAGAATGTTTTGAGTCACTATGGGATGTTTTGGATAGTTTCGCGGATATTAAATTAATTCCATCAAACGTGTGATATATTCTTACAAGAGCAACGCCGGGTATTGCTGCTAGTTAATATGTTATACTTCCCTGAATACTTAGTTGATCTGTCAAGCACAAAGCGTGTTACAAAGAGTCAATGAGTCAAATGCAACAATCTTAATAATTTATGACATGCGGATGTTATATTAAAACCTTATGCACCAGTGACCATTAATTTACAGATTCCATTGTAAGTATTAAGGTAAGTAGTTGACCTAATGAAACTAAATTGCTGACCGAGCACTCTCTATTTGTAATTTAACGACGCTTCGTCAAGAAGGAACTGATGACGAACATTTGTACTTGTCTATCGAGTGATGATTTCTAACTTTAATTACCTGATAGAAATCATATGTACAAGTGTTAAAGTTTTGCATTTCAGTTTTAGTTTGCTTTTAAATCTTTAAAAAAACTTGTGAACTTAAAAAAAAAGTAGCGACTTACTTATAACAAAAGTTTTTTTTTTTAATAGAAAACCTGCATTCAGCAGTAGTATTTAAAGATATTCATTGCCGACAATTTCAGAGAAATAAATAGGTGTGTGGAAAAAAGGGACTTGACCAGCTGACTCAAGCGCAACTACAATAAGTAATTGTTTTATTAAATTTGATCGTTTTCAAACGATAATTAAAATATCACTATTTCATGATCTACTGATTTATTATCAATTATCTCAAAAACTATCAGGTTAAATGTCATTCTCAATTTCAACCTTTATCTAATTGTGAGGTCAGAAATATGGGGTGCAATTAAAAAAAAATGGACCATGGACGTCAGAAATGAAGCAGTTCAAAAAAATAAGATTGACGGATTTTTGAAGAAATTTACCTAATAATATTCGTCTTATCGAATTAGTTACATACTTTTTACTTACACTGTATATTTATAACAATTATTTTTGTATAATAAATATTAAGTAATATTTAACATTTTCCACTTTACATTTTATTAAGGTGGGAAAAGTTGTTTTAGTTATTTCCAAGTAGCTCAATAATTCCAAGAGAATTGTGTATTACCTACGTAGGTACCTTTATAGGGATTTTAATGCTTTACAAAAAAGATCTGTTATATTTTTTTATAAAAACTTTATAAAAAATTATTTGAGGTTAAATTAATTTTTTTCGATATTTACAACGAAAATTCTAAATATTTGTTAGAATGCATTTCAAGTAAGTATTTTAAAATCATGTTTCCCTATTGTTTGTATTTCAAGTAAGTATTCAAAAATTAGCAAAATTGTATGTATATTGTATTTTCATTGCTAACTTCGGAACTGTTAATTTTTATGTGATTTCAAATTTATAAAGTAGTTTCTGTTAGGGCATAAAATTCTCTAAAACTACTAAGTAAATATTTATATGTATTATGAGCAGGTTTTTTATTTTCCCTCCCTACAATAATAATGATATATAAAATTAATAAAAAGGTAGGTAATAGTCAACTTTTTTCTTAAAAAGGTTCAAGAAACTAATGTTTGACATTTTATCCTGAAATATCATGGTATCCAAATATGTCACAAAATTGGAACCACTGGGGCCAAAAGACCCAATATTCTCAGAAGAATAACATACGTAACAGCTACCATTGTTCTCCTAAGAATTTTTATTCTGTTGGTCACTAATGGCCTCTATATACCTAGTGATACATTATTATGAAAAATACTGTATTATGTCATCTTCCAGCAGTTATCTTTTTACTTATTTTTTTCTTAAATTTTACAGGATTTGGATCCATGTAAATACCTTATTTCTATTATAAGTAAGTTACTTGTCACCGAGTAGACAAGGTATGCTGATATACTAGCCGCCACTACGTTCAATGCACCTTGTTTAGCTACGGAACTCGTTTTTCTTACTTACAATAAGATGTTAACCAGTCTGATACTTATGGACGCTATTCTAGAGCATCCGCATGCAGTGAGTCAGTAGTTTTTTTATACATTTTTAGATTGAAGAATAAAAACGGTGGATTTATAATTCGGCTCAAATACTGGTCTCACCAATTTTAAACAATCTATTACGTTGTTATGTAATTATTAAAAAAAGTCCTACAGTTTCTGGTCAACTAACAATTTCGTAATAATTAATGGATACAGTAAGAAGCATAAAATGCATTATGTTTTTGTTCAAAATCGTTTATATTGTAATAGGTATAGGTACACACGAACACTTTCTAGTTTAATCGTCAAAACCATGGGTACTTTCTTTCAGCTTATAGAATTTAATACTACTACAATTTATTCTTAAAACAACAATAGTAGATCATCCATAAACTCTGACATTCATTTTTTTTTTTAAATTATGATCCCCGCCCTTCTTGTACCATAGAAGTAATGGTTAACTCCCTTATAAATATTAAATTCCGACAACTACTCTGACAATGTGGCCGAAGGTATTTAAATTTACGTCATATTAATGCATGTGAATGCAATATGAGAGACATTATTGCGCCTTGTACGATCATTTCAATATTCTTTCCATTAAGAAGAAAATGCGTTTGTTATGTCGTATAGTAAGAAATTGCAAAAATTTTTTGATGGCTCCAAAAAGTCCAAATAATTGAACCTTTATGGTAGATGGTTATAATTTTATCTTCTAGCAGTAGTATGAGATCAATTCAATTATTAAAAATTCCTACTATGTTGTACACAGAAATGAAATTTTAATGAATACACTTCTCAATGAAAATCATTTAGGAACTTCCCATTCATAATTTTGAGTATAACTTAATTACCATTTACTGAAAAAAAGAATATTCAGCAATTAGAACTGATATTAGTTTCAATTTAAACAGAATAATTTATTTGATGAATTTTTTTAGTATATGTACAGTAAAATTACTCTAGTATGGTCTCCGGGATTACTAGTTCTTAAGGTGCGCAATGGCAAAAGGTAACGCCTTGCTGGCGATAGCCACAGACATGCATATGCATGCTTGGTTTGAAGCAGAGTACTTGTCAAGGCGCATACTAAATCGCCCGACTATTCATTTAAAAATGGTCGAAATATTTTATATAATTATTATATTTTAAAGAATATAAAAGCTGCCAATATAGTGTGCAAAATGCTACGATATTAACACGTTTCATTACTGAAAGGTTATCTATGTATAATAATTTTAGGTACATAACAGTATCGGGAGATTCAGGTATAAACTAAATTAACGACAACCGGAGAGGAGACATCAAGCACCCTTGCATTAAAACTAGTATATTTATTTGTCGTAATTTGTCGAGCGTTGATTGTATCTTTCTTCCTCCGAATGCGTTCTCTTTATTTCTTCTACGCCGACTGTAAAATCTTCAGAGCTCATCTTCGAGTAATTAAGCTGTACGTTTTCTATTTTTAGGATTATTGGGTGGGTTTGGACATCATCATGCTGCTGATGAATGGGTTGTTAAGCTAAAATTGTCCACTTATTATTATTATTATTACTATTTCAACACTTATTTTTATTTTGTATGTAAGTTACTTTCGAATATTTGTCAGAGCGTTGGTGGTAGAACCAACCCTCCAAAAACCAGTTTTTCGACCCCCGAAACAAGTACCAGGTAGTTAGATTGTAAGTAAGCAAGTAGCGAGTAACAAGTAGAGAGAACATAATTCGAATTCAAACAGAACAGATATACAACATAATTTGAACTCAAACAAAACACAAGAATTTTTCTTTATCAAGAGCAAATAATCAAGTAACTATTAAACAAGTTTTCACAAAATTATTTTTATAAGTGTTAAGTTGTAATTAGTGTAAATAAACCAATTAGAGTAAAGTGTGTGTTTTAATAAAAATAAACACTGGTCCTTCGAGTCAACATAATCAAGCAAATCAATAATCTCATGTGGTACAACAGTACAAACGAATTAAACAAATTTTTTATCCTTCGACCGGATCCAACCCCTTCAACTTCAGGAGAAGTTTCCCCAAAAAATTGTTCGTTGGCAAACATGGATCGACGAAATTTATTCCCGAAAGTAGGCCCAAATTGCTTTACAAAACCCAAACAAAGGTCGAAATTAAAATAGAAAATGCACATAACCTTTACTATTATTTCCTTGCAAGTAAGGGGTTACCCCTTCTATATGTATAGAAAGGATGGGAAGGGAAAAATTAAAAGAAAACAAAAAGAAAGGCGAAAATCAAAAACTCTCAAGATAAGTTTCAGGAATTTTAAACAAAAATTTCACTCTTGATTTTCCTTTATTTTAGGGCTAAAAGATTGAAGAATTTTTTCCCAATTTTCCTAAAAATCTTAAAAGATAAAAATTTTTTTGGCCCAAAAAAATGAAAGGTACCCCGGGTGAGTTCGGTAAAAAAGCTATTTACACGAAAATTCCATTTTTTGATTTTAATAACGAATTTTGTCATTTTTAAAATGAAATTCTGAAAATTCCATAAAAAAACACTAGTTTAAAATTTTTTTAATTTTTAAAAGGGTAAAAAGAATTTTTTATCTGAAATTTTTAAAAAATAAAACACCATCACATCCAATTCAAGTAAATTTTTTGAAATTGATACAGCATGCTTAGATTCCTAGTTTTTTTAAATCTTTCCCAAATTTTAAGGAGTTTTGAAAATTGGGGGAATTCCATTTATGCTTTGACTTTTTTAAAAAGAATTTAAGTTTTTAAAAATTCATATACTTTAAACTATTTACTATCAGTTGTTAAGGGAGATGCCGCGCAAACATTAAAAAGTATAAAGGTTTCCTCAGACAATTACGAAGTAGCTTGGGATTTGCTCAAGAGAAGATATGAAAACAAAAAATTAATTGTCCGTAACTGTTTGAAAGCTTTGTTCAATATTGATCCGATTAAAAAGGATACTCATCAATCATTTCAAAAACTATTAGACGATGTATTGAAATTCATGCAATGTCTAAAAACCTTTGAACAACCAACGTTAGACATGCTTCTCATATACATAATAAGCGCAAAATTCAGTATGACAACCCGCCAAGAATGGGAATCACTAAAATATAAAGACGAGTTTCCAACATATGAGGAACTCTTAGAATTTTTAGAAAAAAGGTGTAACTTGTTAGGTGTCTTAGAGGCAAATAAATCATGTCAACATATATTTAGCAATAATCCACCAAGTTAATCAAGTAATGCATCAGGCAGATCATATGTAAGCACTTCATCACGTATTAACGAATACCAAGGTAGCATTAATTGTTTAGTATTAGAACAGATAACAGATAGATTACCTACGGTACCCTTTAAATTACAAGATTTAAATATCCCACCAAATTTAAAACTAGCAGATGAAAAATGCAATGAACCACTTGCAATTGATATTCTTATCGGTGCAAATCTATTTTGGGATTTGACCTGTGTGGGACAACATAAATTAGGACCCGGCAAACCGGTTTTACAGAAAACAAAATTCGGCTGGGTATTAGGCGGACATTTAGACTTGAATTCAACATCTGTTCCACCAATCATAAGTTGTCTTTCAGTATCTGAAAATCAAAGGCATGATTTAAATAACCAAATTGCTAAATTTTGGGAATTAGAAGAAGTCAATACTAACCAAATTAAAATGTCCGAAGAAGAACTTTATTGCGAACAACATTTTGTTGAAAACCATAAACGCGATGACAACGGTCGGTTTATTGTCAGTATCCCAGTTAAACATAATGTAGGTAGGTAATCTTGGTGAATCGCGAAATCAGGCCTTAAAACGTCTTCGTTCATTAGAACGTAAACTAAATTGTAATGATGAATTCAGAAAAGAGTACGTTCATTTTTTGGAAGAATACGAGAGACTAGGTCACATGACAAGAATAGATGAGCATAAACAATTAAACGATACATGTTTTTATTTACCCCATCATGCGATTGTTAAGACATCAAGTGTAACAACAAAGGTCCGAGTCGTATTTGATGCATCGGCTAAATCAGATACGGATTTATCACTAAACGACGTTCGATATAATGGTCCTACCATTCAGCACGATATCCAAACTATATTATTGCGATTCCGAAAACATGAATATGTAATTACCGCGGACATCGCAAAAACGTATAGACAAATACTAGTGTCTGAAAATCAGCGCAATTTGCAGCTAATATTATGGCGAACAAATGATAACGAACCTGTGAATTGTTTTAGATTAAATACCGTGACTTACGGGACTTCATCAGCTTCCTTTTTAGCCACGCGATGTCTAAAGCAGGTCGCAATAGAATCTCGCGCGAATTACCCAAACGCGGCTAAAGTTATCGAACAAGATTTCTACATGGACGATCTATTAACTGGGTGTTCTTCAGAAGAAAACGCGATAGGGTTGTGTAATGACATCTCTAAATTATTGAAGGGAGCGGGATTTACGTTACGGCAGTGGTCGTCAAATAGTAAACACGTATTAAGCAATATCGATAAGGCGTCTGACTCACAGGAATCACTTGTAAAAATATACGAAGATGATAACAGTAATAAAACATTGGGCGTTTTGTGGGACCCAAATAACGATATAATCAGGTACAATGTGAGCATTATTCCCAGCAAACAAGTTACAAAAAGGACAATTCTGTCCGTAATCGCACAAATTTTCGATCCGCTAGGATTATTGGGGCCGGTCATAATTTTAGCCAAACTCATAATTCAGAAATTATGGCAGTTAAAAATATCATGGGACGAATCAATCCCTTTCGATCTCTATACAGAATGGTGCAAATTTCATAGTGAATTAGACTCAATAAATAAAACATATCGAGATACCACGATATCTTATTATCAAAAACGCGGTTCGTATCGAACTCCATGGATTTTCGGATGCGTCTGAAAGGGCCTACGGGGCATGCGCGTATATAAGGAGTGTAAACGCAACGGGTGGGTGTTTAGTTAGTCTATTAACACCAAAATCAAGGGTTGCACCACTCAAGACAATAACACTACCACGTCTGGAGTTATGCGGTGCATTACTATTAGCGCGATTAATGCATAAGATATTTGAAACAATAGACATAAAATTTGATTCAAAATATTATTGGTGTGATTCAACTATCGTTTTGAGTTGGATCAACTCTACCCCTAACAGGTGGAAGACATTCGTGTCCAATCGCGTAGGAGATATTCAAGGTTTAACAAATAAATTAGATTGACATCATGTAGGATCCAAGGATAATCCTGCTGATTTGCTATCACGCGGAGTAGACCCACAACGTTTAAAAAATAACAACATTTGGTGGTACGGCCCAACATGGTTACAACAAAACTCAAGCGCATGGCCAATGTCTAATATCATCCACGATCATTCATTAGAGCAAAAAGTCACCCTTTTTGTAGCAGAACAGCCAGATAGCTTTCATTTATTTGAGAAATTCTCAAATTTAAACAAATTAATACGAGTAGCTTCTTATACATTCAGGTTTATTCACAACTGTAAATATCCAAATGATAAGAAAATAGATTTCTTAACCACTACAGAACTAAATAACACCTTACAATTTTTAATTCGCAGTGCTCAAGCTACTTGCTTCAGCACAGAAATCAGAGATCTACTGAAAAATAAACAAATAAATAGAAAAAGTAGACTAATAAATTTGAACCCTTTTATTGATGAAAAAAATATGCTAAGAGTAGGTGGTCGTATACAGCAATCAGGTTACGGATACGACAAAATTCATCCGATTATACTGTCAAACAGTCACAAACTTACAGAACTCATAATCGAAAAAGAACATAAACGATTAATGCATTGTGGAACCAACCAATTGTTAGCTTGTTTAAGAGAACTGTATTGGCCAATATCAGGGAAAAATTTAATCAAAAAGGTAATTCCAAGGTGTGTAAATTGCTTTCGAGTTAGGCCTAAGCTGTTAGAACCTATCATGGGTCATTTACCTAAACCTCGCGCGGTCCCAGCACCACCCTTTTATAATTGCGGCGTTGATTACGCGGGACCAATTAACATTAAAGAAAAGAAGGGTCGTGGTAGCAAGTTTATTAAGGCATACATTTGCGTTTTTGTGTGTTTTGCTACTAAAGCAATTCATCTCGATTTGGTAACAAGTTTAAATACAGAGGCATGTTTAGCAGTTGTTCGGAGATTTATAGCACGTCGTGGGCAACCACAAAATATTTATTCAGATAATGGGTCATGTTTTGTCGGGGCAAATTCCGAGATGATTGATTTTTACAAATTATTAAAAAACAAAACGAATCAAGATAAAATTATAAATTCATTAAGAGAGATGAATACATCATGGCATTTCATCCCTCCTCGATCTCCTCATTTCGGTGGCCTTTGGGAAGCCGGAGTCAAATCCGTAAAAAATCATATAAAACGTGTAGTATGGAATACGAACATTACCTTTGAAGAAATGTATACCATTTTGATACAGATAGAGGCAGTCCTCAATTCCAGACCTCTATCCTCTTTATCTAATGACCCCAATGATTTTGACTCCCTTACCCCTGCACATTTTTTAATCGGCCGACGTTTAACCTCCCTTCCGGACCCCGATTTGCAAGACATAAGCGACAACAGATTAAGTCGCTTCCAACACGTGCAGAAAATGCAGCAGGACTTTTGGCGCAGATGGAGCAAGGAGTACATCAGTGAACTGCAGATCAGAACTAAATGGAAACAGGATCCCCGACACAAATTAGCACCAGGATCCCTGGTTCTAATAAAGGATGACAAGTAACTATTAAACAAGTTTTCACAAAATTATTTTTATAAGTGTTAAGTTGTAATTAGTGTAAATAAACCAATTAGAGTAAAGTGTGTGTTTTAATAAAAATAAACACTGGTCCTTCGAGTCAACATAATCAAGCAAATCAATAATCTCATGTGGTAAAACAGTACAAACGAATTAAACATGGGTAATGCTTTGATATTCTTCTACTTGATCACATTACCTCTTCGAACTTCAAAGGAGTCTTCCCAGAAGTAAATTGTTCGTTGGCAAACATGGGTCCTGACGTAATGTATTTTTATTCCAGTTAATGTAGCACGTTGCTCACATACAGTCAAAGGTACTGAAATAAAATAGAAAATGTAAACTAACTTATACTCTAGAGCAAAGCTGGAGTGTAAGATGGAAGGGCCCCTTAGCCTCTTCTAGAAGTAATAGAAATGGGTGGGTAGTAGTTGAAAAAAAAAAGAAAACGAAGACAGAACAGAAGCGAAAGTTCATCGAATAAACTCTCAATGATAAGCTTTCATCTGGATCATGTTGCTCAATCTGAAGAAATTTGAGCAGTGGATTGCATTTTACACTTCATTGCTATAGGGACTGAAGGAGGGATTGGTGGTTAATTTTTTTCCGATGGTTTTGGAGTTTTCCGTGGCCCGAAAAGATCTATACACTGAAGATAAGAATTTGCTTTTGCCTGCCCTTTAATTTAAAGGGAATATGAAGGCTGCACCCTGGCTGAGTTTCTTGGTAACCATATAGCTGTTTAAAGAAAATCTCTCTATTTATTGATTTTTTAGGTGGTCATATACTTGATTCTGTCTATTGTTAGATACTTGATGAAATTCTGTAATTAATTCACAATAACGAAAAAGGCACTAGTTTAATCAATTTCTATTATTTCTAATAGGGTCAGTATATACGAATTATTTCCTATGTGAACCATTTTTTAAAACTTCTTGTTTTTCTAATACAAACACCATCACATGAATTACATAGTAATTTATGTACTAGTTACTTGTATTCAGCATAAGCTTTATCTTTATTATTTTTCATGAATTTCCCTAAATTTTATATATGTCTTAAATGAAACATTTTAAATTTATTGTTCTCTTGTTAGTTTTTTAGAAAATTGATCCATCAAAGAAATAATTTTAAATATGTGATATACTTGATAGAAACTCAAAGTAATAAACTATTAAATTTTGTTTAATATATTATCTGTGATATTAGAAATGCACCTATTGTTTTAGGTAATTGAATTTAGTTTTTTTTTTTTGGGAATTTTGCTTATTCAGTTTGGTCAGTAATTTATTGTCGATATTTCTTATGGTGCTTTGATGAGATCAACAAAATTTAATTCGCCTCCAGTAGTTTTAATAAATTTTAGACCAAGAAAAAATAAAAGTATTATAAATACTATTTATGTGTCATCACATAAATAATATTATGTTAGCTGCGTCGTCTATTCTGTTGGACAACTTAACACCTTTATAATGCATTATTGTCTAGCTCTAGCACATAAAATATTTTGATTGTAACAACTGATTACCGTGTTTGTGAACTGAGATAAGATCGAAATCGTAATCCAATAAGTTCAATAAGTTTCTAACATAGAACGTAAAAGTGCTTTTTATAATATATATATTTTAATTTAATAAGTACAGAAAGGCGTAAAGAACAGAAAATTGTTAATTTTTAATTGTTACCATTATAATAGGTAGGTAACGATGGCTGTTCCAATTAATTAACTTTGAAATTCACTTTTCTGTTTAAATTTTTATTACATAATTTTTAGGTCTTTTCTAGTACTCATTTTTAAGATGTTCCATCTACAATATGTACAAGTACATTATTTTTTTTTTATGTTACAACTCACTTCCTTAAGATAGCTGCAAAAATATTATTATCTGTATTTTAGTAACACGGAATCTGCCAACTCGGTCATATTACATTTATTTCATGATAGTTATTGAACTGTTAAACAACGCAATGTAGAAAAACTTATAACAACATTTATTGATTGATGTAATAAACAAAAAAAGACTGAGCAAAAGTTGTAAAAGTATTTAGAAAAAGGAGTTATTACACACCGGTACAATCTTTTGTTATGTAGGTACTCTCCTGTATCTAAGTGGGTAACTATAAGTTGGTTACTTCCATTTTCAATTTTCGTTAAATTAATACTAGTTATTTTACTTCCAGAGTTCTTCAAAATATGTATATGTAGATTTAATAAAAATTTCCGGTTTTATTAGAATTCGGAAAAAAATAACTCCTACCATGACAAGTAATTGTCACAATGAGTTAAATTTCATTGGAGGCTGAGGAATACCTATGTACTGTATACAGGGTGTCTTTGAAAGGTTGGGAAATCTCGAAACTGGCGATACTACAGCTCAAAATATGTCGATTGAGCCAAACCTATCTTAGTCGAAATATTGAAACGGAAAAAAATACAGTTAAATTAAAGTTTTGATTTTATTTACTATTTTTCCTTATTGCTGTAGAAGTTTTGTAGCTTTTGGCCTAACTCTCAGTATGTGGGGGTTTTTGGTACGAGGAATGACAATTTGCTACTGATTTTTCCAAGGTAGCACATATGCCATTATTCTAGTACATTTTCGGCCAAAAAAAAATTGTGACACCCTGTATGTTATTATTGATAAAAAAAATGCTTATCTTCCGTTCTTTCTGAACAAAAAAGTATACTTGTTGAAAGTGCCTAAAGTTAATAGTTTTCGAGATATTTGCTTATAAATTTATTGATGCATTTTGTATTTGTACCTACTCGACGTTTTAAAAAAGTTGCTTCGCAATTTGACGTAAATTCCGCACTTTTACTCTTTAAGATATTTAAATATTTGTCAAAATTGTTAATGCCTAAAACAAAGAGAGTTTTCAAAGATCGTAATATAATTAAACAGGTAGGTACATATTTAAAGTTGGCGAAACAGGAAATCACCATATTAATAAATTTATAACAAAAAGTGTTTTCAAAATTTTACAATGGTACTTTAACATAAATTGAATCGGCTCTAATGATTAGAAAAAACGATACGTCGTCTCTGCATAACCTCAAATTCGGAAGGAGCATAACTTTTTGCATTATGATGTTCTATCATATAAGAATTCAAGATATCAATATGTTATTTTACGTGATTCCTTATTTTTGCTAAATGGTAAAATCAAATCAATGAAATCATCGAAAATAACCTGATTCTGATTTTAAACATAACCTTAACTCCGTATCTACTTCAACGCAATTTTGAAGTCAACTTGACAACTCAAGTTTTTTAACCGACTTAAACCCTTATTGGTCCGGAAGGATGGAAAATTAATTAATGCGAATTATTCCAAAACTTCGAAAGTTCTGATACTTCTGACTAACCTATTGTGCTTGGAAAACTAAAGTAAAATTTGGGACG
The DNA here is from genome assembly GCA_029378335.1 of Agrilus mali. Taxonomy (NCBI): domain Eukaryota; kingdom Metazoa; phylum Arthropoda; class Insecta; order Coleoptera; family Buprestidae; genus Agrilus; species Agrilus mali. The sequence goes on along the minus strand of CM055655.1, from coordinate 16,350,900 downwards.
GCCCCTTTAAAATCCTTAACAAATTTGCATGAACCGTTGCCTGAAATTTATGTCTTGTCGGGAAAAGTTGGGAATCACGTACAGTCAGATTGGACCTTTGCTTATTTTATAACATGTTAAATTTGTAAAAAAAAAAAATAATCAGCGAAAACAACTGGCAAAAATATCTATCATAAGCCACGAGGATACTTGTTTTCTGTGAAATTGTTCGTTGTACATGGAAAATGATGCATTTGTTTTTGTGCAGAATTTTATTATTTATTTTTTTTATTTAAGGGAGACGAAATAGTATTATTGCGGAAAACTGATGCTTCTGACCTTTTGATCTTTAATAAACTTTGTAGTCTTGTAGATATTATTATTAGAATAGGACGTAAAGTGGGTCACTTGAAATTACCAAATGGGTCACTCGGCGACCCGCGGGTCATAGGTTGCCGACCCCTGGAATAGGTACTGAAATAAAAGAATTGAAGAAAACTGCCTGTTTCTCTCAATTATTGTTTCTGAACTGATAGTTTTTTTTTTCGAATTGAAATTCTCCTTACTCCTTTCTTTCTCTCTTTTATCACTTTACCTTTCTACTGTATAAAACTTTTCTTCGAAACATACGTTGTAACAATACTTTGACGCATACTGATACTAATTCATTTATTATTCATGGAAAATGTACCTAACCAAAGCATAACAAGAACAAATAATACATATAGATATATATGTTACATCCCATATACGACGTCTTCATTCAAGGACACTACTTTCCCATATACATCTTATTTCAAAATTGCTGTGTAATCAAATATTAAATCTACTGCAGTTTTTTCTTTCAAAGCTTCATTCTAGCTTCAGACTAGACCTGGTAATCATTACCTTGTAACTTCAGAAATAAAAGTTGTTTTTAAAAATACTTTTGTTCGATTTTTTATCGTATCATATATATATACTACACAACATCGCAAAACATTTGTGGAACTGCAAACCGTTCTTGGAATTCCAGTAGCCAGGATAAGGGAAGAACTAAAGTAAAAAGTTCTGAAAACTTCAATTACATATTCCTATTTGTTTGTCGTAGTACATTTTAAACATTAGTCTCCCGTATCCGAATAACCTTCTATCGTGGATTACAAAAGTGAAAGTACCTTTCGTTTAATAACTTAAGCAATGATCTTGAATTAAATTTATTCTATAACGATCAGTTTTTCTTTTCTTCTATTTGTATTACCTTATTAACGTAATTTGATGACAAATTTAGCAAAAGTTGAAATAAACTTTTAAGAAAACCTTTTTATTCAACTTTTCATTAAATTCATTTAAATTTCTAGTAGGTTGCCTAAATATTTCCAAACAACGATGACAATTATTACGTTAAGTTCGTTTATTTTCGGTGTCATTTTGAAATCAATTTGTAATGTTATATGGGGTAATTATAAAAACAAAAACAGGAATAGATTATTAAAACGTTAAGGAGATTTCAGATGTTAAATATAGAGTTTTATGACGAACTTTCAAAAATTTATGACACCTACAATTAAAATTCACTAACAAAAACAATTCCTTAACGCGTAGTTTTAAAAGTAACTCATAAGTACATTTCGTTAAATTGTTAATATATGTTAATACTATCTAAAAGAAAAATAAAGCAGCAGTGACACCACTGCAATATTTTTGTTTTTATTTGCCGGAAATTTTAGCTGGGGGTGGAGGGTTGGAGGCTTGGGGGGGGGGTGAGAATATGAAATAAAGGTTCCCGCTTTCTCCCCGCCCCAAGCGACAAAACCAAGGCATCCTTTTTTCAAATTGATGTTTCATCACTTTGTGGTATGGGGGTTGGGTTATGATATATAAAGGTCCCCCCTTTCTCCTCCTTGCCCCAACCTAAGTTTGTTTTACAAATAACACCGATTGAGGGAGGGTAAAAAGAAGGGGTGGGCTTAACATCCCGTTATTTGTTTTTTCTTTGTACTTTACGGATATCCTAATTTCATAATCGAGATAAACAAAATATTTGAAAGGGAAATAACGGATGCGGCCGGTTAGGAGAATTCGCACCGAGCGGCATGGTTTAGTCGTCTAGATCATTGCTAGCATCCGGGAGGTCACCGCTTAGATTCCGGGGCCGCCTACTTTGGTCCAAGTTTTTCTGTGGTTTCCTTGGATCATTTAGGCAAATGCTGGGGTAGTAATATTCCACAGATAGTCTTTTACTTCTCTTCTGTCTTCATTTCGTCCTTCTCATCTCTCTTCCAGCAACCATCACCAACCCATTCCCACTATTCCTAAAGGAAGCTGAAGAGGGCCTTCCGCCCTACTTTTCCGACTTTGCACAAAAATTATAACCAAATAAAAAAAAACAGGAAAATCAAAATATCCAATGTAAAAATCAATTCAAATAAAACACAGGTAAATCAAATTCCAGTAAAATTGTAAATCAAAAATATCAAATGTAAAAATCAATTCAAGTAAAACAGGTAAATCAAAATATTAAATCCAAATAAAATGGTAAATCAGAATATCAGTGCAAAAATAAACTCAAGAAAAACACAAGTAAATCAAAATGTCAAAATCCAAGTAAAATGGTAAATCAAAATGTCAAATCCATGTAAAATGGTAAATCAAAATATTCAGGTAAAAATAAGTTCCAGTGTAACACATGTAAATCAAAAATATATCCAATGCAATAAAATAAAATCAGGTAAAACAAGTAATTGCAGGGTAAAAACACAAAATAAAATGCACATAAAAATAATCAAACAATAAAAAAATTCAATAAAACACATATAAATCAGGGGACACAAATACACATAACAGGGTAAAAACACAATAAGACAAAAACGAAATAAAATGTATGTAAAATAATCAATCAAGAAATTGTTGTAAAATATAATTAAAAATTCTCAAATAAAATGAAATCAAAGACAACTTGAAAAAGATAAATTCAAATTTTGTAGTTCTCAGGCTCAACAAAAATTAAAAATAATTTGTGTAATAAAATTTAGAAAAACTTGTGAAATCCACAAAATTTAAAAACACAAAATCCAGATCTTATTATAATTTCCCGAATATTTGATAAATTTTGACACAATTTGAAATTCAATCCCTACAAACAGCAGCACATTTTAAAACCAAAAACATATTTGTTAGTTATTTTAGGGGTCTGGAGTCCCTAAGGAAGCAATCCAGATAACGCTGATTGTTGGAACGCATCTGGCTACACGACTAAATGTTTGTTTGCATTTTTATCTAGTCTATACATCTTTCTCGTTGAGCAAGACATCATCGATAAACTATCAATATAACAAAAGCCCCTGTTATACTCCCATCAACGTCCACACGGGAGAAAATATTAGTACTTACAACAAGGCATTTCATACTTAGATTGAACCACAAAATGTTTTATCCCTTTCGAAAATATACACAAATTATTATAAATTGAAAAACGAAATATTAATGTAAAGCCTGAAAAACTTTTTAAATGAAATAATTTTAAAAATATAATTTAGTAAGATTTACCTGAATTGAAATTATTTTAAAAATGTGAATTATTTAATTTAGTGAGATTTACCTGTACTGAAAATAATTTGGTAGTTTATTTAAATTAGTAATTTACCTGAAGTGATAATAATATAAAATTTATAAACAATTGAACAGAATTTCTAGTTATAAAAAAAAAAATAAACAGTGAAATTAAATTTGAAACAATTAGAATTATAAAAATGATAAACAAAATAATATTAATTTAAAATAATAAAATAATTATCATACCTGTTAGAAATTTGAAACAAAAACTTAAAACAAAGAAAATACACCAACACACAAAATATAAATAAAGACACAAAACAAATTATGATCTCTGAATTTGAATACGAATATTGAATTGAATTGAATATGATTGTTGTAATCTGAATCAGAATTGAATGTTGAATTGAATGAATCTGAATGTTGAATTGAATGAATTGAATATAATTGTTGTAATCTGAATCAGAATTGAATGACTTGAATGAATCTGAATGTTGAATTGAATAAATTGAGTATAATTGTTGTAATTTGAATCAGAATTGAATGACTTGAATTGAATGCCTTAAAAATTACGTCGCAGCCCATTTAAAGACTCCCTCTAATACGTCATCAAAACCAATCGAACCCACGCCGCATCTAAGAAAAATTCCCACAGGAAATCGATCTACGAGACAAGTAACAAAAATTTTACCTAAAAGAGAACAGGTCTCACGCCAGCTCAAGAGTTATTTATGGTTATTACACCCCATGTGTGCGAAACGCCCGAACACCCATAGTAAAACTATGCAGACAAAAAAAACTAACATGTGGTTGTTTAGTTTATTTTACTTATGTAAAATGCAAGTAATTATTCAGAAAGTTATCAGGAAATTTGACAGAGTTTTGTAATACCATGATCGAAAAACTAAATAAAAAAAATTTTTTTTTAGCGTGCGTAAAATATTTAAAAAATTAAAGATGACCATTGGATACCACAGAACGCCCGTTTGAAGATTGGTTTGGAGATGTAGATGGTAATCTGTCAGTGAGAAAGCGGTCTGCAATTTTGAAATTCGCACGCGCTACAGAAAAGGGTAATTTTGGCTACAAGAAAAGAAACAGTTGCATAGGGGTAGAAAACGAAACAAAATGTCGATAGTGTTGATGATAACCAAAGATGATGTCATCTTTTTAAAACTCCTGGTTGAACCAATTTGTGTAATTGTTGCAAAGGATGTATGAAAACTAAAATGTCAAATAATTGAAGGTTTGCTAACGTCTTTGTCTGAAGATGATCTAAGACAGTGCAATTAACTTGAAGTGAGAAAATCAATGGTTGAAGAAAAGAGTCGTTGATTTGATATTCACAGGTGTTTTTTGAAAGAAGTACGTAAATTGTGGAGATTGTTAAGTTCGGAAAATCCAGCTATATAATCAGAGGTAAAAGGTATTACTATTGGTTGGTTGTCGGAAGTTAAATAAATATCAACTAAACCAGGAGGGAAACGGGACAAAGTATCAGCAACGATGTTATCACGACCTCGGACATGTTCAATTTCAAAATCAAATTCATTTAAGTTAATCATCCACCTGGTTAAACGATCATTTAGAAGACGATATTGTTTTAGGAATTTTAAAGGGTTATGATCAGTTTTGATAATAAATTTATGTCCAAGAATGAGTATTCGGAATTTCTTTAGACCGAAAATGAAGTCTTGTGTTTTATCAGGGTCAGTAAGGACGCCCCTAGTTGTTAAAATGTGGCCGATAAATTTAACTTCTTGTTTAAGAAATTCTGATTTTTTTAAGTTGAGGGTCATGTTGGCTTCTTTTAATTTTGAAAACAGCTGTTTTAAGTGGTTAAGATGTTCGGTGAAAGATGTAGATACAACAATCATATCGTCGACAAATTTGAAAACAAAGGATTGTAATTCAGGACACAAATTAACATCCATGATACGGGTAAATGAGCCAACAGCAGTTTTTATACCAAAAGGAAGGACTTGAAAAGTGAATGACTTTTTTAAATGGACTGGTATCGTGTAATTGGATATGATGAAAATACTTATTGGTTCCTACAGGGTTTTTGTTGAAGATAATTTGGTATTTAATTAATAATCGTAACAAATTCGATATCTGGAATTCTGGCGTTTAATGAAGGGACTCAACTTTTTGAACAAAATCCTTTTTGGTATTCATATGTGAAGCAAAATCAAATGGAACAGAAATAGAAGAATTCATCTTAAAGGTTTCAACTGCATCGTTGAGTGTTTCATTGGATAGCTATTCTACATAAGAATGATGTAGAGACTGGGTAGGACCAAAATAAAAATATTGAAAAACAAACAGATAATGACAAGGGAATTAGTGGTGAAATCTATCCCAATTCTCTTGTCTCTCCACGGTGGTATGTAGGCATGGAACTTGTTCCAACCCTTCTTTTCGTTCCACAGAAGAACAATGTTTGCAATTCCGTGGGCATGGTCGTCTTGATAAGGCGTCGGCATTACCATGGTGTTTTCCTGGCCGATGTTCAATTTTGAAATTGTACTCTTGTAAACGCTGTAACCATCTGGCCACTTGTCCTTCAGGGTTTCGGAATTGCAGTAACCATTTAAGAGAAGAGTGGTCAGTTCTCAGCAGGAATTCTCGCCTATATAAATATTTGTGGAAATGTTCTATAGTCTTTACCGCGGCCAATAGTTCTCGGCGAGTCACACAATAGTTCTTCTCGGGCTTTGACAGTGTCTTGCTAAAATATGCGATTACTCTTTCTTTACCGTCTTGAACTTGGGAAAGAACCCCTCCAATACCCACATTGCTCGCATCGGTGTCGACAGTGAATAGTTCCCAAATTCTGGATAAGTCAAAATCGGGGTGTTAGACAATTTATTTTTCAGAACTTGGAAAGCTTCTTGACAGGTGTTCGTCCAATCAAAAGGCACTCCATTCGAGAATGGAGTGCCTTTTGATTGCAGAGACTTACCGAGGTAAGTCTCTGCAAGGGGCGAGCCACATCCGCAAATCCCTTCACGAATCTTTAATAGTACGAACATGGTCCCAATAAACTCCTCAGTTCATGCTGATTCGTTGGTTGCGGCCAATTACGAACTGTCTCGGTCTTGTCAGGATCTGTACCAACGCCTTTACTTGATATGACATGGCCTAGGTATTTCAGTTCACTTCTAAACAACGCACACTTTTTGGGATTTAATTTTAGTTTTGCTGCTGTGAATTTCTGAAGAACTCTGCTTAGATTGGCAAGATTGTCTTCGAACGTTCGCCCAAACACAATGACGTCATCCAAATAGACCAAGTAGATTTTCCAATTCAATCCTTGTAAAATGGTCTCCATTAATCTTTCAAAGGTTGCTGGTGCGTTGCATAGACCGAAGGGCATTACATTGAATTGCCAGAGACCGTTCCCAGTAGTAAACGCAGTCTTTTCTTTGTCTTCAGGATGCACTTCCACTTGCCAATATCCGCTCTTTAGGTCCAACGTCGAGAACCATTTAATTTCGCTCGACAGACAATCTAACGTGTCGTCGATTCGTGGCAAAGGATAGCTGTCTTTATGTGTTACTTCATTCAATCATCGATAATAAACACAGAATCTCGTTGATCCGTCCTTCTTACGTACCAAAACGATACGGGAAGTCCATGGACTTTTCGATGGTTCTATTATCCCTTTCTCGCGCATGTCTTTAATCAGTAAATCGACTTCTTCTCGTTTGGCCCATGGTACTCGTCTGGGTGGTTGTTTGATATTTCCTGATTCTTCCATAATCTGTGTCGTCAATCGCAAAGACGTTCTGATACGTTCTGATTAGATGTTCTAGTCTTCGAGCTTCATCTTCATTAAGATGTTCAGTTGCCTTGTTGATTAATTCTTGTAATGCTTCTGGCAGCTTCCCGTTTTCTTCCCTCTGTTCTCTAATTTGGTCCAAATGATTGATGGTGGTGACTGGTTCTAATGTCCCTATTGGTGTTCCTTTTGTAAGTTTTTGTTCAAAGCCTTTCAGATTGACAAATCTGATTGGAATTGTGGTCGAGCCGGTTTGTACCACAGTTCTTCCGACAAGGATAGCCTTCTGCCTCAATTCTTCGTTGTCTTGCTCTATGACTCCAGTAATTTCATAAGGGACATTGTCCTCTATTGTAATTCGGGCAACAGCTTCGGAGTGTCAAGGTAAAACTTGGTCTTCAGCAACGACGACCCGTAGTGTTCGCTGATCAGTCCCATTTCTTTGTAGTGGCAGTTCTTGATCTCCTATTCGTAAATATTTTGTGCCCATGTCTAGCTGGATTCGGTGTCTTTCCATAAAGTCGAGTCCCAAAATTATGTCGTCGGTGATATCGGCCACCAGCACTTGTTGGTACAGGCTTGCGTCTCCAAGACCGATCACCACTTCGCATTCTCCATGAAACGATGTTGTTTCCCCTGTCGCAGTTGTTAAAACAGCATTTATGGTTAGCGGTCGAATCCTCCATTTACCGATTATTCGAGGGTTAACTATCGTTCTTGATGCGCCGGTATCCACTATCAGTTTTAATTTCCTGCCGTCCACAAAACCATCCACAGTAAGTGAATTACCAGTGGTTGTTTTCGATACGGAGATGATGATTGGGGCTTGGGGACGCTTAGTTCTTGGTTTCCCTGCTTGCTTCCTTTGGCGGCTGACGTCTGTCTTCTTCCAGATGGACAGCCGCTGCTCAAGTGCCCCCTACGTCCACAATTCCAACATTTAACTTCTCGTTTTCTCTTGACACAATCGCGTGAAAGATGCCCCTGTTTGTCGCAAGTCCAACAGCGTGGGCGCTCACTCATCTCTTCTTTCGGTTTTGAAGACATGACTTCTTTAGCTATTTTTACCATTTCTTGCCGAAAAATCTCGCCATCTTCTTCAAAATTCAACCCAGCCTGCCGGATTCTAACATGTCCTTTGGATGCTTGTTTGGCTGCTTCATATTCCAGCGCATGCGACAATGCTTCGCCTGCAGTTTTATGTCGAGACATGCGCAGGGCTTGCTGTATTTCGACATCTCGCACTCCATCGACAAACATTTGGGTGGATAGCTGGTCTGTGAAGTCTTGAGGGGCACTAGGATAAGCCAACCGCACAAGCCTTTCGACGTCCGCTTCGAATTGTTGGAGGCTTTCGTTGCTACGTTGATAGCGACTTTTTAACTGCGCCTGGTACATTTGTTGTAGGTGTTTATCACCATAGCGCATCTCCAATCGGTCCACCAGAATTTTAAAATCGTTTTGTTGCATTTCTGGAATACCTTGCAAAACGTCTAGAGCTTCCCCACGTAGCGCTATGATTAGGGCAGTGGCTTTCTCCGTTTCATTCCACTCATTTGCCTTGGCAGCAGCGTCGAATTGTTTGAGATACACTGACCAAGAGACCTTCCCATCGAATGTTGGTGGTTTTATTCTCGACATTCTTACACTTCCTTCTTCGCTTTTGTTTAGTTTTGGGTATCCTTGAACGTTTAGATTGGCCTTCATTTCGTCTAATTCCTTTTGAAACTTTTTGTGTACGGCCTTTAACTCTTTTTGAACTTCTACTCTTACTTCCTTTAACTCTTCTTGAACTTACACTCTTACTTCTTTTAACTCTTCTTGAAATTCTACTCGTACTTCCTTTAACTCTTCTTGAACTTCTACTCTTACTTCTTTTAACTGTTCTTTCAATCCTTCTTGCTCAATTTCTATTGTTCTCATATCTTCGATCAATTTCTCTTGACCTGCCTTAATTTCTTCTTGGCCTGTCTTCATTTCTTCCTTCATTTCTTCCTGGCCTGCCCTCATTTCATCCTTGCCTGCTTTAATTTCTTCCTTCATTTCATCCTGGCCTGCTTTAATTTCTTCCTTCATTTCTTCCTGGCTTGCCTTCATTTCTTTAAGCATTTCCTTCAAAATTTTCATCTGCTCCTCCATTGTTGACGTTTGACTTCTTGTTACTGGCATAAATCCTTACTCCTGACACCAATTGTTACGTAATTTAGAAAATCACGTATTTTTCTCAACACTTTTTATTAAATCAACTCTATAACAACAACGATTCAATAACTATTTCGATAGCAACAACAACTCTATAACTATTTCGCTTGTCAATCACTTCGAACTTCTCTTCTCGCTTATATCTGTCACTCTCTTCTATCAAATAACTGTCAAACTGTCCAACGCTGTTCCTTATATAGTATTATGGACGTTTCTAGGCAACTCTCGGAACGTCCAGCAACTCTCGGACTTTCCGGAACGCGTCATAGGTTACCTCCACTTAATTTTCGCAGTCGGCGCTTGTCAATGTCAGAATGACACATCCGTCACAATATGTTAATTTCCACACCCCGTATACCTGTTCTTTTAATTAGATTTTTAAAAACCTTGTAAGTACGAAAATTAGTTAGAAGACGTTTTAACTAACAACGTTGTGATAAATTCTTCAATATTTAAATTACCGTTTATTTTCTTAATGTGTGGTAAGTTATAGCATGTAAAGGTTCCCCCCCCCTTACTTCCCATTCAACCCACGTTATTCATGAAAGTGAATTTATTTTATTTTTATTTTTTGACGTAATTTCTTATTGGGAAATAGCTCAAATTAAAAAAACTAATAACGAGCATCCAGGGATAAATGTACAAAAACTTACTGTAATTCTTACAATACTAGAAATTAATGATTGCAAAAATATAAATTAAAATTTTGAAAAAAATGAGCCAACACGTGGCTATCAAATAAAAATCAAATAAGTGTGATAAGAATTACTTATCCTGGCAATTCCTCTGAGCTGAGTCGTGAAAAAGACTCTCTAACTCGCAAAAGTTGTTAATATTGGAGATAATGCGGAAGGTTAATCAAATTCAAGAAGAAATCAATAAAACTGAACCAAGACTGTTGTAAAAACACAAACTGACACAGTGGTGCTACTCTATCATAAGGTTTTTAGCTTTAAATAATTTTACTTAGGGACTGATAATACTCTTAAAACTTTTTAACGACAAAAAATTAACTTTCTGATGGTACATTTTCAACTTATTCAAATTAATCCAATTTCTCTGACACATGTTTGCAATGGAGCCAGCATCAATGGAAAACCAACGGGAGATGAATACCTCGTTAACGTATAAACAGGTAGTTCCAGGGAAAAGTCGTTTTTAAATTTATAGCATCAGTTGACTTCTGAAACAGAATGAACTCATATCTTGAATAATAATTCTAGCAGTAAAATTAATGACGGACCTGAGGTTCTTCGTCAATATTATTCAGAATTTTATCACATGAATGAATGTCTAAAAACAATATTTTATTTGACATCTGCAACTGTATAAACTAACGACATATTTTTTCTGAGACTTTAACACTTAAGTGAATTACTAACTTGACAAACTAAATGTACAACCATCCCTTCTTTTATATTTAACATAGAAAGGTATTTCAAGAAAGTATGTTACCTTATCGAAACAATTAATCGGTTCTCATCCTCTTAGAATGTTCGCTTCAACAACTCCTTTATAGAACAATATCCCCTGGGAAAAAGATCCAGAAAAACAGTCCTGGAAAATTTCCAACATAAAGCTGTGCTATCCCATCAAAAGAAAATTGCTAGACAATTATTCTTGATCGAATCGTATAACCTTTAGTGAAATGTATTGACGTTTCGTCTATAAACTTAGTGCCTTTCACGACATAACTGAAGGTAAGTTATTATTTTTTCAGAATCAAATAACTAAATAGCTATAATGCTGCTGATACAACGATATCGTCTATTGTTCAATTTCTGGAATTAATTCCAAGCAGAAACGTTTTTCAGAGCTCCCTAGTTAAATAACTGTCAGATTCTTCTCCACAATTTGTTCTGTTTCTTTTTATTTCCATTTTAAAATATATTTTATTGTTAACATTAGAGGAAAGAAATTGTACCTAAAAATTAATTGAACAACTTACATAAAAATACTTGATATTTGATGGCAATAAATAGTTAATTAAACACTCTAATCATATTTTATTTAAGGAACGTTGAAAATTTGAAAATCGCAGTATACTTAAAGCATTAGATTAACTTAAAATGGTCACCCATTTCACTCCCTGAAACGGTTCTTAGTTATCAATTTGACTGCGATTGTACCTCTTTCTGAGACAATTAATAATAAACCTATTAAATGAGTAGTGGTGGTATTCGGTGTTAGCAAATAATCTTCAATGTTTAATTCTTATGGATTAACGATGGACTATTGTTCTAGTAACATTCGGCATTCTAAATGTCGGAATAGGCTTTAATTCTCGAATGTAGCATTTAAGAAGGGTAACAGATTCCAGAACAGAGGAGTGGGAGGGTGATTTGTAACGATTGAAATGTGAATAAATTGTGACGTAAGAGTTGTATTATGTCCAATGGATATACGTTTATACGTCATATACGTTATCAGCAGTTTTACCAAATATCACACCGCCCTCTAATTGCATAGCTTTCGATTATTAATAAAAGTGTAAAAACCGATTGTGCATCTACACAATCGACAACGAATGCACACATGCTTATTGTTTAAACAGTTTCGATACATATGAACCGATGAACGTTGACTCAATTAATAATTATGTATATAAAAGGTACATAGAACACATTTGGGTAAATCATTGAATATTTTATTGAACTCTATATATACATTTCACCTTGTGAAGGTGAAGTGTGTTTGATATACCTTTTATATTAAACATGAATCACAAAGTGCTTACGGCAGATACCTTCGAAACTTTAATTACGTATACTCTCCTGACCCGCCTAACAAAACGATATTGGTGATTTTAATCCACTCATTGATCTACAAACTGACCACATGAATTCGGAAGAAAAAAGATAAAATCACTAAACTTTGTTATCAATATAAAAACATTTTTCACAAAGACCAGAGTAAATTAACAGCCACAACCAACGTAAAACATAACATACCTACCTACCATAGACGACGAACCGATATATGTATAAAAAATCTTTCCGTTATCCACAAAAATTAAAAGAAGGAATCCAAAAACAGGTAACCAAATTATTGAACGGTATGTAGGACGTCCCTAATATTCAACAGGATAATCAGGATGGCCGACTGTGAGGTCCATATGGGATCGGGATGTTTGCATTCTTATAGTATACAGCAGTTACACTTTGATATTTGTAAATACATATTCACGAAACATTGTTGTCTCGGGCACGGCGTCTTGTACCCAATAAACTACATTATATACAAATGAAATATATAGTACACAAAAATAAGAACTTGAGAATATAATAGAGGAATCATTCTGTTCAGTGTATGGGATGTGAGACTAGTCTGCCCCCTGTAGCAAATGTCAAAAAGTAGTCATTTTAAATAGCTTCGGAAGCTAAAACATTAGTAGCAACCAATAATCCGAAAATTGCCATTTACAAGTAATATTACCAGATAGCGCATTTGTGCATATCGTCCTTATCTGGTTGTAATAAGTATTTCCCCATATAATTTATAGACGCTCAAAACGAAATATTTATGTTGTACAATGTGAAAATGTGAATTAAGAAATGATTAGCATACTTAAAGTTTTTAAAATGTGTAATAAATTGTCCGTTGTTTCTATTTAATGTGCAAGTGTTAAAAACTTATAAGAACGTTAATACTTTTGTAAGAAGAATAAACGAACATTGTGCATTCGTCGGTTTGTTGATAAAGCTAAAAGTGGTGTGTTCTCGTTTTTTGTAAATAATAATATGCATTACATACTTACAGTTGAAATACTGTTAAAATATTTTTAGATTATACCAAGCAAGAGTAGCTGGCCTATCTAGTAAACTTTCACCTCTGTGATGAAAAGTAATATGTCTCAAAAAAATATATCTTGATAAAGGAAAAAAACAGGTTTAACCCTCATAAGGTATTATTTATATTTTAGTATTTTATAGTTAGTATAGGGTCATCAGTTTATTCTTTTATCTTTATGTTTGAATAATTTTCAATTTTGTTTATATTTTCCTTTGTCCTTTGTTTCAAATTGTACTAATTTTAAGTATTCCTTTTTTTAATTATAATAAAAAAACATACTTTACTTTTCTTTTTTTTTTTAATAAAAAATAAAGAAAACGAAACAACCCTATGCGTTGCTACGAATTTCAAATTTTCCGCCATATGTTAATGTTCTATTGATTGTTAGATGGCACCAGAAGATCGACATTGTCCTATATTTTAGTAGCACATAGTAGCTGCGTCCCGTATGAGCTTTTTGACATTTGCTACAGTGGGCAGCACAATCGTTCAAAATTTAAAGCTCCCGATCTATTTTGTCTATGATTCTGTTTTGTTCTGCTTAAGCGAACGTATGTATATTAGCGAACTCTATGAAAAGACTGAAAATGAATAAATAAGTTTAATTCATATATTTTTATTTTAACTTGTCGGCCTATCCTGACAGATAACATTATTAGGTATTCTATCTCGCCGTATTCCAGTCGTGTATGGATCGTTCCCAAAAAAGTCGATACCTCAGGGCAAAGAAAATGGAGAATGGTTATAGATTTTTGTGAGCTAAATAAAATGACTATAGAAGATAGTTACCCCCTCCCAAGAATAGATGACATACTCGATGCTTTAGGTAAATGTCAATACTATACAACTATACAACCATTGATCTCGCCTCGGGATTTCATCAAGCTCTGATGGACCCCAAGTCCATAGAAAAAACCGCGTTTTTAGTTGAGAATAGACATTACGAGTATGTTAGAATATCGTTTAGCCTTCGTAATAGTCCAGTCACGTTTCAACGGATGATGGACGAGATTCTCAAAGAGTAGCTATACAAGTTCGCTTTCTTCTATATGGATGATATAGTCATATTTTCCAAAAACCTCCACGACCACATCCTTCATATTAAACGAGTTTTCGAGAAACTACGCCATGTAAATCTAAAGGTATCCCCTTAACAAATCAGAGTTCTGCAGAAAAAAAGTTCCGTTCTTAGGACACGTTATTTCGACTAATGCCATAAAACTAAACCCCGACAAAATCCGTGCAATCGTAGACTTTCCTATCCTACACAATATTAAGACACTTAGAGCATTCCTTGGACTGTCAGGATATTATCGCAAGTTTATCAAAAATTACGTGAAGATAGTTACACCTTTGACACCCTGCTTTAAAAAGAATTTTAAAATCGAATGCCAGAATCCTGAATATATCAACGCCGTAAAGAAAATCAAAGAACTCATCACGAACACCCCTATATTAGCTTACCCAGATTTCTCAAACACTTTCACAATAATGACCGACACATCTGACAAAGCCGTTGGGTCAGTACCATCGGGTGTTCAGTATGTCATTTTGTGAAATAGTTGAGTGCCCACGTAATAGATGGCGATTTAAAGGTCGTAGAGTGGGTTGCCTAATAAAGAATGCTGTTAAAGCTAGGTGTTTAAGGCTAATGGGGAAATCCGTACGAACGTAAATATAAGTCATATATAAGTGCAAGTGTGCCGGGTGCCGGCAAATATTATTTCGATTTAAAAACGTGAAAATATGTGAAAACCTGATACTCATTATCATTCGAAAAAAAAAGGAAAGAATACACAAATGGAAAAGGTATGCAGACACAAATTAATACAAAGAAACAGTTCCTTGCCCAATACTTTCGGTAAGTGTTTCCTTACTATACTATTGGTTTTATAAAAATATCACAGAAAATAATTACAGTATATTTATTTATCAATAGAATAGGCAGGTCTCAAAATGGTTTGTTTTATATTTTTAGACGTATTGACCTTTAATTTAAAAAACATTGCATATCACCAAAACAACTTTAACCTGAAGTAAAGGATAACGTAAAACGTGAAACACCAATTAATTATTTCTGTAGTTGTTACATTTGTATGTAAATTTGTAATTTCTATTAATTTTCTTATTTATAATCGTAAATTGTATAACTTTATTTGTCCCATATAATAAATAATCTTAATGTAGTTTTTTATTTTTATTTTTGTTGTTACTCCTTCGCATTTTGTTACTGAAGTTATAATTTGACATGTTTTAACCCATATTCTTAAAGAAAACAAAAATTTTAGTTTTATTAAAGGGCTATTACATGTTGCATTATAACTTTTTCATATTAAAATATTACAAAAATAAAATAAATACATTTTTATTATTCATTGCAAATAGTTGAGTGCCCACCTGGCAGACGGCGCTGAAACTCGAGTGCTCGAGTGATCCATCTATAAACCTTCTCTAATCTATGGTCAGTACTCTCTCAGGATAAACATCCAATAGCATTTTACTCCCGCAACGTTAACACCGCTGAACGTAACTACAGCACTGTAGAAAAAGAACTTTTATCAATAATAGACGTTTGTAAAAGTTCCCTTACATTTTCGGAAGAAAATTTATCCTTCAAACTGATCATCAACCACTAATTTGGATTGATTCTCTAAAGGTACCTCAAAATCGACTTGGCCGTTGGAAAATTAAACTCTAAGAATATACCTTTGAGATAAAACATATAAAAAGCAAAGAAAATTATGCCGCGAGCGCCCTTTTTTCGTGTAGAGATCAATGCCATCGAAGATGACATTGAAAACCTAGATCTAGATGTTATGATTAACAATCCGCCAGACTGTTCACCAGAAGAACTCGAAGAAAGAAATAATAAATGATTTTAACAACTGTTAGACGAAAATCAAACTGTTCATTCGGCAGTAGAAAACCCAACACCAACTATGCAAATATCAGACCGTCCCCTAAAATCATTTCAGGCATCTTTCATTTTTAAATTAGGTCCACGAAAGTTTAGAATAAATTCTCGAAATAATAAACAAGTCATTACAACAACACTTGAAGACGAGAACACGATCCTCTGGTTTAAACAAAAATTAGAAGTTGAATTTAAAGGAAAAATACATAATCAAATAGGAATTTAATTTGACCCCAAATTCAATGAATCGTTTCAACACCAAATTTTCGGAACAATCCATAACATACTCCACAAGAAAAATAATTCAGTTAAATTCGTTAAGTCAACCAATAATCCTTCTAGCATAACCGAAGTGAAATTATTAGAAGAAATAGCAAATTACCACGATACCAATCACAATGGCATTGACGAAACCTACTATCACTTTAAGACCTCTTATACTACTTCCCTAATTTAAAAAAAAATCATAACATCTTATATTAACAAGTGTGAGACATGTCTTCAATCAAAATACGACAGAAATCCCTATCGTACATCTTATAAAGGTCTCATAACATCTAGTAGACCCTTTGAGATAATCATGCTTGACACATTTACACTTAATGGTCAGTTCGTAGATCAATGAGTGTATTGTTAGACAGGTCAGGAGAGTATACGTAAGGCCGCCCGCACACTCGGCCACCGGTGGTCGCCACTAGACGCGACCACCGGTGGCTGACATCGACCACTAGCCGTCGCCACCGGTGGTCGCCACCAGACGCTATTGTAAAACGCCAGTGGTCGCTACTTTTCTCCTAATTTATTAATCAGGTCCGGCGTTAAAAAAATTTAGTTGCATTATAAAAGTTCAACATGGAAGCACTTGCTACGCTCCTTGTAATACGAAGACGACGCAGGAGACGTGAATTTATATTAATTAACCAATATTTTGGTACATATCCACAATTCATGCAATCAAGTGATTCACAATATTGACTGTCTAATAAAGAAATTCAAAGACAATGACAAAAATTTCAACATTTCACTTTCCTTCTAAGTACCTACATACATTTAAAATATAAATAAAAAAGGAATGTATGTTTTAAATTTACAATTGTCAAAAAAAACATAATTTTAATAAAAACGTCATGTCCGAATTCTCCCAGTCCGTCCCAGTTAAAATAGTGGCCCGGAAAAGTGGCCAAGTGTGCGCCGGAGAATCAGTGGCCGGCGTCAGCGACAAGTAGCGAGAACGAGCTTCTCTCGCAGCGCGTGGCTCGAACGGGCGACTGCAGTCGCCGAGTGTGCGACGACGCCATTTGAATTGCATTCAAATCACCGTCCGCAGCGTGTGGTCGCGTCTAGTGGCGACCACCGGTGGCCGAGTGGGCGCCTGGCCTAATTGTCAATCGGGTCAACGTTCATCGGATCATATGTATCGAAACTGTTTAAACAATAAACGTTTGTGTATCCGTTGTTGATTGTGTAGATGCCAGGTAAAATTGCATTGTAATCTTGTATGACATACGCGACGGTATGCATACGTACGAATATTTTCTTTAGCGTGTAAAGGTGGAATTTCCTATAAGCGTCAGACGCATACGTCTGGCGGATGCGTCAGACGCATAAACACTGATAAATAAGCAAATAAATACGTTTGTTTTCCTAAACGCGTGTTTTGACGCATACGTACCCGTCTAACGGAAGCGGCTGCGTTCCTACCGGTCCAGAAGCAGTATAGACGCATACGTTTACGTCTGGTGGTTAATATTGGTGTATTTACTCTTCTTGAGGAAAGTTTTTTAATTGTGGTTCCTATACAGCTCAGGACAAAATTGAACTGCCTTCTATTCAATCGAAAAAAAATCCTGAACGTTTCTTCGTTATTGATTACATGATTTTCTTTTAGCACGTACGAGTATCCTTCGACATTTCTTCTTTTGTATGTCCTTTTCCATTTTTCTCCTTTTCATAACCAAATGTAAAAGTATGCAATCATCATCATCTTCTTCTTCTAGATGTGCTTTTAGCAAGAAACTGCTCATTTTTAATACTTCTACTATGCGCCTTTTACTCAAACTGAATTCAAACGTAGGCGTCTCCCGCTTATAGGAAAACATAGCGGATATGCGTCTGACTGTGCGTCCAAACATGTCAGTCAGACGTGCACATTCTGACGCTCATAGGAAATTCCACCTTAAGAATTCATAACCTTGTCACCCCTCTGTGAACCTGGAACCCGGAATGGAGAAAACAATTTTTCAAAATCGCTTTAGAAGGTCAAATCTCGTCTAATTGATTGTAATAAAATTTATTTTGTTTGTAGTTCAATAGTAAAAAAGTTATTCGCCATTTAAAAAATCCCCCTCACCCTGAATGATGCCACCCACTCAGAGATCGTTCCGTCGTATCAAGTAAACATAGAAAATGAATGTAGTGAAATTTGTTTCGCTTGTAGTTCAACAAAACGGGTAGTTTTTAGAAATTCAAAAATTTTCAAATTCCAAAAATCAAAATCCAAAAATCAAAATCCAAAAACATTTGTTTGACGTATCTATCAATAATTACGTTTAAATGATTGTAGTGAAAAATTTTTCGTTTGTAGTTGCTCAAAAAACAAGACTTTTCAAGTTTTACATTTCACCCTATAGCTACACAGTAAGAAAAAAGTTTTATTAAGCTTT